>JAZKJV010011034.1:112500-321593 GCA_037367405.1 Ottelia alismoides
CGATTTAAAAAATCCTGTTACCGTTAAAAAATGAATGTCTGGATGGAGGCCGTACGAGTCTCTGTTTCTGACGAAATTTGAATGACATGTAGGAGGGATATAGGGATGAATATATATGGTGAAATTTTTCAAAAAAATAAAAAAAATGCGGAAAAAACAAGGGCAGGGCAGCCAACATGGCTGCCCGCAAGGGGCAGTCACATCAAACCCTATATATCTATATCGTATTCCTGTTTAGTTTGTTTCCATGTAGAAATATATTGGTTGTAGCTTAAGTTGTCCAATGCCTATCTTTTTCGATACACCTTTAATCTAAATTTATTTGTATTTGTTTTAAAATAGATATGGATATAGATACGACTTTAACCTCTGCGAATACCCATATCGTAAATCTATTTTAATATATAATATATTTGTATATTTATTTATAATTGAGTGTACTTATGATTCCATTTGCCAACGTTGATATAATTGTTATAGACCATCTTAAATATGTAAATTTGAGTTAATATATAAAGTATTTTTGTTATTATTTTTATCCAAATCGTATTCATTTTTAAAGGTATCCACCAATATTCCATATTCGTATATTAATATAGATATATATGTACATCACCCTATTAATCTTACATTACGTTTTCTGCGCGGTTAACCTCACCTCCCTCCTTTCCCTCCAAATCCTCCTCCGCTATATAAACACCTCGCCTACCACTCTCCCCACGTCTCAACCTTCCCGTCCAAACTTTTCGATCCACAATGCCGGAGCTCATCTCCGGCTTCGCTCTGTTCCGGCAGCAGCTGGTGGCGCTGACGCGGAAGAACGTGACGCTGACGCGGCGGCACAAGCGGTCGGCGCTTCTCAAGCTCTTCTCCTCTCTCTTCTTCATCTTCCTCATCTTCTGCATCGACCGCGCGATCGGCTCCCGCCTCTCCGGCACCACCGCCTACCGTAACGTCTTCGATCCGGAACCCGTGGTGTCGCCGCCGATCCCTCCCTGCGAGGACAAGTTCTTCACCAAGCTCCCGTGCTTCGACTTCGTCTGGAGCGGAAACGCCAGCGCTACGGCTGCGCGCATCGTCGCCGCCCTCATGAAGAACAACCCCGGCCGTCCCATCCCGCCCGAGAAGGTTTGCCGCCACGCCCTATTTTTTTTCGAATTCGCTTTTTTTTTTGCAAACGAATCCTCTATCAGTCGTCTCCATTTCGGGAAGAAGGGGAGAGTTTTACACTTATGCCCCCGTAGAATTTTTTAATTAATGCGGGGTTTTAGTGCATGGAAGAGTTAGAAATGTATTAAGATCGTAGATATACTGATAGAATGCAAAGGATCGTATTAATGTTAAAATTTAGTATCAACAAACATGTAACAATAAGCTGCATTGATCCATACATCACAAAACTTACAAAAGAAATACGCGTTACTGCGTTAGAAGGTGGTGCGGATCTACCTAATTTGTAAGTGTAATTTGCATGCAATTCCGTGGACGTTTCATCCCAATTAAGAGATTATATATATATATATATATATTGAAAGATGACGACATGTTTGTAAATTAGGAGTGATTTCGAGGAAATTTAAGCATTGGTTGGCAATGTCTTGGGAACCATTGTCGTAGAGATATATATTGATACAGATATATTTTCTGTTGGCAAGTTCGTTATTTATTTGAGATATAAATACGTATTTGAAAATTTGATTTGCATTTTGGACAAATCTTATTCAATAATTTCGGTAGATGGAGAAATCCAGTCGTTGCCAATTGGCTGCCTACATACAGTGCGCCTTCTTACTCTTAAGAAAATAGAGATGATATTAATAATCAAACTACTAGATGATGTATAGATTGGTTAATTTATATATACGACATAAATCGCTCCATCCATGATCCCTCCCTCCCTCTCATGTATCCCTTTCATTTTTATATTGCTAGGATTGCAGGGGAAGCACTAAGAATCTTTTATTTTATGTTGTCAATTAACATTTTTATATTGTTAGAATTGTAGGGGAAGCACTAAGAATCTTTTTTTTTTTAATTTTGACAATCTAGGGAAAGCTGGCTGAAGGTCCATTTCAACTATATAAAGTATAAACTAATTACATGATTGCTGCAATTTATATATCCAATATATTAGTGCTATTTACTCCATTTATTATTGAGTAAAATCACACAAAAGGTCTCAACATTTGGGGGGGTAAATCACACAAAAAATCAGAAAAAATCACACAATATATATCATTCAAAAAATGTTGGTGATATGATATATTTATAATAATAACAAAACAATATCAATGATAAATAGATAATGTAACAACAATAATAAAAAACTTGAATTAAGCCGCTCATACGCTTAAGGTTAATTATGTCTTCTTTGTGAAAAATAGAAATACATGGGCTCAGTCTTATAGAACTAAAAATTTAGGCTCCAAAATATTCACAAAATTTTATCAAGATCTTTTTTTATACTTACCCTAAAACCTTGGAATTTTTTGTGTAATTTATCTTTTATAATTCAAGTTCTCATTAAGAAATTATTTATTGGTGTAATTTTATTTAAGTTGTCTGGATTTTTATATCCATTCTCCATTGTCTGGCCATTGACTTTCATTGGCCCCTCTCTATACTTTTTTCTTTAGAACAATATAAGCATCTAAGTGTAACTTAATGGATGCATTCTAAGAAATTGCCCAAACGTTTGACATGTGTTTTTTAAGGATGAGGGATTTTTATCCCCCTGGAGCGTTGAGTATGTATGAAATGTTCTTTGAATGCAGGCATCGGGAAATGCCAAAAAAATGCTAGCAAGAGACTTCCTATATAAAAAGTGCTGGCTGATTTGGATCTATGCCTGAATCTGTACATATCAGGTTGATTGAATGTGATGAACCAATGAAGTTTATCCCGCTTAAGAATTGTTTGAGTTTGGTTCAATACTACACATCACATCTCGGTTTTAGTATTTCAAATATTAATTAATATTGCTAGTAGCGGAAGCAAACAAGTACAAATCAATCAAGCAAACACACATGCATACAAATTTATGAGGTTTACCCTTGTCATGCTATTAGCAAGAGATTAGTTAGTTCATTTTCGAACTTCACTTTTGTTTGCAGTGATGATCAAGAATTTATCATTTTTATCCCATCTTTTAGCTTCATATAGTTATCTTTTAATTAATTGTTCTTCAAAAGGATATTAGCCCTTGAAGAATGAACCTTGGTTATTTCTCTATTTTGAAGGTCATGTCTTTTCGCGATCCACACGAGGTCGATGCTTGGCTCATGAATGATCCCATGCGCTGCTCTGGTGCTTTGCATTTTACAGAAAGGAGCCCAACTGTTATAAGCTATGGTATTCAGACAAACTCCACTCCTGTCGCAAAGAGAGGGAATTTTGAGGACCCCAATTTTAAGTTCCAGATTCCTCTTCAGATTGCAGCTGAGCGTGAAATTGCACGGTTTCTGATTGGAGGTAGTTAGCAGAATCACAATAAACAAGTTATCATTGTTTTACTCAAGAAAGTATATTGCGGTTTTATTCAGATATGGTAGGTTATAGACATGACATTCCATAATTGGCAGTCATCAATAACGATAGATACTAAGTACACCAATATCAACCAAGACTACTGGAATTACATGGTTCGTGACAGTCACGATTTACACAGATTCAAAGATAAGGATGAAATCTTCATAATTTGACTAGCATACACCAAGCATCATAAAATCCACCTGCTCTAGAAATTTCCTGAAATGAATACTTATTGAACTCACTCATCCTTTTCTTTTTCTTATAGCGTTACTAAATGAAGACCATGCTTGAGTCACATGGTTGTTGGCCCTGACATAGGATTCAATTGCTCATCTGAACTCTAATTATATAACTTTCAACAATTGTAATTATTCAATTTTGGATAGTCATAATGTTGTATAATGGAAGTGACTTCCAGAGAGGTGCTGTCAAAAACAATGCTGAAGAATGGAAAATATAGACTATAGTTTGCTCAGTCTAATGATCATGATTATCTTTGCAGATCCAAACTTTAAGTGGGAAGTAGGGCTCCAGGAGTTTGCCCACCCAGCAACAAATACCTTCTCAGCTGTGGGAACAGCTGGGCCTACGTTCTTCTTAGCAATCGCTATGTTTGGCTTTGTTTTCCAGATTGGCTCATTGGTTACTGAAAGAGAATTGAAGCTTCGGCAGGTGCATATTTCTTCAAATATTTTGTAGTAGCATTTTGGTGTTTGCAATAGTATTGTTGAAGGCAAGAGGTGCTCCGAGGTGCTAGGGGGTCTAAAATGCCCGAGGCGCTCGTCTGAGAAAAGCAAGACAGCATATATAACAACTAATAAATTATGTGTCTATATATACATGCGCATATACACGTGTGTGTGCATGAGTATTGATAAGTATGTGTGTATAACTTAAATTTCAATCTAATAACAATCCAATATATTTGTGGGTTCATATACATGCGTTTATATATATATAAATGTACTAACACGGGGGTCTCGTTGTGTGTATTGGGAGTAATATATAAATGTATGTGTGTTTTGTTTATTTATTTGCACGTATATACCCAGTACTTCAAACTAACATGTATATGCAAATGTAGAAGTGTCTCTCTCTCTCTCTCTATATATATATAGAGAGAGAGTTAAAAGTATATGCATATTAGAGATAAAATATGAATACGTGTGTAATGAAAGCATATACGTATATGTAATAGAAGTGTGTGTGTAAATTACATATATACGTGTGTACTTATGTATAAGTATGTGTGCTAGTCGTACTTAGAACTAATATATATCTGATATAAATACCTAAAAATGGGTAAAAATCGTAAAAATAGACAAAAAGTCCTACTTCTGCCTCAGGTTCCCGCCTTGAGCATCCAGAGCCTCAAGCTAAGCGCTCGCCTAGAGGGAGGCAAGGCGCTGGGGCCTCACCTCACCTAGGCGCTTGGCGTGCTTTTGACAATACTGGTTTGCAATCGATTCACAGAAAAAAAATATTCAAATCGCTTCAAGATGATAAAATACATAAAAGGATCCCAATGGGTTACAACTAAATAGAATAAAATAAAACTATCTCTAACACTCCTCAAATTGGAGCATATCTATCGATCATGCCCTACTTAGAGATTATCTATGAGAGCCGTTTCTTTGGTAACGCCTTCGTGAATGCATCTACAAGCTAGAAATCGATGGAGATGTATGGAGTAGTAATCTTCCCTCCTCGTACAACACCGTAAACAAAGTGGCAGCCAATCTCAATGTGTTTGTTCCTCTCACGGAAAACATGGTTCATAACGATATATATAGTGGACTTTTTGTCACAATACAATGAATGGGAGTAGTGGCAACAATATGAAGTTCTTGTAGAAAAGAGAGTAGCCAGGTAATCTCACAAGTAGCCTGAGTCATAGTCCTATATTTTGCCTTTGCACTCGATCTGGAGACTACAGTCTACTTCTTGTTTCTCCAAGTGATAAGATTTCCACCAACCATCATAGCATATCCTGTAGTGGAGCAACGATCCTATAGTGAACTAGCATAATATGCATCAACATAAGTAGGTACATCAGTGTGTCCATTGATACCATAGAAGAGGCATCTCCCTTGTGATTTTGTAAGTGTTTCTCATAATACCAACCTTTTACCAGATGATCGTCACATTGCTATGAGAAAGGCTATTAGAACTGCTCGAGCCTATGCTCGTTATCCAGTGGAGGAATTTGGTACTTACACCAAGACGAGTTCAAGATATAAATGCTTTATTACCTCTCTTGATGCTCGTCATGTTCCCAAACATATTGATGAAATAAAAAAGAATCCGAAATGGATCAATGGTATGAAGGAAGACATGAATGCCTTAGTTAAAAAATAATACATGAGATATTGTTGATGCTCCTAAAGGCGCTCACCTTGTTGGCTCTAAATGAGTCTATACAATCAAATATGATGCTCATGTGAATGTTGATAGATTCAAAACTCATCTTATGGCTGGAGGTTACAACTGGAAATATGTGATTGGCTACCTGGAGACATTTGCTCCTGGTACCAAGATGAATACGATCGGGGTGTTATTTATCTAGCAAATCATTTTTCTTAAAAAATGCATCAATTAGATGTGAACAATATTTTCTTGAATGGTGATCTTAAAAAAGTGTATACGAAAATGCCACCTCAGTTTGAGAATGATAACAAGTACTACAAACTAAAAAGGTCTTTATATGTACTAAAGCAATCACTAAGAGCTTAGTTTGAATGTCTCTGTGTGATCATGATTAGGAATGGATATACCGAAGTGAATGGATACCATACTCTTTTTATAAGGAGAAATGGCGAAAAAATATTTATTCTTTTTGGTGTATGTCGATGATATAATTTTTACTGGTGATGATGAAGGAGAAACTTCCAGGATAAAGAAAAGATTTGCAAGTGAATTTGAACTGAAGGATTTGGGGAAGTTAAAGTACTTCTTAGGTATTGAGATGGCTCGATTTCCAAGAGGTATGCGTCTAAGTCAATGAAAATATGCTATGTACTTATTCAAGGACTGTAGCATGTAGGATGCAAGCTTACTACTAGTCCTATTGAGGTAAATTATAAACCGAATAAAGAGGATGGTAACCTTCTTGATGATGTAGGAAAGGGTAGGTATCAAAGATTGGTGGGAAAATTGATCTATCTTACACTTACTAGACATGATATTACATAGGTTGTAAATGTGGTGAGTCAATTCGTGCATGCTCCTACCACCTCTCATGCTAATGCGGTAACTAGAATTATGTGCTACATAAAAGGATCACTAGGAAAAGCATATTATGTTCAAGAAAAATCTCGGTCACTATTGAAGGATACATTGATGCAGACTGGGGTGGCTCTGTTGATGACATGAGATCCGCCATAGATTATGCGGTATATCTATGCGGATATTTGGTTATTTGGAGAAGTAAGAAGCAGAATATGGTTTCAAGATCAAGTAATGAAGCGAAATAGAGGGAGAGTGTTGAGTTATCGTGCTTATATGGGTAAATGGATCTTTGGACGAGGGACCGTTTACCCATCCTTCTCTATATATTGTACTCATCCCACCTCATTGGTTTTATCATCTTAGTGAAGAGACCCCTAATATCTAGTGAGAGAGATTAGGGATTGAGATCTCCCGTGAATTTTCCCTTTTTGTAGGGTTTTCACGTAAATCCTTGTCTCCATCTTTGTGTGTACTTTGTGTGTTAGCTTCTAACACATAAAAAATTACTTTTTGGTCGTGAGATTTTTTTTAAAAAAAGATCAAGTTCATTCATCTAGGGAATCGACTTTGAAATAATACAAAAAGTCACAATCTTTTTGGTGAGACAAGAAAGATATGGCTTCACATTTCGGTACTCAAATAATCATTGGCTACAGAGTTCTGCAATATGACTTCACATTTCGGTACTCAAATAATCACTGGCTACAGAGTTCTGCAAAAGACAGCATGATAAACATAAAGAAAAGCCCAATCAACGACGAAAAATTTCCAAAAGCTATCGGATAGAAGCCAATCTTCAAAGTGTAGTTCGAGTGAAGTTTGAAGCCAAGCGAATTGTTTACAGGTCCTGGCACGTTCTTTTTTTGATGCTAGAGAAAAATAAGTCATGAGAAGGGAAAACAACTAGAAAGAGAAAGTAAATCAATCATCTGTCTTTTGGTCATGAGATGTATTACTAATTATATCAACGCATTATAGTTATGATTTTGATCCCTTTTTATGGAATTTTTAAATATCTGAGGGCATTTCTAACATGTATAAATAAATGCACATTGGTTAAGATACATTGGAAAAGGAAAGGAGTCAAAATTAGTATGCATATGGTTTAAATATAGGCATTAAACAATCTGAATGGCATATGTGCAAACAAGTCAATGTTTACAGGGATATATCTACGATCATGTCCAAGACAAGGTTATTCATCTATGTAAATATGAAGAATACAAATGTACCTGCATACAATCGATTGTTAATATGAACATCTATGCAAAGCTATGTTTTGTTTATCTGCATATATATTCGTGAAAATCACTGCTATATTTTGAAAATGCAGGCGATGTCCATAATGGGCTTATATGAATCCGCATACTGGTTGTCTTGGCTTATATGGGAGGCTTCACTGACATTGTTCTCTTCTCTTTTTATAATTCTTTTCGGAATGATGTTCAGATTCGACTTCTTCCTGAAAAATAGTTCTTCCATCCTATTTCTTGTGTTCTTCGTATTCCAGCTCAATATGGTATGTCATCTCCATTTTTATTCTATTTTAAAGACGTCGATTCATTATCTCTTTCTCTTGTTTTTTAATCAGCCGGCACAAACTAAGCAGGTCACAAATCGATCAATCACAAGACTTGGTGAACAATTCTGCCAAGTTGATGCACTAAAGAAAAGACTTTTCTTCATAACAACATGCAATACAAGCCGTGCCCCAACACTCAACATACTACAATCAACAAAAGGAATCCCGTTATATAAGTTTGAATTAATATATATGTTAAGGAAAGAAACAGGGTTGTTGTCTATAGATTGAAAGGGTACCCTAGCACTTCTTAGGAAAATGCTAAGGTTACAGTTACGAAGAGGTGATACCTCAACATAAGCAAAAGACATAAATCTCTCGAAAGGTTACAAAATATCTCATGGAAAATATCTCCTAACAATACCCCTTAAGCTTGTGAATAGATGTCTGTTATGCCCAGCTTGCATACTCAATTGTAGAATGGTCCTCTGAAGTGAGCTTTGGAGAACATATCCACTGTGTTCTTATATGGGGAAAACATGAATAGTAGATATGAGGCCCTTTTCAGTAATATCCTTGTGTAGTAATAGACAACCTCAATGTGCTTCATTCTCTCATAAAATTCATGACGGTATGCTATAAAAATGTTGCCTGATCGCCTCCTCATAGGGAGATGGGTAGAGCAAGCTCAATATGTAGCATAGAACGGTTTGACCCACATTATTTTAGTAGTGGTTTGAGCCATAGCTCTATATTCTGACCACACGTTGAATCCGGATACAACATGCTGCTTCTCTTTCATAGGTGCTAAGAAATCCCCCAAATACACCACAAAGCATGAGATGTTTTCTATTCATATGAATTCGTGCATAGCCTGCATCAACATACCCTGAAAATGTGATTGAGTCTTCCCTCTTAAAGGGAACACCATTCCTTGGAGATGTCTTCAGATCTGAGAATCATCTTAACTGCGTCCATATAGGTTTGTTGGGTCTAGCCATAAACTGACTTACACAGTTTACAACAAACGAGAAGTTCGGTCTGCTAATTGCATACAGAAGTTTCTCGGCAAGCTCTTTATATTTTCTAGCATCTACTTCTTATGTACCCTCTTTATATAGCTTCAATTCAGAATCAACATGAATAGTTGTTGGTCTACAACTAGTCATTCTAACCTACTTAAGGAGGTATACTATAAATTTCATCTGACATATTACAAGTCCCTTGTCACTTTGGGCAAACTATAAGCAGAGGAAGTGTCGCAAATGTCCTAGATCCTTTATAACGAGCGTCTGACCTAAAAGGAGTTTGGTTGTTTCGATACCCTACATCATCTCCAGTGACAATGATGCCATCAACATACATTTCATTGTCTAGTGGATACTATCTCTGATCTTGTATGGGATATGAGGAGTAAATGGTTACATTTGAATAAGTGAAACGTTGTTGTTGAATGACTGTTTGGAGTTTTGTGAAACTATGCTCTCCTACTTTGCTTAGGGCCATATATTGATTTGTGAAGTCGGCATACCTTCTGAGACCTCCCCCTCTGAAGTAAATCCTGGTGGTTGCTGCACGTAAGACCTCCTCTTCGAGGTCTCCATATAGAAAGACATTCTTCACATCTAGATGAAGAATATAGGTTGTGCAATGGTGGATGAAATATTAATTGTGATTTAAATCGTGTATAAATTATTTCACATGAATTTTTTTGTAATGAGATATTTTATGACTATATTATTGAATATATAAAACTGAAATAAGTAAATAGTACATAGTGGATATATATAATATATAAAAATATCTAATTTTACAATGATTATATATCTTCTGCAATCTAAATTTGATCTTTTTTCGGCAATGAAATAAATATGTAAAAAAACGTCATATGATCGCATTCAAGAGATATGATATTGACAAAAAGTTGAATACATTATGACTAGTATTGCATGCTGAAGTAAAATAAGACCAAACTCCTATTAAACGATTATATATGATTACCATTGCATGTCGAAGCAAGATAAGACCAAATTCCTATTAAAATGTTATATAAACTAATCATATTATTTGAAATAACACTAATAAAAACAAATAACTTAGCATGATAAAATCACCTCATGCATCATGATGATCATTGATATCTAAAAACTAAATCCACGAATCATGTGAGATTTTCGATATACGACATGATGGTGATAAGAGCTTGTGTATTTCTCTTGTGATGATTAATGTCATATTGACAATAATATCCAACATTGTGGGTTGTCATGTAAGGATAACCAATACAACATCAAGGTAGAGATAGATAGCCATATAAGCCATGCCAATAGATGTTAAGGAGGAACTCAACATATTGTCGTTGTCGACTTCTCGTGCGAGGAGCAAGAGCATCACCGTCGTCCCCAAGATCGATGAGTCTTTACTCTTTATTGAAAATAAAGGGAAAAGTGGGATAGAGCATGTGATAATGCGCCCCTTTGCGGCTCTTAAGAAGGTCGTGGATGTAGCACCCACGAAGAGGGCGTGATCAAAAATAAATGATAGAGAGAGTAAGGATGATAATTGATGAATACAAGAAAGCTCTTGCTCAACTTGATATTAACCAAGTGTCACTAGGTCGAACAAAAGGAGACAAAAGTATATTTAGGATTAAAGATCGGTTTTCTTCTTCACGTTTAATTTTCTTCTTCACGATTCTTTTTATGGTTTTTAGTTTTTATTGATTTTTATTTGGTTTTTTTATTTTTGCAAATGTTTATTTTATTTTTATTTTGAAATGTTTATTTGATTTTCAAAAGGTGATTAATTTCAAAACAATGATTTTGTATAGTACACAGAGTATAGTGTACTATACTATTCTATATGGTGATTAATGTTGGGAGAAAAGAAATTGTTTTTTTTTTAATTTTCAAAATAGAGAATATATTTTGCCAAGCAATTTACTATAGTATAAAGATGGAATATGTATAGGAGAGGTAGTGATACTTGATAGGTAGATTGGGAAATAAAAATCGAGAAATATACTCGAAGAAACACACAAAGAAAATATAAAATGAGTGTGATATTCGGAAATTCAAAGCAAATCAATTGAGCTATGAAAGACCTCGAAAATTGAGAAAATCTCGTTAGGGTAGTTGTGTAGCTAACCTAGAAAAGTTAAAGAAAAAACTACTACAAAATATTGTCCAAAGGTCCAAACAATATAGGGGTACAGATGATATAAAAAGTCTGAAAGAAATAAATTCTTTTGCATTTAGGTCCCTGTGGACTGTGGAGGGACCTAATTGCAAATTCTGAAAGTTTTGAGGTGGGAGCGAGATCTCTGGTAGTCGGTTGGCTTTAGTTTGCAATTAACCCATCTCGTTCATTTGGACCATGAAGACTAGAAGTTGGAGACGTGATGAGAACGGTTGATCGGGGACACGTGGCGACCACTTGTAGCTTCTGGTGTTTGGGGCTGTTCCTCCCCAATTCTTAAAGGCGACGTGCATGGCGGCGGTGATGCTTCTCCGGCAACGGTTTGGAGCAGAGGAGGGCTCCTCACTCCTCATCTTACCCAATGAAGGAACTTCAAGTAGCGGAACTTGTGCTGCGCGTGCGTGTGTTGGCGAAGGAGTACGATTTGGAGATTTAAGTTCTTGATCAACTTTTGGTTACGGATTGAAGATGATAAATCCCTATCAATAAATGTTGTTCCTTGTTGTGCATGTGTTGATCCTACAAAGAAAATCCATGCTCGATTCCAATGGAATCGACCTGGAATGAAGGGACGAGAGAAACTTTTGAAATTGGGTTCTGTTCTCGAATTTCAAAACGAAATTCCCAACTGATCAGATTAAACTGGAAAGGGCTTTTGTATTCAATTGAAAGAAGTTGGAATTGGGTATCTAAAGTGCAAATCAATTGGCCCAAAACCTAACTAATCTATGCAACAATTTGGCGAATGTTGTCACATGGGAACAGAGGTGTATTACTTTCAGGTCATTGCTCGACGAGATGGTGAAGTTCTCGGAGCTGTGCGTGGTTGTGGCTCATGATTGAAGGCGTGAAGAACACCTTGGACTCCTCTCCGATCAACCTTCCTCTTAGCTAGACCTTCTCCTTGCCGTCTGTTACCTGGAGAAGAGAGAATCAAGAGCTTGAAAGATGGGTTTCAGTTCTGTTGGAACTGTATGGAAGAAGTTTTTTTAACGAGAGATTATGTTCCTTATATAGGCAAGCAGAAAAGTAGTTAGGATGATTTGAATGGCTAGCGAGGATTAGGGTAGTTAATCTTGAAAACTGACGAAATAGATTTGTGTTTTGCTTAAAATAGAAGGCTAGGAAAAAATAGCAAAGTTGAGAGGTTTGTGTTGTTTACAACAAAAAGAGCTGAGATGTTCTTGGGGAAGAAGGTTGTGGTGCCGGCACGTGTCAGCACCACAAAATCCCGATAGCTGAGAACAGAGAGGCTGATGACCTTGATATACCTATTGCCCTGAGGAAACCGCATCGCAACTGTGACACATCCTCTAGCTGCGCATGTTTCCTTGGACCATCTTTCAGACGAGTATATGAGGTTTATTATGGGCCTCTCAGCTGTTACTATTCCGTGCACATATCAGGAGGCCATACAGGATAGTAGTTGATGACATGCCATGGAGGAGGAGATGGCCGCTTTGCAGTCTCATGGTACTTGGAGTGTTGTTTTCTACTCCTCCAGGTGCATCGGTTGTAAGGTGCAAATAGATATTTACGGTGAAGCACCGTGCTGATGGTAGTGTGGATCGCTCTAAGGCAACTTGTAACATGTGGATTCACCTAGACTTATGAGGTGGATTATCAGGATACCTTCTCTCCAGTAGCTAGACAATCGACATTACACATTCTCCTAACAGTTGTTGTTTCACGTGAATGGCCTCTTTACCAGCTTGATGTGAAGAATGCGATTCTATGGCAATTTGCAGGAGGAAGTTTATATGCAACAACCACCAGGGTTTGCTGTTGAGGGAGAGTCTCAGAGGGTATGTAGGCTCCACAAGGTGATTTACGGCCTGAAGCAGAGTTTGAGAGCTTGGCACTAGAAGCTTTCAGAGTTGATAGAGCATCACGGATTTGCTCGGTCCACTGCGGATCACTCACTTTTTGTTCAGAGGACACAAAGAGGCACAATTGCTATTCTTGTCTATGTTGATGACATTACTGTCACTGGTGATGATGAGCGGAGCATTCAGGTAGACAAGGAGTTCCTAGGTCAGCAGTTTGTGACCAAGGATCTTGGCAATCTCAGATACTTCCTTGGATTAGAATTCGCCAAGAACCAACATGGTTTTGTGATGACCCAAAGGAAGTTTGTTACTGATCTTCTATTAGAGACAAGTATGATAGTGTACGTTTGCTACTACTCCTATGGATCCAAGTATGAGATTATATGATGATGATACTAAGGAGATAGCTAAGAGGAGATACATGGAGCTAGTTCGGAAGCTCCTATATGCTACCATCACCAGGACAAATATATACTTTGTTGTTAGCAAGGTAACTCAGTTCATGGAGCAACCTAGGAAGGTGCATATGGGTGTTATTTATATGATTTTGAGATGTCTGAAGATTTCATCAGGTATTGGTCTTTTGTTCAGCAGAGGCATGTCTCTTGATGTCACAGTGTGTGCAAATGCAAATTATGCAGGATGCCCTAGGGATAGGAAATCCACTTCTGGGTTTGCTATATTTGTTGGCAAATCACTCATGTCATGGAAAGTAAGAAGCATATAGTAGTTGCTGATTCTAGTGCAGAGCCTGAATACAGGGCCATGGCTCAGAGATGCACAGAGATGACGTGGGTTAGGTCAGTTCTGACTGATCTTGTTGTTGATGTACCTCTTCCTATGCATCTTCTATGTGATAATCATGCAACACTATTTTTTGCAAATAATCCTGCATTCCATGAACTTACAAAGCATATAGAAGTAGATTGCCACTATACCAGAGACATGATTCAGAAGGATCTCATATATACCTCTCATGTTTCTATTGGAGATCAGACTGTTGATATATTCACAAAAACGCTTACTAGAGGCCCGTTCCAAAGATGTTGTTCCAAGCTGAGCATGATAGACATATATGCTCCAGCTTGAGGGGGAATGTTGAGATTATTATATATCTTTAGTGTTATTTTTCTATTTCATTTCTTCATGTACTTCTCGTGCTATTTACCCAAGGGATTTTCTCCTATATAAGAGAGTTCAGGGGTCGTATGAATATCAAGAAATTCATTTTTCTCCAACACTTTACAAATAGTGAAACAGATTGCCGCCACCCAAAGATGTACCCCGATTATGGGAGACCCTTGCAAATATGCATGTTTACATGTTTGCTTGATTGATCGTATTTGTGCATATTTACTTTTGCTATTGGCAACAAAGATTGCACATCAAAATGAATTAACTCAATATAGGAAATACTAATTTTAGTAGGACTACATGGGAAACTAGAATGATGCTTTTTTAACTAACACGCTCACACATAAACATACACTGAGGGGAGACATGAAGAAGAATACGACCAATTTTCTAAAGGGGAAGATGTCCAAACCGTAAATTTCATAGATAGAAGGAATCGAGTCCACTCGGTATATGAAAGGTGCCTACTAATGGTGATTGTTCTAGCCTTTAGAAACCACCTTGCTCATGGATCCATTTAGTCACTGTGCTAGCAAGTATGTCCTGAAACACGAGTACAAACATGGTTAAAGATGGCATAGTAGTTTAAATCTTTTGTAATTTGATTGAAATCATGCTTAAGAGGAAATCCGAAGTATGAAGAACATGAAATACCTACATCTCTACAGTCAGTTCTACCTCCCCTTATTTTGATACAGGAACGGTTAACATAAATGATTAACTTGGAGGATGGAGTAGAGGTGTTATATGTGGTGATCTGCTTCTGGTTTCCACAGAGATATCTGGAAGCTCCTGAATTTGCCATCCATTCTACATCTTTTTTTATAACTAAGGGATAGGTTAATCCCTGATGGATCATCCGCAACAACGTTACTTCTGATCCAAGATAGAGTCTCTCATTCTTGTCTTGAAAATATGTATTGGCCAAAATGTTCCACATAACCTTAGCGGTGGGTTGATTCAAAAGGTAGCTGGGCTATTTCCAACGAGAGAGAGCATGTCAGCTGTACTTTTGCACATGCGTTCGTCTCACTTCCATGACTTGTTTTCTTTGATTTTCTTGGTCAGTTTTGGGAATAAAAGAGCATGTACTCCTTGTTGACACTTTCCATCATGCTCATGAACTGCATGTTCTATAAATCATAGTTTGTTTCATCCATCTTGACAATAGTGCCTATTGATTGTTTGGATCCGAAGGATGGAAAGATATATCCCTTATGATCTTCAGTTGCAGAGAGAGAGAGAGAGAGCAAACAAACCGGGAAGGAGATCACTTGGAGAAGAATGGACGGGTAAGATTTACCCTAGATTCATATCACTGGAAGATCCGCTAGAGGTTGCCTCTAGGAGCTATTGCGGGAACAACACCAGTGGTACTGGTGCTATTATGGTAGCATACGAAAAGAGGATTGGTACGTACGTGTGGGACTACTACATGCAAGGTGTTGAGATGTGGTGGTGAAGTGCTAGTTGCGAGCACTGGGGTGCTTCGCGCGAGGTGTTGGAGGATGGGGGTTGCATCATTGGGGGTGGGGGGATGGTGCCATGGTGGTTAGCCCTTTAGGGCTTTAGGGTGGCTCTGATACCATGCAGACATAAACATTGAATTGGTTTCTATACATTGAAGGGTACCCTAGAACTTCTCATATAGGAAGATGCTAGGATTAGGATTACAAAGAGGTGATTACTCAACATACAAATACCCTGAGGGATTACAAAATGTCTAAGAAAAAGTATCTCTCAACATATGTGCAATCCCAAAGGATACATGGGCATTCAAGACATAATCAACAAGATGCGTAAGGAGAATTAGACTCTGCAACAATGCATGGGAAAGCGGAATTACAAATCATAAACCAGAAAGTCCATATAGAGAGGTCTGATTTACAATTAAAACATCTAGATCACATAAATTCCTAGACTTTATGGAGTACTATATGTGCTGAAGACGATCCAAACACGCAATCAACCATGGAGAATATGCACGATTTTACATGGAAAAAACCCGCCGGTGTAGTGGGAAAAAAACCATGGGTAGAGAGAGAGAGAGTACATATGCAAGTGTAGTCAAATAACTTGTGGCAAGTGTAGTTGTAATGCAATAAAAAGTATATCAATAAAGCATATAAAGAATACTCTAAACATAAGAGATATAATTACAAGTTCATTTTATTGTAAAAGTAATCACATATCTACTTTTCATTCAAGAGGACAAAACATATATGTACACTTTTAGTTCCCTAAGCATGGACTTCATTAAGATTTCCAATCTGCATTTGTATTGGTGAGGGAGACCTTTATTTTTTCACCCATTGATGCCTTTATCAAGAAGATGTATATTTTTATAGTTCGATGAGCAGACGTGAACAAAAAATAGGTGAGTTCTAAGGTGCAACGAAGTGTTGCGGACATTATTCACACTGTTGTGAATCACTGAAGCAAACACACACTAACAATCAAGCAAGCAAATATACAAACACACATATTTGTAAGGTTTTTTGGTAACCGGGCTACGTCCTTGGATGGCACGGATCATTTTTATTATTTTTGAAACAACAACAACAACAAAGTCTTTTCCCACAATTAAGTAGGGTCAACAATAATATAGAGGATACTAAGAGCCCTAATCCTTGAGAGTTATATACTACTCCCAGTACAAACGTATACTGGATGCAGACGAATCCGAATACCCATATAGAAAACTTTGCAAGACAGGGACGTTGCCCCCTGCAAACCTCGCAGGGGGGATCGCACATGTCTCGCCCCTCCACCCCCCATGGCTCACTGAGTAGTCAGCTTGACCCCCGTACTGGTAGGGAATGGTGGCACAGTGGGGGGATTCTTCAACTGGGTTCAACAAAACATATGATTAGGATTCACGACATATCAACAATCTTCGTTTTGAATTGAATCCTATGAGAAGCGTTGGCAAGCTTCGTCGCCACCAGTCCCTCATTGGGGCTACTGTCAACATTGAGCATATGTATCGTAAAATGGAGAGGCATTTAGGATTTGAGTCCTCCTGAACAAATGGTCAAGGTTCAAGGCATATCAACGCACACTAACATGAACTCAAACAAGGAGATGAATCAATCAAGCAACCTGAGTGCAGCAATCCACAAACGTGAGATATTGTTAACGAGGCTCAACAAGTGTGGTCTATATCTCCTACAGTGCAATGTGGGCTCCATTATGATAAGAATGATGGAAGTACAATGGAGTTGCAAGCATATACAAAGACCCGCAGAAAACCGCCTTCCATGATTCATGACACCCTGTCAAATCTCAAGATTGCCCGTTCAACTGACTAGCTGGATCCTTAGAGCACATCCAACGCATTGCTTTAGCCTAATGGAGCCTTTATCATTTCACAAATGTGGTAACTATTAAACGTTCATATTGAGTCATAATTCAGTTGCAATTTGATGAACAAGTAAAAGTATGAACATAAACCAAGTTAACCGTGTCATGAAGGAGGCTGAAATACTTCGTATATTTCTCCTTGATGCAAGAAATCTGTCATGGCTTTGAATATGCATAATTAGTATTAAAAAATATCAATTCTAATAACATTTCCTTGCATCCAATTGCAGCTTGGATTTGCATTCTTATTGTCTTGATGCCTTTATCAAGAAGATGTATATTTTTATAGTTCGATGAGCAGACGTGAACAAAAAATAGGTGAGTTCTAAGGTGCAACGAAGTGTTGCGGACATTATTCACACTGTTGTGAATCACTGAAGCAAACACACACTAACAATCAAGCAAGCAAATATACAAACACACATATTTGTAAGGTTTTTTGGTAATCGGGCTACGTCCTTGGATGGCACGGATCATTTTTATTATTTTTGAAACAACAACAACAAAGTCTTTTCCCACAATTAAGTAGGGTCAACAATAATGTAGAGGATACTAAGATCCCTAATCCTTGAGAGTTATATACTACTCCCAGTACAAACGTATACCAGATGCAGACGAATCCGAATACCCATATAGAAAACTTTGCAAGACAGGGACGTTGCCCCCTGCAAACCTCGCAGGGGGGATCGCACATGTCTCCCCCCTCCACCCCCCATGGCTCACTGAGTAGTCAGCTTGACCCCCGTACTGGTAGGGAATGGTGGCACAGTGGCGGGATTCTTCAACTGGGTTCAACAAAACATATGATTAGGATTCACGACATATCAACAATCTTCGTTTTGAATTGAATCCTATGAGAAGCATTGGCAAGCTTCGCCGCCACCAGTCCCTCATTGGGGCTACTGTCAACATTGAGCATATGTATCGTACAATGGAGAGGCATTTAGGAGTTGAGTCCTCCTGAACAAATAGTCAAGGTTCAAGGCATATCAACGCACACTAACATGAACTCAAACAAGGAGATGAATCAATCAAGCAACCTGAGTGCAGCAATCCACAAACGTGAGATATTGTTAACGAGGCTCAACAAGTGTGGTCTATATCCCCTACAGTGCAATGTGGGCTCCATTACGATAAGAATGATGGAAGTACAATGGAGTTGCAAGCATATACAAAGACCCGCAGAAAACTGCCTTCCATGATTCATGACACCCTGTCAAATCTCAAGATTGCCCGTTCAACTGACTAGCTGGATCCTTAGAGCACACCCAACACATTGCTTTAGCCTAATGGAGCCTTTATCATTTCACAAATGTGGTAACTATTAAACGTTCATATTGAGTCATAATTCAGTTGCAATTTGATGAACAAGTAAAAGTATGAACATAAACCAAGTTAACCGTGTCATGAAGGAGGCTGAAATACTTCGTATATTTCTCCTTGATGCAAGAACTCTGTCATGGCTTTGGATATGCATAATTAGTATTAAAAAATATCAATTCTAATAACATTTCCTTGCATCCAATTGCAGCTTGGATTTGCATTCTTATTGTCAACTTTCCTAAGCAAGGCGTCGTCAGCCACAACTGTTGGATTCTTAACATTTATTATCGGATTTTTAACTCAGGTTTGTACAAGTGCATGCTTCCTAAACCCATATACTGTTTGCAGATTTAAATATGAATTCATGCTTGTATCTGTAGATGGTCACTACAGGATTTGGTTTTCCTTACAAACCACAATTCGCCAAATACTACCGCATCATCTGGTCTCTTTTCCCTCCCAATCCTCTCGCCATAGCTATCAAGATCCTTGGTGATGCGACCGCCACTTCAGAAGATCCAGGAATAAGCTGGAATCAGCGTGGCCAATGCTCATCAAAGGAACCGGATTGCGTTTTTACTATAGTAAGTGGAAACATCAAAGGAAGGACTTTATGAACCACCGGAAATTTTTTTGTTGAACTCTTTGATGTTTCTGACAATTATTGCAGGATGATTCTTTCAAATGGCTCATCTCAACATTCTTTTTGTGGACTATCCTGGCAATATATTTTGACAACATACTCCCTGATTCAAATGGAGTGAGGAAACCACTCTATTATTTCTTGATGCCGTCATATTGGACAGGAAAAGGTGGCGAAAAGGTGGAGGGTATGTGTTAGTTGACGCACTCGACTATTACCCTTCTTAAAATGCAATAATAATGTGATGGCTCGTTGTTTAAATCTATGTTTCAGAAGGCAAGATCTGCAGCTGTGTTACATCTATGCCTACATTGGAGGAAATTACTCCCAATGATGAAGACGTCATTCGCGAGGAAAATGCGGTGAAAGAACAAGTGGAGCGAATGGAACTGGATACCAGCATCGCTGTTCAGATGCGAGGTCTTGTGAAAATATATCCTGGAGCGACAAATATTGGTTGCTGTAAGTGCCGAAGGACTCCACCCTACCATGCTGTCCGGGTAAGAAATATCCTCTCATTAGGAACAATTGATAGATGCTGTAAATGTTGGTGCTTACACGTTTTCGTTAAATGTCTTCAGGGTGTCTGGCTGAACTTTGAAAGGAATCAGTTATTTTGCCTGCTTGGGCCCAATGGAGCCGGCAAAACAACTGTAATTAACTGTTTAACCGGCATCACACCAGTCACAAGTGGAGATGGTAAGCTCTCCTTAGCAACTTATCAACCATTTTAAGGAAATATTATGTTTTGGAACTGATTAAGTTCTATAATGTGCTCGTAGCATTGATATATGGAAATTCCATTAGGAGTACTGCCGGAATGTCGACAATCCGAACAATGATAGGAGTTTGTCCCCAGGTAATTTCACACGCCATGTAGTGAAATCACAGTCTTATTTCCGGCCATAGTTTCCTAATTACCATATTTCTCCCCGGTGTAGTTTGATATACTATGGGATGCTTTGTCTGGAGAGGAGCATCTGAAATTATTTGCTAGCATTAAAGGTTTATCGCCGTCCACGATCAACGAGGTGCCTGACTTATAATTTATCTGTTGCTTCAAGAACAATCATCACATTATAATCCTTGGGAATTGGATGCTTGTTCAATGAAGGTGACAGAGAAATCCCTGGCTGATGTTAAACTGAATGAGGCAGCGAAAATGAGGGCTGGTAGCTACAGCGGAGGGATGAAACGACGGTTAAGTGTTGCGATTGCGCTCATAGGGGATCCCAGATTGGTATTCTTGGATGAGCCGGTATGCAATGTTTACATGAAGGGGTTGAGATTTCCGTTGGAATTTTGCATTGCTTTCTGATGTTGGATGCTTAAAATGAAACCATCATCTTATAATCTGGACCAGCTGTTCATTCCACTAAGTAGGATTTTTTTCATTAGCATTTATAATCTACATAGCCTTGATTGTCCAATAGTAACAACAAAACTTCTGAATGTTTAAGCATAATGGTTCTCTTGTATTGTCACCTCTCCTAGCTAAAACGAATTTTAATTACTTTATGAATTGGCTTCGCATAAATATTGTCCTTGCACCTTTTTCGGTAATATTAACCAAGTTTCTCCATATGGATGGCACGTTCATTTAATTTTTCCTTTAGTCCAAGCGGGTGTTAGGCATAAGCAGGCTACAATTCAGGACATGATCGAGAGCATTCCGATTCGATTTCCATTACTAACAGGCATCCTTATTTCCTCCAGACCACAGGCATGGATCCGATCACCAGAAGGCACGTGTGGGACATCATCGAGGATGCAAAGAGAGGACGCGCCATCATACTCACGACACACTCCATGGAGGAAGCCGACATACTAAGCGATCGGATTGCCATCATGGCCAAAGGAAAGCTTCGCTGCATCGGCACTTCCATCCATCTGAAATCAAGATTCGGAACTGGCTACATCACTAACATAAGCTTCCTCAATGGTTCCGATGCACAAACTTCCAATGGAAATGGTGAGGAAACCAGAGAAAGTCCTAGCATCGAAGTTGTGAAGGGGTTCTTCAAAGAAGTAAGTTAAATGGATGATATCAGCATGGTTATGTTCATAAATTCAACTGAACCCTGCCTGATCGCTGTGTGCCTTTTTCAGAAGCTAGATATTGTGCCCAAGGAAGAAAACAAAGGGTTCCTCACATTCATTATTCCGCGCGTAAGGGAGGAGCTACTGACAGTAAGTGTCTTATTTTCTTAGTTCAATACTTCAATTACCCGTCGAATATGTAGTAGTTTGTTATACTGCACGAGCTTCATGCATTGAGGTGTCCTTTCTTTTTTGAACTTAAACAGATTCCTTCTTTTCGAATTCCGTTTGCAGGATTTTTTCACAGAGCTGGAAAACAGGAAGGAAGAACTACGCATCGCGGACATTCAGCTCGGATTGACGACATTAGAAGAGGTTTTTCTGAACATTGCAAAGCAGGCAGAGATGGAAAGTGCATCTGATGAAGGGGCCCTGGTGACCCTGACTTTGGCATCAGGAAGATCAATTCAGGTCAGTCAAACTATTACAATTAATCCATTTTTTAAAAGTTTTTGGATGGAGCACCAATTGGATTTGCCATGGTGTTTGATTCAGTCGATAAGCAGACTATCATCCTATTAGTTGCAAAAGAAAAGAATGGCGTTGGACAAGTTTGCCAATGGGTAATTTCTTTCTTAAAGCAAAAGAATGTAGATTATGCCTTGAAATAGAACAATACTATGCCTACCATCCATACCGATTAAGAAAAAAATGGATCTTGCGTAAGAGTTGGAGATCATATATACCTGGTTATCTGATTAATCAAGGACGAAGTTGTTATCTTGTTACTTGGTGTGTATGCCGAGTATCGTAGGTGTAACTGATGCTTGTTACATACTTTCTTTGTAACATCTTGGGCTTAGGATCCCGGACCGTTATTTAAGAAAACTAACCACTGACAACTTGTTGGGTTCAAGCTTAATTGGACATGTTCACAACCAGCCAAAATCCTGAAGCCCAAGTTATCAAGTAGTAATTCCCCACTTTTATAACCTACTCTCACACTTTATGAGTTTCTGATGAGGGACTATTCTTGAGTTGAGATATTACAACATCAAGTAGATAATCAGATTTCTGATTTTAAGGTCTTTGCCTCTAAAACTAATGGAGGAGACGGAGCATCGATACAACTGATAGATTGGCAAGATGTATCCACGGATAAGTTAAGAATTCACGTTAAAATAATGAAAAGTACATAAAGGAAAGAAGTTCTTATCAATTGACTCCCATAAAAATCTAAATGATACAATTCTTATACATTGGATAGCAATATCCCGAAATATGATATGTTTTTATCTTATGTCCTCTAGCTTATTTTATGTTCTGGTCAATATCTCATGCAGTTTATTTAAATTATGCATGATTGATCCAAAATGTAGTCAAACAAGCACAAAAATAGACGATGGTTTACGGCGAAACCCTCCACAAGATGGAAAAACCACGGTGGGAATTGTCCTTGTTGGTTGGAGCAACAAGGGCTTCTTTCTTTTCTTTCTCCCTTATTTGAAAACAAGATGGGGTGAATTACCTATGTATCTCCCAAAGGGAGGTAAATGGATCCTTATCGACGATCCATTAACCCAATAAACAAACAACTCAACACCCCCCCTCAAGTTGGGCATAGAGATTGTACATGCCCAACGTATCCACATTCTTCTCGAAGCTAGTTGTGGAACCTTGTTGAAGACGTCGGTCACTTGATCTTCCGTATTTACAAATAACAGAACACGCTCCTTAGAGTCAATTCTCTCTCTGATAAAGTGATGGTCAATCTCAACATGCTTGGTTCTATCATGTAGAAGATGATTGTTCGATAGATGTATAGCAACATTGTTGTTACGTAACAACTTCATAGGCAAGTCGTAGATTATTCCAATGTCTAATCTCAAGTTCTCAACAACACCCATGGCAACGACACCTTGTATTCAGCTTCAACACTAGACCTAGCACAAACAGATTGTCGCTTGCTTCTCTAAGTCATCATAATTCCACCTAGAAATATGCAATATCCAGTTGTGGTTCTCCTCGTATCAATGTATCCAGCCCAATCCGCATTGATGTATCATTCGATCTCAATCTTTGCATCTTTGGTCAAGATGAGTCCTTTTCTAGATCTTTTTTCATGTAGCGAAGGATACACTCTACAACCTTCATATGAATATCAGTTGATGCATGCATAAATTGACTCACCACATTGACAACAAAGTAATGTCCGATCTCGTTACAACAACAACAAAGCCTTTTCCCACATTAAGTAGGGTCGGCTATGTGAACCCCCGTAGGATCCGGGTACCCGTTTACGACACAATTCGCAATATTCCATTTATGACATCGCATTTGAAAGCATACATTTATGGGAAAAATTTTTTTTTCTTGTTGTTGCAATCATTGGCATCTGACATTCACATTTACATTCATTATACCACAAGGTAATAGAGACCATTGGCACAAAAATCTTATTTCATTAATTTCCATATGATTTTACAACATGTACAATGTCTGTCTGTACATACAACATCCCAAAAATTTGACTGAAGAGAAGAAGCATTTAAAATATCAATTGAACGAAAAACTGTAACAAAAATCACATACCGTCTAGTATAGACCTTGTCTCCTGGAACCCTGTATAGCTACTGAACAACAGACTCCTTTCCTGCCATGCGTGCAAGGAAGAAAAGGAGTCACAATTGTGAATACAAATCCATATTTTTTTTAAAATAATTGGCAAGTAATTTATTATGTGCAAAAGAGAGTAAGTAGAAAGGTGGAACAAGTATAATTTACATCTACTTGCGTAAGTAAAAAGGTTTTCAACTGTTTGGCATGTAGCTAATCGGTTCACCCCTTTTTCTCATTCTTCACATATATATTTATATAAAGTTTAGATGGTAATCCCTTTGATCAAGATCTTATAAATATAATTGATGGCACATGAAGATGTTATTTTCTAGTCATTGAGATGATGTCATGATTTTTGATAATGGTTTGATATGGTGATGATTGATTTGATCCTTAATTCTACTTACTCCTTTAAGTTAGTGGATAGTCTGTGGTCTTGGTCTGTGTGTAACCTCACACTATGACTCTAAGGTATTAAAAGTACCTTAGGGTTGGGGGGCCTCCGTAGGCATGCGGTGTTGTGTAATGCATCCTAACTAAGTTCCCAACACGTCCACTAACTTATAGGGATTTCGAATCAGATTATAGTCACCTCTAATCAACTCAATTTTAATTGTAATTTCCTCCAAACCTTCACTCTAACTCTCTCAGATGCAACTCTTGATGATTTAGATGTAGATATAGATGATCTGGATGTATAATCGCCAAGTCTTTTGGCGAAAGTAAAACTCAAGCGGTGAAGAAGCCTACAAATGGCTCTTCCGTCTCGCCCTCTAGTTGGAAGGACGGTCCAATAGAGGGATAGGTCTACTCCCCAACTACGCCACTGAGACGGGTGAGAGGGACTTCCCGGAAAAGTCAGTCTAGAAAAACAGCCCGACCGGTAACGGGCAACCGAGCTCGTACGTAAAACTGAAAACCAAGGATCCCCCGCCTGGGTATCCTAAAACAAGGTCAGCGGAATGGTCTAAAGTCGGGATCCCAACGAGGCGTAAAAACACTGCGAGCCCGCGTAAAAACCGAAGAGGGACTGGGATCCTAGACCCGCGCACTTGGCGGCCGCTGCCCTAACTGGGCTTCCTTTCCTCCGCCCAGTTGAGGGTCACCGCGCCCTCGCACGGTCAGGTGCAAAGGTCACCGTAACCGGCATTATTGATTGACATCATTGATTCAACACCATCCTTTCTTGATCTCTACTATAGTCAACTTATCTTATTTGGATATCTCATAATAACTCTTCTCTATAGTGAGCAATAATTGGTAGGGTATATTCTAAAGAATGATTTATGTAGATGATCAGTTCTTATGATCATAGGTCATCATTTCTATCATCATACTAATAGAAGTCTCTTTATTGGAAGGGTCACCATGACCGGAAGCAAAATCTAACATTACTTATTCATATTGATTAACCCTTGTTGTATAAAGCAGTAGTGATGTCAGAGGTCACTATTTCAGAGATCATTTGAAAAAAAATGGATGTATATACTCCCTCTATTAATAATCAAATGTGCTTTCATGGATCCAAGAACCAGAATTATCTTGATATAGACCAGACTAATTCTTTCTACAAATCTTGTCCACGCAAACCATTTGCTTTTGCAAACTCAACTCAGGATCATTTTGGCAGCCTTTCTACCCTAAAATCAGAATAGGAACTTATTTGAGCCCATGCTTCTTTTCGACTTGGGTAGTTCATAACAGAATAGATTATTGCTCTTCCCTTATAAAACATATCCGTTTGCTGAGACATCAATAACAAATTTTCGTTTCTCTTTACATGGCACTTAAGGTCATCCGAAGGGTTAGATGATGCATATGTATTGAAAATTAGTAACACTAAGTTTACTAACATTTTAAGCTTTAAAGCCCATTTGATGATTAATTTGAGCATGTAGTAATATATCTTTAGATTATTGGAGACTGAACCTCTACGTGTTTATGATCTATTATATCTAATTTGGAATAAAATTTACAATTATAATTTCTATGATACAAACTTAATCTTACAATCATTTCTATGGTATAATTAGCTTATATAAAACACCTATCCGGAATAACAGAACATATTATACATTATCATAACAACTTCCAGGTTCACAAATCCAGAATTAGAGTGATTTATGAATTACAGGGAATTTTTAATTATTGTCTTTTGATCTGTATATTGTTTCAACCACGAGTTTGGTCCCACTTTGACCATCTATTTTATAATATTTATGAGTTTCTTTGTATCAAACTATCATAGTAATAAAACTTCTCCCATCAATTTTCACTGGATAATTTGTTTTAACAACTGGGTATCCAACTATCAAACTATTTTTCTACTCAATCATCATTTTGTGAATAATAAGGACACACAGTAGTTTCAAATCTATCACCACAACAATATTGTGCAACCTTCTGAACTGCAACTTCTAAAATTCTAGCAATGGTAAACAGATTCCAGAATTTTATCAATTTATTTGTGGCTTTACTATTCTGACATAATTAGTTCCAATAATGCCTTATTCTCAAGTTACTACTGCTGCATGCATGCTTTCTTTTTTTTTAAGTACAGGTATTGATAATTTGTGTCAATACTACGTAGTGTATTCTCATTACCACATGGCAATTTCAATGGACTCGTATATATATATATATTCAATGCTTGAAAAATCCCAAATTGCATAT
This sequence comes from Ottelia alismoides, assembly GCA_037367405.1. Lineage (NCBI taxonomy): Eukaryota > Viridiplantae > Streptophyta > Magnoliopsida > Alismatales > Hydrocharitaceae > Ottelia > Ottelia alismoides. The sequence goes on from JAZKJV010011034.1 coordinate 139,604, forward strand.
TATATAATGAATGTGACAATTCCAACATGATAAAGACTAGATGAATATATATATAACTTATTGACGTTAGTATGACATTTTTAACCAAAATATTATCCAACAATCTGACACCTACTTTCTGAAATGTTTGGCTGTGATAATTTAGATGTGCTTTTAAGAGGAAGCAGAGGATTTGCCTCCAAGAAACATAACAAGGCCATCAGATGCAAATTTGATAAACCCCACAAATCAGATGCAAATTTGATAAACCCCACAACAAATCTGGATTTTCTTAGTGATAATATCTTTGAAATTTGGATAAAAGATTGCCAAAGATAGCATGCAAAGCAGCAAAAGAAATGGAAGAAGGATTGTACTTTTATTTGGATCTCTAAGGATAGAGATCAAAGGCTTGCATGCAACTTCAGGAGCAAGAGATCTGGGGGTGATTTGAGGTACCAGGGAGGGATTTCAGCAGTTTGATACTCCAACTAGCAGCAGATGGTTGCTGCCCTTGCTACAGCAGTAGCATCAACAGTAGAGAGGCTTCTTCTTCTTGATGGAGAGCAAGGCAACAACCCAAGATACAAGAGTATCTGCCCAACTGTTATGGAGAGCAGCACAACACTGAAGTCTCTGCTTCTCAGTGGAAATTTAGAGAAGAAAATGGAGAATAGTGAATAGGCTTTGTGATATATACAAGGAGAGGAACCTTACATGTTAGACAAGTGGAATATTAATTAGTCCAAGTGGAGAAAGAATAGCATCCAAGTGGGTATATAGAATTGCAAGTGGATACTGTCGTGCAGTCTGCTACTGCTACAGTAATTTTTTTTTTAACATTTTATTATTCTTATTATTTACATATAAATTTGATATGTTTAAAAAGACCGTATTCACGCCTCGAGCGTCGGATTTCGACGTACAATATCTTGATTTGATCGTCTTTCAACGACGATCAAAATGAGTATAATGTTGATATACTTTCGGTCGAGTTTTGAATACCCGAAATTTTCGGATACGGCTTTTGTTTAAGACTAAATTTTGCGATTTAAAAATATCAAATGACCTCCGATTGACGAACGGTCGATTTTGTTGGTCTTATTTCGTCGAATCGGATTTTTAGGCGGTCTCGGTTCGTTTTGCGGTTTCCAAATTTGCGTTGCGGCTTTTTCGCGGCGCGCATTACGAAGCAACCGATTTTTGGTCGATTTCGCCCGAACAACTTTTGATTCACAATCAATTGATCGTTTTAGGTTGTCTATTATTGACCAATAACTTTATTAGGTTATTTGGATCCTAATCGGGTCGGGTTCGAGTTTGATTGAAAACCGGGTGTTACAAATATAAAAACCTCAAAGGGAGTCTCGTCCTCGAGACTCAAATTAAGGCTATTAGGTGTCTTGTTTGGATTTCATATGTCCATAAAAATCTCAAAGGGTTTTGAACCCATAAAAACCTCAAAGAGAAAACAAGTCATATATTTGAACATATATTTAATTACAAAAGCTTGTTTTGCGTATTACCTCAGAAAAGTTGCGGGTATCGTGCTCGCATGTCGGCTTCGGTTTCCCACGTCGCATCTTCGACGATGTGTCGATGCCACAAAACCTTGACCAATGAAATCTCTTTGCTGTGAAGCTTCTTCACAGCACGGTCAGGTATATGGACTGGCTTCTCCTCATAAGTCAGATCTGGCTCTACATCGAGATTCTCGTAACTGATAATGTGTCGAGGATCGTGCACATACTTCCTTAAGTTGGATACATGAAAGACATCATGAATAGCAGAAAGATGTGGAGGAAGAGCTACTCGGTAAGCAACCTTCCCCACTCTAGCCAGAATCTCGAACGGTCCAACATATCGTGGCGCCAACTTGCCATGAACACCGAATCTCTGCACTCCCTTAATGGGAGATACTCGCAAAAATACTCAATCTCCAACCTATAATTGATAGTAATGTCATTAATATGAGGTTAAGTTAATTTTGTAATAAAGGAAGAGAAAAAAGATTGGATACCTGGAATTCCAAATCTCTTCTCTGATGGTCTACATAGCTCTTCTGGCGACTCTGTGCCGTCAGAAGCCTCCGTCTCGCAGTCTCCTCCAAGAGATCTACGGAATATAAAGCATGATCACCTACCTCACGCCAACTGAGAGGTGTGAGGCATCTCCGCCCGTATAGGGCTTCGAATGGTGCCATGCCAATACTGGAGTGATAAATGTTGTTGTACGTGAATTCCACCAAAGGCAAATGGTCTTTCCAGTACCCTTTCCACTCCAAAGTGCATGCGCGAAGTAGATCCTCAAGTGTCTGAATGGTGCGCTCGCTCTGACCGTCGGTCTGTGGATGATATGCAGAACTCATCTTCAGCTCTGTCTGTAGTGCTGACATGAACTGATGCCAATAATGAGATGTAAATCTCGAATCCCTGTCAGACACCACCTCTCGTGGTATACCATGGAGCCTGATAATGTTCTGCACATAGAGCTTGGCCAACCTGGATGGAGTGTAAGTCGTGTTGACATGTATGAAATGGGCTGACTTGGTTAACCTATCAACAACGACCCAAACGGAATCATGGCCACCCGGTGTCTTCGGCAATCCTGTGACAAAATCCATAGAAATGCTCTCCCACTTCCATTCGGGAATGGGGAGAGACTGCAGTAATCCTGGTGGTCTCCTGTGCTCAGCCTTGACCATCTGATAGGTCATGCATCTGCTGACGTGTAGCGCCACATCGCGCTTCATTCCATCCCACCAGAAATGTTCGACGCAGGTCACGGTACATCTTCGTGCTGCCGGGATGAATGGATAATCGTGAACTATGTGCCTCGTCAAGAATGTCTCTGCGCAACTCCTCGTCGTTGGGCACAACGACCCGTCCTGACTTTCATAAGATAGACTCCATCACAACAAAGTCATCAACCTCGTCCTTGACGGCGCGCATGTATCTATCTCGGATCCAAGGATCTATCTTCTGTCCATCTACAATACGATCCCATAGACTGTTGTATCGTGGAGGCACGGCGGTAGAAATGGATGCGCTCTCCTGAGGATGCCAATCGGTCAGAGCGGCAAGCGTATCCCATGTATATAGCCAGTTCGTCGTACCATCAGCATGCGCTCTTCTGCTAAGTGCATCAGCCACCACGTTTCCCTTACCGGGATGGTAAGAGATCGTGCAATCATAATCCTTTAGCAGCTCGAGCCATCTGCGCTGCCTCATGTTCAACTCCTTCTGATCAAAGATGTACTTCAGACTCTTGTGGTCTGTAAAGATCTCGAAATTCACTCCATATAGGTAGTGGCGCCATATCTTCAAGGCGAAGACAACTGCCGCCAACTCCAAATCATGTGTGGGGTAGTTCCGCTCATGCGGTCTCAACTGTCGTGATGTGTAAGCAATCACCTGTCCTCTCTGCATCAGCACTGCTCCTAGACCTTCTCCAGATGCATCTGTGTAGACTGCATAGTCCTGAGTGCCTGAAGGAAGAGCGAGAATAGGCGCTGTAGTCAACCTCTCCTTCAGTTTCTGGAAGGCATGTTCACATGAATCGTCCCAAATGAATGGAACTCCCTTCTGCGTCAACCGTGTCAATGGACGGACGATGCGTGAAAATCCTCTGACAAAGCGTCTGTAATGACCTGCTAGCCCAAGGAAGCTTCGAATCTGCGTGACAGTCTTGGGCTGCTCCTAAGACATAACTGCATCTATTTTCGCAGGATCAACTGCAATACCTGCTCCAGAAATGATATGCCTGAGAAATGAGACCTGGGATAAACAGAACTCACACTTGCTTAACTTGGCATATAGCTTGTGTTCTTGCAATGTATCTAAGACAATCCGTAGATCATTCGCATGATCCCATTCATTCCGTGAGTAAATGAGCACATCATCGATGAACATTACTACAAACTTGTCCAAGTATGGACGGAAGATACGGTTCATCATATCCATGAAAGCCGCAGGTGCATTGGTGAGCCCAAACGGCATCACCACAAACTCGTAGTGTCCATAGCGAGTCCTGAAAGCTGTCTTCGGAATATCAGACTCTCGAATCCTCAGTTGATGGTAGCCTGATCGAAGATCGATCTTTGAGAAAATCGAAGATCCCTGGAGCTGGTCAAACAAATCATCGATGCGTGGCAAAGGATAACGGTTTTCCACTGTTCTCTTGTTCAGCTGCCTGTAATCGATGCATAACCAAATGGATCCATCCTTCTTCCTGACAAATAAAACCGGAGCACCCCAAGGTGAAGTGTTCGGCCTCACGAATCCCAAGTCAAGTAATTCCTGTAACTGCACCTTCAGCTCCTTCAACTCGACTGGTGCTATGCGATAGGGTGCCATAAAGATCGGATGCGTATCTAGCAGTAATGTGATCTCGAACTCGATCTCTCTCTCAGGAGGTAATCCTGGTAGCTCATCAGGAAACACGTCAGGGTATTCTGAGACTACTCGGATGTCCTGTGTCATCGGCTCCTGATCAGATACCTCTCGTACAAATGCAAGGTATGTATCACAATCCTGATCAACAAGTCGCTGTGCTCGCAACACCGAAATGTACTCCATGGAGGAGTCATGTATAGTACCCTCAAAAGTAAACTCAGGTAGATCTGGAATCCTGAAGACAACCGTCTTCCTAAAGCAATCAACAAGTGCATGATGAGCTGATAACCAACCCATGCCTAAAATCAAGTCGAACTCATCAAGCTGTAGTAGTAGACAATCGGCGATCATCTCGTGTCCGCCAATCAGTACAGACAAGTGCCTGACTATCAGTGAAATAACAAACAACTGGCCACCTGGCCCTTGTATGTGATATGGGGAAGAGAGAGTCTTTGAGACTCTATCTAACGAAGCAAGTAACCTCGAAGCAAGACACTGATCGGTAATGTCCCCATTCGTGACATCAGTAACACCTGACTGGTCGAGTAGATGGGGTGGTCGTGTTTGCTCGCTGCGACCCAGATGGTCGAGCGGAATCTGTGCCACGTCCGGCAAGTGCTCCTCTTAATATAGTCGATAGAGATGAAATTGGTGACATTAATGAAATTGCTACCAAAAATGCTTTTTCTCTTCTTGGGATATACTATGGAAATTAATGTAATTGGTGACATTTGTGGTGGTTGAATATGAATGTCAAATTTCCCTTCTCGGACTCAAGACAAGTCGGAAGACTGTCGCTATCCAAAAGCTTATTGCGATCGGAATTATAATACTGCGAATGTACGTATTGGGGTACCACTGTTCAGATACCAAAATTGTGAACCCCCGTAGGATCCGGGTACCCGTTTACGACACAATTCGCAATATTCCATTTATGACATCGCATTTGAAAGCATACATTTATGGGAAAATTTTTTTTTCTTGTTGTTGCAATCATTGGCATCTGACATTCACATTTACATTCATTATACCACAAGGTAATAGAGACCATTGGCACAAAAATCTTATTTCATTAATTTCCATATGATTTTACAACATGTACAATGTCTGTCTGTACATACAACATCCCAAAAATTTGACTGAAGAGAAGAAGCATTTAAAATATCAATTGAACGAAAAACTGTAACAAAAATCACATACCGTCTAGTATAGACCTTGTCTCCTGGAACCCTGTATAGCTACTGAACAACAGACTCCTTTCCTGCCATGCGTGCAAGGAAGAAAAGGTGTCACAATTGTGAATACAAATCCATAATTTTTTTAAAATAACTGGCAAGTAATTTATTATGTGCAAAAGAGAGCAAGTAGAAAGGTGGAACAAGTATAATTTACATCTACTTGCGTAAGTAAAAAGATTTTCAACTGTTTGGCATGTAGCTAATCGGTTCACCCCTTTTTCTCATTCTTCACATATATATTTATATAAAGTTTAGATGGTAATCCCTGTGATCAAGATCTTATAAATATAATTGATGGCACATGAAGATGTTATTTTCTAGTCATTGAGATGATGTCATGATTTTTGATAATGGTCTGATATGGTGATGATTGATTTGATCCTTAATTCTACTTACTCCTTTAAGTTAGTGGATAGTCTGTGGTCTTGGTCTGTGTGTAACCTCACACTATGACACTAAGGTATTAAAAGTACCTTAGGGTTGGGGGGCCTCCGTAGGCATGCGATGTTGTGTAATGCATCCTAACTAAATTCCCAACACGTCCACTAACTTATAGGGATTTCGAATCAGATTATAGTCACCTCCAATCAACTCAATTTTAATTGTAATTTCCTCCAAACCTTCACTCTAACTCTCTCAGATGCAACTCTTGATGATTTAGATGTAGATATAGATGATCTGGATGTATAATCGCCAAGTCTTTTGGCGAAAGTAAAACTCAAGCGGTGAAGAAGCCTACAAATGGCTCTTCCGTCTCGCCCTCTAGTTGGAAGGACGGTCCAATAGAGGGATAGGTCTACTCCCCAACTACGCCACTGAGACGGGTGAGAGGGACTTCCCGGAAAAGTCACTCTAGAAAAACAGCCGACCGGTAACGGGCAATCGAGCTCGTACGTAAAACTAAAAACCAAGGATCCCCCGCCTGGGTATCCTAAAACAGGATCAGCGGAATGGTCTAAAGTCGGGATCCCAACGAGGCGTAAAAACACTGCGAGCCCGCGTAAAAACCGAAGAGGGACTGGGATCCTAGACCCGCGCACTTGGCGGCCGCTGCCCTAACTGGGCTTCCTTTCCTCCGCCCAGTTGAGGGTCACCACGCCCTCGCACGGTCAGGTGCAAAGGTCACCGTAACCGGCATTATTGATTGACATCATTGATTCAACACCATCCTTTCTTGATCTCTACTATAGTCAACTTATCTTATTTGGGTATCTCATATTAACTCTTCTCTATAGTGAGCAATAATTGGTAGGGTATATTCTAAAGAATGATTTATGTAGATGATCAGTTCTTATGATCATAGGCCATCATTTCTATCATCATACTAATAGAAGTCTCTTTATTGGAAGGGTCACCATGACCGGAAGCAAAATCTAACATTACTTATTCATATTGATTAACCCTTGTTGTATAAAGCAGTAGTGATGTCAGAGGTCACTATTTCAGAGATCATTTGAAAAAAAATGGATGTATATACTCCCTCTATTAATAATCAAATGTGCTTTCATGGATCCAAGAACCAGAATTATCTTGATATAGACCAGACTAATTCTTTCTACAAATCTTGTCCACGCAAACCATTTGCTTTTGCAAACTCAACTCAGGATCATTTTGGCAGCCTTTCTACCCTAAAATCAGAATAGGAACTTATTTGAGCCCATGGCTTCTTTTCGACTTGGGTAGTTCATAACAGAATAGATTATTGCTCTTCCCTTATAAAACATATCCGTTTGCTGAGACATCAATAACAAATTTTCGTTTCTCTTTACATGGCACTTAAGGTCATCCGAAGGGTTAGATGATGCATATGTATTGAAAATTAATAACACTAAGTTTACTAACATTTTAAGCTTTAAAGCCCATTTGATGATTAATTTGAGCATGTAGTAATATATCTTTAGATTATTGGAGACTGAACCTCTACGTGTTTATGATCTATTATATCTAATTTGGAATAAAATTTACAATTATAATTTCTATGATACAAACTTAATCTTACAATCATTTCTATGGTATAATTAGCTTATATAAAACACCTATTCGGAATAACAGAACATATTATACAGTATCATAACAACTTCCAGGTTCACAAATCCAGAATTAGAGTGATTTATGAATTACAGGGAATTTTTAATTATTGTCTTTTGATCTGTATATTGTTTCAACCACGAGTTTGGTCCCACTTTGACCATCTATTTTATAATATTTATGAGTTTCTTTGTATCAAACTATCATAGTAATAAAACTTCTCCCATCAATTTTCACTGGATAATTTGTTTTAACAACTGGGTATCCAACTATCAAACTATTTTTCTACTCAATCATCATTTTTTGAATAATAAGGACACACAGTAGTTTCAAATCTATCACCACAACAATATTGTGCAACCTTCTGAACTGCAACTTCTAAAATTCTAGCAATGGTAAACAGATTCCAGAATTTTATCAATTTATTTGTGGTTTTACTATTCTGACATAATTAGTTCCAATAATGCCTTATTCTCAAGTTACTACTGCTGCATGCATGCTTTTTTTTTTTTAAGTACAGGTATTGATAATTTGTGTCAATACTACGTAGTGTATTCTCATTACCACATGGCAATTTCAATGGACTCGTATATATATATATTCAATGCTTGAAAAATCCCAAATTGCATATTATATAATGAATGTGACAATTCCAACATGATAAAGACTAGATGAATATATATATATATAACTTATTGACGTTAGTATGACATTTTTCACCAAAATATTATCCAACAATCTGACACCTACTTTCTGAAATGTTTGGCTGTGATAATTTAGATGTGCTTTTAAGAGGAAGCAGAGGATTTGCCTCCAAGAAACATAACAAGGCCATCAGATGCAAATTTGATAAACCCCACAAATCAGATGCAAATTTGATAAACCCCACAATAAATCTGGATTTTCTTAGTGATAATATCTTTGAAATTTGGATAAAAGATTGCCAAAGATAGCATGCAAAGCAGCAAAAGAAATGGAAGAAGGATTGTACTTTTATTTGGATCTCTAAGGATAGAGATCAAAGGCTTGCATGCAACTTCAGGAGCAAGAGATCTGGGGGTGATTTGAGGTTCCAGGGAGGGATTTCAGCAGTTTGAAACTCCAACTAGCAGCAGATGGTTGCTGCCCTTGCTACAGCAGTAGCATCAACAATAGAGAGGCTTCTTCTTCTTGATGGAGAGCAAGGCAACAACCCAAGATACAAGAGTATCTGCCCAACTGTTATGGAGAGCAGCACAACACTGAAGTCTCTGCTTCTCGGTGGAAATTTAGAGAAGAAAATGGAGAATAGTGAATAGGCTTTGTGATATATACAAGGAGAGGAACCTTACATGTTAGACAAGTGGAATATTAATTAGTCCAAGTGGAGAAAGAATAGCATCCAATTAGGTATATAGAATTGCAAGTGGATACTGTCGTGCAGTCTGCTACTGCTATAGTAAATTTTTTTTAACATTTTATTATTCTTATTATTTACATATATATATATATTTGATATGTTTAAAAAGACCGTATTCACGCCTCGAGCGTCGGATTTCGACGCACAATATCTTGATTTGATCGTCTTTCAACGAAGATCAAAATGAGTATAATGTTGATATACTTTCGATCGAGTTTTGAATACCCGAAATTTTCGGATACGGCTTTTGTTTAAGACTAAATTTTGCGATTTAAAAATATCAAATGACCTCCGATTGACGAACGGTCGATTTTGTTGGTCTTATTTCGTCGAATCGGATTTTTAGGCGGTCTCGGTTCGTTTTGCGGTTTCCGAATTTGCGTCGCGTTTTTTTCGCGGCACGCATTACGAAGCAACCGATTTTTGGTCGATTTCGCCCGAACAACTTTTGATTCACAATCAATTGATCGTTTTAGGTTGTCTATTATTGACCAATAACTTTATTAGGTTATTTGGATCCTAATCGGGTCGGGTTCGAGTTTGATTGAAAACCGGGTGTTACAGGCTATATGGATTCATTGCCTCCATTCAGATCTATCTTGGGTCATTCTCGGGCTTAGATCCAAAAACTAAGATTCCTTAGTATAGTCTCATTCCAACACTTCTTGGGCCTTCCTCGCCCTCTCTTAGCCGGCTCAACATCTCAGAACTCGCATCTCCTGACCGGTGCATCAACTGACCTCCTTTACAAATGTTCGGTCTTGTTAGAGTAAGATAAACCAGCTTACCCACAAGTCTTTGGTACCGACTCTTAATACCATCATCAAACTACTTTCCATCCTTGCTCAACTTGTGACTCCCTTCAATAGACATAGGGGCACGTTTACATCTCAACTTTTCAATTTCTTTCAATAAATCCATAGCATATTTTTTTGCAAAGGGCAATACCTACATCCGACCTTGCCAATTTAATAACAAGAAAATACTTAAGATTTCCAAGATCCTTCAGGTCAAAGACCGTAGCAAGCTCTCCTTTTAGACGACTTATATCCTCCCCTTCATCCCCTAGATAATCATGTCATCAACATAAACACGAATTTTTTATTTTCTTTTCTCTTGACAAATAGTGTGTCATCACCATTGCCTTGATGATAACCTAATCTGATCATTACCATTCTAAGCCTCTCGAATCATGCTATATGAGATAGTTTCAGTCCATATAAAGGTTTCTTTAATTTACAATATTTTTCCACGTAAACACCTTCTAAGAGGTCCCCATTCAAAAAGCATTCTTAGTATCTATTTGATGAAGCTTCCATTTCTTGAGAACAACAAGAGAAAGAACAATACACAATGTATTCATCTTTGTCATAGGAGCAAAAGCCTCTAGATAGTCGATGCCGTATATTTGACCGAATCCCCTTGCAACAAGTTTATCCTTGTATCTTTCTATTTACCCCCTAAGATAATCATATCATCAACATAAACAAGAAGAAGAGTTTTCTATTTCCTTTTCTCTTGACAAATAGAGTGTCATCACCATTACCTTGATGATAACCTAATCTGATCATTATCACTCTAAGCCTCTCGAACCATGCTATATGAGACGGTTTCAGTCCATATAAAGCTTTCTTTAATTTACAACATTTTCCCATGTAAACAACTTCTAAGAGGTCTCCATTCAAAAAAGCATTCTTAGTGTCTATTTGATGAAGCTTCCATTCTTTGAGAACAACAAGAGAAAGAACAATATGCAATGTATTCATCTTTGTCATAGGAGCAAAAGTCTCCAGATAGTCGATACTGTATTTTTGACCGAATCCCCTAACAACAAGTCTATCCTTGTATCTTTTTATTTATTCATTTCATTTGTATTTTATGGTGTAAACCCACTTTGGGGTGATCAGTTGCACTTCATCTGGGATATCATCAATGACCCATGTACAATTTCTTTCAAGGGTCTCAATCTCCTCACGCATAGAATGAATTCACCTAGAATCATAACTATCTTCAGCAACATTCTTGGGAAGCACTGCGGTAGACAATGAAGAAATAAAGCATTTATAATATTTACTCGGTTTGGAGTACCCAACAATATTGGTTGATTGGGTATCTGGTACATTCTACATATCTTGGAGCCGACTTTATCTCCCTTCACCCATGTCTCTGTGCAATCAAATTTTCTTCAATAATGATCAACCCATTAACACCCACATCTTCTATACCGTTGACACTGTTTTCCTGATCACTTTCAAGATTGGATACTACATTATTTTCTTGATCACTTTTAAGATTGGATAGTGAATCACCGTTGATAATGGAAGGACTTGGATCTTGTAGGTTTGAACAATATCATGATTGATCTCTATTTCTGAAGGTTGCATCAAAGTTCCTTGTTGATATCTTTTGTTGTAAACCCTTTCATGCCGATGAGGAGAATGAGACCTCCATTCCTCTGTTTTTGCGACAGTCTAGTTGGATTTACCCATAGAACTTATAAATTCATAACAAGTATCTAAAAAAGACCATCTTGAACATTTCCTTCACTATTACTTCCATTCTTCCCTTGAAGGGAATGTTGAGGGGAGTACGACTCATGCCTAATAAAGGTGACGTCTTTAGTAGCATGCACTTTCCTATCCTTAGGGCCATTTCGGTAGGGGAATAAGGAGGAATAGTGGGGTGAGATAAGATGAAATAAGACATTGTTTGGTTGGAAGAATAAAAATAAGGGATAACAAGGAGGAATACTGGTAGTTAGGTGCTATTCTCCTTTCGGTTGGCACATAAGGTTTCTAAATTAATTAAATATATTGGTTGACAAATAATTAGAGTACATCCAATGCATTATTAATATGGATGCAATCTGATACAGACATTGTTGCAGAAATCGGTAGTCAGTACTCGGTCGGCGAGGTCACTGATTAAGGATTAATCGGTAATCGGGCGACTAATTGGATTTAGTCGGTCATTAGTTGGTTTTGATTTTTTTAATTATTTTAAATATTTCAATCATTTTTTACACATGTATTCTTATACATTTGTATAGATTTATACATTTTCTATACTATCATAATGAAATAAAAGAAGTAATTGACTTTAAATATAACATTAAGCATATTAGAATGAGTTTTCTTTTTTAAAAGCAAAAAAATAAAAAATAAATAAATAATCTCTACGTAAAAGTCGGCCGACTAGGCCGATTAGTCAACCCGATTAGTTGGGTTGATCGACTAATGGCCGACTAGGCCTAGTCGAGTCAGCTACCCCAACTCGACTAGTCAGACCGACTAGTCGGCCTAGTTAATCGACTTTTACAATCGTGGATATAGATATATCAATATCCATCCGTCACCATATCCATATTAGGCGCGCGCGCACACATACACACACATATATTAATTTTTTATTTTAGAGGATATGGATACATATATGAGTTTTTGTTTTTGTTTTTTTGAATACAAACATTATTTTCAATTTTTAAGGATATGGATACGTATATGGTTACATATTTTTTGACGAAATTGATACTGATATCCATATTGTCGAATCTTTGTGGGTATATTGTATATGCATACATCTACTTGTGTGTGTATCTTCAAATATGTTACATGATTACTTCCAATATATTGCATATGAGTCATTTTCAAATGTGGGAAGAAAAATATAAATCTTTATATTATTTATTCTCTTACTATTGCAAGTTATTAAATTTAGTATAATATTATTTTTCTATTTTTTATTTTTTTGTCTTTGTAGTTTACTAATTTTGATTTAATTAGCTATTAATTTCAATTTACAAACATATTCCTAGTGAATGCAAGCATTAGAGGGCACCTATTATACATGGGATAATCCATTTCTGTTTGTTAAATATCAGTATCTGAATCGTGATTATTTGTATGCGTATTTAAGGATATGATTTGCAATTTTTAATATCCACTGTGTATCTATTTATGTATATGCATCCATATTTTAAAATGAACTCACACCACACTATGAATTTCAGATTAGCTATTAATTTCAATATACACGTACATAGCACCATGAACCCACGTCGCGCGACGTACTTTACATACCCAGGAAGAATAGGACGGTAGAAGCCCTCTCTTAGTAAAGCCCTGAAAAGGAGATGGAATAAGGAAATGGGGGAATAAGGGAGCGGATAAGGCGGAATAAGGGAAGAGGAGAATAAGGGTTTATTCCGATCCCTATTCCTACCAAACTGGCCTTAAGGAAGGATGCAAGCATTTATAACCTTTCTGAATCGGAGAATATCCCAAAAAATACCTTTGATTTCACGGGTATCGAGTTTCTTTGCTTCAGGTGCAGAATTGTGGAAATAACACACACAACCAAAAGTCTTATAAGGAAGAACAAATAGCTTACTCTCTGGATGAATGATAGAAAAAAGAGTAGCCATGTTCAATCGTCTTGAGGGCATCCAATTTATAAGGAAGTCACTGGTGAGAACGACCTCTCCCTAAAACCTATTGGGAGGTTTCTTTGAAATAAAAGCATCCTGCTAACTTCAAGGAGATGCTTATTCTTCCACTATGCTACACCGTTCTGCCGAGAAGTATATCTACAGGAGGTTTCATGAACAGTTCCTTTAGTAATAAATAATTCTTGCAGTTCCTTAGACAAATATTCCCGCACATTATCAGACTTGAACCATTTGATCACTTTCTAGTATTTTATCTCAATAAGACTGAAAAACTTTTTCACACAGGTGACAACCTCTCCACGATCACACGATAAATAAACCAACATACTTCTAGATAATCATCAAAAAACATAATGAACTACTTGTGTCTATTAGGAGTAGGAACATTAGAGGGATCCCAAATATCAGAATGGATGAACTCAAAAAGTTCACTTGTCTTAACCTCAGAAATAGCGTAAGTTGCACAAATATGCTTTGCCTTCAAACAAATATGATAAACTAAATCCACAACGCTTATATCTTTAAATGATAAAGGAAACAACTCCCTAAGATAACCAACTAGAAGGTGACCAAGGCGCTTGTACCACAGTATGAGTAGACTCTGATAACCCTTTTTGCTTTTTCTTTCTTGAATCACAATTGTTAATGCAGCTGCCACTTTATTTGGTAGATGATATAAACCTTTAGACTCTAAACCAATTTCGACTCTCCTCCCTATCACTGAGTCGTGCAACATACAACGATCATAGGAAAGAACAAGTTTATAATTCAGTTCTCTTGTTATCTTGCCAACGGAAAGGTGATTTCGAGGCATGTCTGAAACATGTTGTGCATTGTGAATAGCAAGTTGTTAAGAAGGGATACACTTCCCTTCCCTGCTATTGTAACATGAGATCCATCAGCTAGAGCAGCATGTTCCTTGCCAGAGACTAATTTATAAGCGCTAAAAAGTTGAGTCGCTTGTCTTGTGGTCAGTGAACCACTATAAATTATCCATTCTTTGTTCTCATCAGTATGCAAATCATGGCGATTCTTTGAGCAGCAACTGCGAGCGCATTAATGGTAGTGCAAGCTTGGTCAGAGGTTCCCTCTCGAGTGTTTATCATGCTCAGATAAGCAAGAAATTCGTGAATTTGATCATGCTCAAAGGTTCCCTCTCTATCTCGAGTTTTTCCTTTCAACTCCTCAAGTATATGAGCAACACTAGCTTTTGTTTTTCTTTCAGGTTTTTTCTCGAATACCTTAGTTGCACCTTCAATTTGATTTCCACTAACATAATACAAACAGTCCTCTCTTCCTATAGTCGAAAAACCTGCAAAACAGGGCCAAAAAAATACCGAAAACTGCAGCACTCAAGAGCAAATGCCCACACACATGTTGCTTCATCCAAGCAACCAGGAATAGACCTTTGAACACCATAGCAAGACCTCCTTGCTGGAAAAAAAATCCCACGAGCAGCCCCTTCTCATGCACAGCCTTAACACCTTGACCAACGAGCCTTAAAATCTCCCGCTATAAAGGTCAGCACAGTTCCAACGAGCAGACAACGCCGCTAAATAGCAGCTGGAAGCAAAAGAACAATACAACCCACACTAGGGCTGTAGCAAGGGCACAAAAACTGCCCACACAAGTGCTAAAACATGGGCACAACACACCACAGCCCACAGCGGGCGCAAACAACATCCAACACCTACGAGTGTCCACCAATCAACACACCAAGTGCTCTGATACCATGTTGTAAAACAAGCACACAAAGAGGCTATCTACGTGTGTAAACCACGGTGAGAATTGTCCTTGTTGCTTAGAGCAACAATGGCTTCTATCTACGTGTGTAACCCGTTCGGTTCGGGAATAAGCAGGAATAAGGACCGGGAATAAGGAGAATAAGGGTCTATTCTTTGTTCGGCTGAAGGATAGGAATAAGGAGAATAAGGTGAAATAAAGGTCGGTAAGATGGGATAAAGATAGGAATAAGATGTTGTATTAAAAAATTGTACTTAGGTTTTAATAGGAAAACCTATTAATTACAATTGGTATTAATTTGGTTTCAATTGGGAAACCAAATGGTTTGGAAGGAAAGTTGGGAATTCCCAAATTTTAAACATGGTTGAGTTTGGGTGGAAGTTTAGTATCATACCTTAGAGATCTAAACTTTTGGTGGACTTATATATGAGTCCACACCCCAAGCTCTTGTAGCAATAGTAGAGAGGAGGAATGGAGGACCACACACACGCGTGCGTGCGCTCCGCTCCGCTCTGTCTTCGGCTTCGGCTCGGGCTCGGGAGAGTCAATTCGGATCTCGGATCTCGATACTTTTGCTGCGGGTTTCATTTGGCTGATCGATTAAATTAATTAGACAAATTAATTTAATCGCGATCACATTGGGAATCAGACTTGATCCAAACGGCTCGATTTAGCCGCGGGTTTGGAATTCGAATGGACACGCCCGTTGAGGGGCGTTTTCGGAAACCAAAGGTCACCACGCGCTAGGGCACGCGAGCCCCTCTTTATATATCCCTCACCCGACGCCGTCTTTCTTCACTCGCAAGAAAAATCGCTCACGTCGTCTCTCTCTCTGGTTCTTCCTCTCACGGACGAACGTCTCCCTCTTCTTCTCTCGACTGCAGTTCTCTGAGGTACAATTGAGGACGATCCCGTTGGTGTGCGCCGACGAAGATCGTGAGCCGTCGTATCCTGGGAGCGGATCGCCAGTACACTACGCACCGGTATTGTGGGGGCGATATCTTCTCTAAGGACAGTCCATTTCATGGACGCTTCAGTGAATTCTAAACTAATCTTTATTTTATTTTGGTTGTCGCAATATGTTTATTGCTTTACCTTTCTGGATCATGCCCTTATTTATGTTTCTATTCATTTAATCGGTTCCTGTTTGCATTTTATAATCGGATAATGATTGGGAAACATACGATTAATATAATCTTATTCGGTGTTGTTTCTCTGTTAATTCATTTGGATCCGATGATTTACTATTTAATATATGCATTGGTAATCTTTTTAACAACAATCTTAGAGAAGATATCTCGAACCGATTCTAGAATGTCGGAAACAATGTTTAAATCGAGGGTAGATATGACGGGTATGGCTGAAAAATTCGGTGGACAGAATTTTAAGCGTTGGCAACAACGCATGAAGATCTGGTTAACCACCACAGGGTTAATCTCGATGCTTGAAACCGACTGTCCTACGGTGGAGATGGAAAACCCCTCACCTGATAGCCATAAGGTGCAATCTGCGTGGAAGGAACGCGACCGTATATGTCATGCTTGTATCTTGTTGGCTCTGTCCAACACTTTGTTTGACGTATATTGTTTGTCCACGCAGACTGCGAAGGGGCTATGGAAAGACTTGGATCGGAAGTATAATACCGAAGATCTCGGTATTGAGAAATACTCCGTGGCCAAATTTTTGAAGTTTTCCATGGCCGAGGGGAAGTCTGTTTCTGAACATGTACACGAGTTTTTACTCCTGCTCCATGGTTTAGAAGATGCCGAAATGAAACTTCCAGAGAAGTTTCAGGTCATGTGCATCATAAAAAAATTCTGCAAGTCGTGGGAAGACTTCGGTATGATCCTGAAACACAGGAAGGGGAAAATTTCTATGGATGACTTGATGGTGGCAATTGCCATAGAGGAGGAACACAGGAAACAAAAACCTGTGCTTCCTGTTGATATTCAGGCTAAGGTCAATTTCATGACCTCGAAGGGCAAGGATAAGAAGGGAAAGGGTCCTAATAACAATAAAATGAAACCAAAGGGCAAGATCCAGAAAAAGGCAAAGAATAAACCCTGCTGGCATTGTAATCAGGTTGGCCATTGGAAGAAGGATTGTCCATCCTTGAAGTGAACATGATCACTATGGGACTCGGGGCTAGCGGGGGGTATGTCTCTGTAAAACCTGAACTATACCATATCCATGATCCAAATGAGTGGCTCGTGGATACGGGAGCCAATGTAAATATATGTTCTGACAGAACGTTGTTTTCTTCTTATCAGACTTGCAGCGGTGGGACTGTGAAGATGGGGAATGATTCTGTGGCCAGGGTGCTAGGGTTGGGACAAGTCAACTTGAGGTTCTCCTCTGGACGTGTCTGGACGTTGCACAGGGTGCTGCATGTTCCTGACATCAAGAAGAATGTGTTATCTGGCTCTATCTTAGTTAGAAATGGTTTTGAATTAAACTTTAAATGTAATAAAGTTGTTATTATGAGACATGGTATTTTCTATGAAAAAGGCTATTTGGCTGATTTTGATTTGTTATTTAGAATTAGATGTGATTCAGTAAACATAAACGAAGTGAATGTTTTGAATTCTGAATGTTCTAGTTCTATGTCTCATGTTGTGAATAATCTAGAATCGTGTGATCTGTGGCATGGTAGATTGGGACATGTAAACCTAAATTCAATTAAAAGAATGATGAATTTAGAATTGATCCCTATACACACTATTGATAAAACTCAAAAATGTGAAATATGCGTGCAATCTAAGACACCTACGAATTCTTTTCAGTCTGTCTCTAGAGATAGTGAGATCTTGGATCTAGTGCACACGGATATATATGAGTTTAATGGTGTGTTGACCCGAGACAATAAGAAATACTTTATCACCTTTATAGATGATGGCAGTAGATACTGCTATGTATATCTAATAAAAACCAAGGATGAAGCCTTAGAAAAATTTCTTATCTTTAAGAATGAGGCTGAGACACAAACAGGAAAAGTGCTTAAACGCCTTAGGTCAGATAGAGGAGGTGAATATACCTCTAACTTATTTGATGAACAATGCAAATCTTTTGGCATAGTTCATGAAGTTACGGCCCCATATTCACCGCAATCAAATGGGATAGCAGAACGGAAAAATAGAACCTTAACTGACATGATCAATGCTCTCCTACAAAGTTCTGGACTTCCAACATATATGTGGGGAGAAGCCTTGAATACGGCTTGCCATATTCTGAATAGGGTGCCTCCAAGACATATGGAAAAGTGTCCCTTTGAACTTTGGAGAAACAGGAAACCGAGTTTAAGATATCTCAAAGTGTGGGGCTGTCTCGCTAAGGTTTTAGTCCCAGAACACAAGAGAAAGAAACTTGGTCCTAAAACTGTTGATGCGGTCTTCTTAGGTTGCCTAGAAAATAGCTATGCATATAGGCTCTTGGTAATTCGGTCCGAGATACCGGGCATAGATGTCAACACTATTGTTGAACTCTGTGATGCTACCTTCTTTGAGGATGTCTTTCCGTTGAAGACTGGGATTCCTCAGAATCTGACCATTGAGGGCGCCTCTACATCAGGATCTATTCCAGATCAAGTGGAAAGGATAACGAATGTGGGGGGTTGAGACTCAACCTGAACCCAATGATCTTTCTGAAGAGAATGAGCTAAGGAGGAGTAAAAGACCTCGGATACCCAACGATCTGGGTAGCGACTTCGTTGTCTACCAGATCGAGGGTGATCCACCAAGTTACAAGGAAGCCATGGCTTCGTCTGAAGCAAAACAATGGAAGGAAGCCATCAAATCTGAGATGGATTCCATTATGGCTAATGGGACTTGGGAGTTGGTTGATTTACCCAAAGGATGCTCTACCATTGGGTGCAAGTGGGTGTTTAAGAGAAAGCTTAGACCTGACGGATCAATTGAAAAGTACAAAGCCAGATTAGTTGCCAAGGGCTTTAGGCAAAAGGAAGGTATCGATTACTTTGATACCTATTCCCCTGTGACTAGGATGACCGCAATCCGGATGCTCATAGCATTGGTATCTGTATATAATCTCTCTATCCACCAGATGGATGTGAAGACCGCCTTCTTGCATGGCGATCTTGAGGAAGAGATCTATATAGATCAACCTGATGGGCTAGTGACTCCTGGGAATGAGGGAAAGGTTTGCAAGCTTGTCAAATCCCTTTACGGATTGAAACAAGCACCAAAGCAGTGGCATGAAAAATTTGACAAGACTAATTTGTCATGTGGCTTTATGGTTCATGAATCCGATAAGTGTGTTTATTCTAAGGTGAAAGGTGATGAGTGTATTGTCTTGTGCCTATATGTTGATGACATATTGTTGTTTGGATCACATATGAGGATTATTAATGAGACTAAGGCATTCTTAAGTAGCAAGTTTGAGATGAAGGACATGGGTGTTGCTGATGTAATCTTGGGTCTCAAACTGACCAGGTCAGTTGATGGGATTGTAATTTCTCAATCTCACTATGTTGAGAAAATACTTGAGAAATTTGGATATAAAGATTGCAAAGCTGTAAGCACTTCCTTTGATTCATCCAAAACACTGTTTAAGAATAAAAGTGGAGTACCTGTAGCCCAGTTAAGGTATTCACAAGTGATAGGAAGTTTAATGTATCTTGCAAATTGCACGAGACCTGATATTTCATTCTCGGTTGCAAAGCTGAGTAGATACACTAGATGTCCTGACCGAACTCACTGGGAGGCTCTGGATCGAGTACTGAAGTACTTGAAGGGACTATTTCCCTTAGGTTGCATTACGGTAGACATCCTTCTGTACTAGAAGGTTACAGTGATGCAAGCTGGATAGGGAAAATAGAGGAGTCTGGGAGTAATGGTGTTACAGGGTATGTATTTACCCTTGGAGGCGGTGCAGTCTCCTGGAGGTCTGTGAAGCAGACCATTCTAGCTCGATCCACCTTTGAGGCCGAGCTGTGTGCTTTGGACACTGCTGGAATTGAGGCTGAATGGCTAAGAGAACTCCTATCTGAGATTCCCATGGTAGGTCAGCCTGTTCATGCGATCTCGGTACATTGTGATAATATGACCACAATTGCCAAGATCAAGAGTTCAAAGTTCAATCAGAAAACAAGGAGACACATACAAATCAGACTTAAGACGTTAAGGGATTTTGTGTCTCGAGGAGTGTTGGCTGTGGATTTTGTTGGATCCAAAGACAACACGGCAGATCCGTTGACTAAGGGACTTGATAGATCTTTAGTTCTCAAGTCTAGGCTTGGGATGGGACTGAGACCCATTGGAAGTTCCTCTACAGTAGCAACCAACCTATCTGAGTGGAGATCCCACAAAGTAGGTTCAATGTGGTAATAACAAGCTGTTTGGAGAACTGGTTGGTACTCTAAGTTTAATGCGTAAGCATGAGTGTCTTATCCCTGGAAGCCTGAGTGCCATTTAAGCTGCAAGTCTAGGAAAAGCGTAGGTTCTGAATGGGTTTTAAGCCTTCTGGGCAGGATGTTAGCAGTGCATCCTTGGAGAACGCCACCTATGTGAGTATTACTGTGGGCCGCAGTTAAAGGAAGAGGGTCTTTCCTGAACACACTCATGAAACAGGATAAGGGTGCATGGCCTTTAAGAGCACCAACCCTGAAGATTGCACTAAGAACAACGCTTTGTTGTTTCTACCGTATACTCTAACACTAAGGTCTGAAGTTCAAGACGTAGTTCACTTCATTCCTGTTAAAGCGAAAGTAGTAAACTCAGGTAGAGGTTCAAACCGGAAGGTACCTTTACTGAAAGCAAAGTGTGGGCAGCCGAAAGAAGTCTCTTAATTCCTTTTGAAATCTCCTTTTCAAATTGGTGAATTCGTGGGGGATTGTTGTATTAAAAAATTATACTTAGGTTTTAATAGGAAAACCTATTAATTGCAATTGGTATTAATTTGGTTTCAATTGGGAAACCAAATGGTTTGGAGGGAAAGTTGGGAATTCCCAAATTTGAAACATGGTTGAGTTTGGGTGGAAGTTTAGTACCATACCTTAGAGATCTAAACTTTTGGTGGACTTATATATGAGTCCACACCCCAAGCTCTTGTAGCAATAGTAGAAAGGAGGAATGGAGGACCACACGCGCGCGCGCGCGCTCCGCTCCGCTCCGTCTCCGGCTCGGGCTCGGGCTCGGGAGAGTCAATT
Source organism: Ottelia alismoides (assembly GCA_037367405.1). Taxonomy (NCBI): domain Eukaryota; kingdom Viridiplantae; phylum Streptophyta; class Magnoliopsida; order Alismatales; family Hydrocharitaceae; genus Ottelia; species Ottelia alismoides. The sequence goes on from JAZKJV010011034.1 coordinate 160,995, forward strand.
CGGATCCCGGATATCGATACTTTTGCTGCGGGTTTAATTTGGCTGATCGATTAAATTAATTAGATAAATTAATTTAATCGCGATCACATTGGGAATCAGACTTGATCCAAACGGCTCGATTTAGCCGCGGGTTTGGAATTCGAATGGACACGCCCGTTGAGGGGCGTTTTCGGAAACCAAAGGTCACCGCGCGCTAGGGCACGCGAGCCCCTCTTTATATATCCCTCACCCAACGCCGTCTTTCTTCACTCGCAAGAAAAACCACTCACGCTGTCTCTCTCTCTGGTTCTTCCTCTCACGGACGAACGTCTCCCTCTTCTTCTCTCGGCTGCAGTTCTCTGAAGTACAATTGAGGACGATCCCGTTGGTGTGCGCCGACGAAGATCGTGAGCCGTCGTATCCTGGGAGCGGATCGCCAGTACCCTACGCACCGGTATTGTGGGGTTGATATCTTATCTAAGGACAGTCCATTTCATGGACGCTTCGGTGAATTCTAAACTAATCTTTATTTCATTTTGGTTGTCGCAATATGTTTATTGCTTTACCCTTTTTGGATCATGCCCTTATTTATGTTTCTGTTGACTTAATCGGTTCCTGTTTGCATTTTATAATCGGATAATGATTAGGAAACATACGATTAATATAATCTTATTCGGTGTTGTTTCTCTGTTAATTCATTTGGATCCGATGATTTACTGTTTAATATATCCATTGGTAATCTTTTTAACATTATAAGAGTGGAATAAAATGGAATAATGGGGAATAATCGTACCACTGAGAACCATGTCGGAAGGAGAATTGACCCCTTATTCCAGGGCTTATTCTCCTACCAAACATGGCCTTAGCCAACCATCTGCAACACACACAAAAAATGAGGCTTAGCCAAGCGACTCAACACAAAATATTGACTATACACACACACACACAAATGAGGCTTAGCCAACCATCTGCAACAAACTTCATCTTTAACGATCCAATTCTCCTCAATGCAGATACCAAAAGCAGCCAGGTTCATCGAGATCCCATGGTCGGAGACGGCGGAAAACCCGAGAGGTATGATGGTCGAGGTATACTGGGAGCAGGATGATTCCGGCGAGCTCTACATTTCGGGTCATTCTTCAGAAGCTCCAGTGCCGCCGAATGTTCAACGGATGGTCAGCCGCTCGTCGTCACAGAGGTCTTTGTTCGGCAGGGAGGCGATACCGGTGGGAGCTGTCATCGATCTGAACCAGGCCCAAGCTGAAGACAACAGCATCTAGTTTTGGCATCTTTGCTCGTCACAGCTTCCATGAACAGAGCTTCCCGCGCATAGTTTCAATACGCATGCTAATGTAATCAGCACGCTCGAGTATATATATTACAAATGGATGCCTTTGTTTTCACATATGCATGCCTTCCTATTATGTCGGAATATCATTTGTTTTGAGATGCGTTTGTATAGTAAAATAAACAATAATAAGCTCGTGTTCTATGTTTAAAGAGAAGGTGTTGTTTTCATTTTTTGTTTGGTTAGATCATCTAAAGTGATGTATTTTTTTCCCAAAATTGGTAAATCTTGAATATGGATTTTGTTTGTTTGTAATCAATTCCTTCCCACAACAACAAAGCAGATATTTATTGTATTTCGAGTAGCGGATCCAATCAACAATGCAGAAGAAGATACAATGATCAGAACAAAAAATCACGCATAAACACACAGGACAAAGAGTTTATGGTGGTTCGACAATGTACCTACTTTGTTTAGAGTAATCTTTGTTGTTTGATCGACTTTGTTGAGTGATACAAATGGGTGTGTGTAGATATATCTATCTGATTTGTTACCAGATTTTTTTTTGAATATATTTTCAAATGTGTATCAATCTCTATTTTAAAATGGTTACAGATGCTATAATAAAATGAGTATATAGTGGTGGTTTTTTTCTTCTGAAATCCGTCACTATACCATATGTTGTTAAATGCGCAATGAGAAAAATTTTCGTTTGTAGAATGATTTTTACACTAGAAATTAACGACAAGTGTCATATTTATTGCCATATCAGCAATGATGGTCCATACAACAATGCTTATCTATTGCTATGTTCTAAACTTTGAATTTATCTTTGCTAATTTTTTAGTTCAAAAGTTATCAACAAAATAGTAAGTGATAGGTGTTGCCGTTGTTGATGATAAAGCAACGAAATGTAGAGTTTGTTGTTAACTTCTAGTAAAAAAATCATTTCGCATCCAATAAAAATTGTCACTATATATTTAATAATGGATAATATAACGACAAAAAATCTCAAATAGATTTCTTTTTCTAGGGGGGATAAAAATGTCAAGTTAATATTAACCGATATATATGTGTGTGTATTTATCCGTGTTAGTATATCCATTTTTAATCCATAGTAGTTGATTTACACGAAACTTTATGCTGTAAAGTTTTACACCTTTTTATTATATTTGATATTAATTTATATGAATCATACCAATATAGTAAAAAGACCTCTAATTATTATATTACAAATGAGACCTTTGTTTGTTAATTGGTGTATAGTTAAGATTTTTTTTGTAATTTACCCAAATAGAAAAGACCTCTTCTTGACATTCTTGGCGGGAAACTCCCACTCCTTCAAAATTGTCGCGGGAAAACCACTTCCAAAACCACCACGCTCTCCACCCTCGACCCCTAACCACCTCCGCCGATGGAACCCGACCACCACCACCCCTCTCCGCCCGAAAGCGCCAAAGCCGGCAATGAGGACGGCAACGGAGGCCCCTCCCCTTCGCCGCTCCTCTGCCCCTCCTTCCCATCGGCGCGTGTGAAGAAGATCGTGAAGCTCGACCGCGACATCAACAAGCTCACCTCCGAGGCCCTCCTCCTCATCTCCCTCTCCACGGACCTTTTCCTAGGGTTCCTCGCCGAGCGTTCTGGGGCCGTCGCCATATCGCACGGGAAGAGGACTGTCCGGATCGAGCATCTCCGATCTGCCGCCCGTGCACACGCTCCCACCCGCGACTTCCTCCTTGACTGCCTCCCGGAGCCGCCGGAGCCGCCGCGGGCGTCGACGAGAAAGGAGGATCCAGAGGAGGCGCCGCCTGGAGCGCGGAGGATCGATGAGTTCTTTCGGAAGCTGCCGGAGGTCGAGGGAGCCTGAGGTACGTTGATTTGGGGATTTTCAGCGATTTGATGTTTTTGATTGTCGAGATAATTATGTTCTCTATACTACATAACATCGGGAAAAAACAACTATTATTTGATGCTTTAGATTTTGGCGTCCGCTTTGATACGTTTATGATTTATATATAAAATTTAATGTACTCTCTTGTTTGATTCTAAGCTTAGATTGGATGGAAGGATTTGAAAGGTATAGTAGAGGAAAAAACGAAGAAAATTGGAGAGTATGGATGGAGTGTATGCATATAATTTGATGTTTGAATGGAAGACAGTTGTGTTTGTGGTTGCGCAAGTGAATTGAATGGTCGGAAAACGACATGTAATTGACAATAGAATTGCTTTAGGAAAGCACCGAAGGTATGTGAAGAGATCATTATGAAAAGAAAGAGGGAAATAGGCCCACGAAATAAATAACTTGATCACGTTTGTGAACAGGAAGGTTAGGAAGGAGTTTTCTTGTCAACGACGAATGCACTTATTGGAAATTATTAATTTACCCGTTTGATTTTGGTTAGATTGTTCGATAAGTTCAATTAGACTGTTTAGTATCTTCTTGATAATTTTTCCATCTGCTATTTCATGTGTTTTCTCTCTCTATCTCATACGTTCTAATTTTATCAGGAATAAAATTGTATTTCATGTGAAGTCGAGATAGAAAAATTCGAGATAGAAATGGAACAATATACAGTGTATCTTTAAATTTGTAAACTGAGGAGTGGAATTGTTGACTCCTCACGCATGTGAAGTCTTTATATGTGCTTCTGTGGTGCTTGATTGTATGCTCGTTTTCCATCACCCTCCTTATTTAAATTTGAGCTATAGAGAATGAATGCTACCACACAATATCAAAGCATTCCTTTATGTGGTTCTAGACGATTAGGACAACCTCCTTACTTCACAAGAAAATGGATAATATTCATGTTTTCTCGTTGAATATTCTCATGGAAATCTGATAGGCAAATGTGTAATGTTTCGGGCCTAGACCTGAATTTCGTTAACGGAGGAAATTGATCTCGATAATTTGTTCCAATCGAGCATGTTAACAACAATCTGAATTGTGCTTAAATTCAAGTCGTCAAGAAGTAATATCCACAACTTATAACTCATTATCATACTTTTGTGAGTATTCCGCACAGGAGTATGTTCATGGTGTTGAAAAGATCACGTATATTGGCTGCATTAACATTCTGATCTCTCGTAATATATGATGTGAGACTAAACACACGAGAGGTCATACTACAGTTGGTGGATCGTTCCCCAAGATTTAATTATCAATTGACACCAATATGTGTTATTTTCAATACTCATCATTTGTTCTCAAGTAAAGACCATTTTGTATCATGTTTATTCAAATAATCTACTTCTACTTCGAAAAGAAATTGAAATTGATTCATGTGAACGGTGGAACAATATATCTTTATATTAGTATGACCGACTAGTTGATTTCAAGGAAGGAAATATCGGTATCGATATCGTTTCGATACAATGTCGATACCGATATATCGCCGATATATCGGCGATATATCGACACATATCGCCGAAACCCGGTATCCACCAAGGCATTTTCTCCTGTCGATATCTGATATCGTCCATATCGGCGATATATCGGTGACCTCTCGATACCAATATATCGCCGATATATCGACGATATATCGCGATATGGCGATCCCTGGTTGATTTGACTAGTTGATCAACTTTTTATTTGTTGGTTTCAAAGTCTTCTAAAATGTTGAAATGATAGTTTTGGTATACGTCGTGGAATTGTGGATGTAATTAACACTAAACTACCACAGGATTTAAATGTCTGGTAATGCCTAGTAATAAACAGTTACAACAAAATCATCATGTATTCACCCACGGGTTAAACCCGTATTAGGATAGTAGTATTATTCTTCACTTGGTAATTAAGTGTAAATGAATGTACATTGATTTTTATCTTGGTGTTTTTATCTTGTTAACTAACGACAATATATGCATAAATGTAGAAGAATATATGTATTAGTCATATTTTTATATTTAAATAATTTGAAAAAACATAACTGACTAATTCTAAATAGGGATAATTACACCCATAACTCTGAGTAATTTCTCAATAACATTCATAACTGACATAATCGCGAATTACACGAGGAATCCTAGATAATTCCTCCGTCTCACACCTATAACCCTCCGTTAAAGAGAACAATTAACTCAACCATATTGTGAGTTAATCTAACCCAGTGTATCCAAGGGCTACTAAAACCCAGAGGGGTCCTCTCCGAACACCTTGAAGAAGGAGCAGATGAGGAAGTCGGGGCGGAAGAGAGACAGTCCGAGGGAGTCCATGTCCTTGGGGCCGACTGCGCACGCATCGAGGACGACATGCCACCCGTTCTGCTGGGCAAAGCTCATCCACAGGTAGGAATATCTACACCCTGTGATCCTGGACTGCTAGGGGATCACGAAGAGGCCACTCCTGTCCTTCTTCTCCAAGAGCATCTTCTTCAGCTTGGCGGAATGGATCCTCATGCTGGGCCACGAGAAGCATGCGGACATGGCCTTGGCTCCCCGCTTGCAGGCGGCCTCCTCCATGCCGGCAACGGAATCGCTAGCGTAGTCGTAGATGGTGAGTAGACGCTTGTGGGTGTGGAAGGGGTAGGAGTCGACGAGGAGCTTGAGGGCCGATGCCCGGTTGGCTGCAAAGACCAACTGGTAGTCTTCGGGTGGTATATTAAGGAAGGTCGTGATTCTCTTGGTCACGGCGGAGAAAAAGAAGTTCTTCTCTGCACTGGAAACCCAAAAAGGGAGGGATGGAGGAGTGCGGTGGTTGGCTGGGCACACGGAGGCGTCGGGCAAGGCTGCACGGCTACAGGGTGCTCACAGAGGGCACGGGAGGTGCGAGGGCTCATGGAGGCAGTGCGCGGGCTTGGTGCTGGAGGCGGCCAGAGGCTCGCATGATATAGCACGGTCAGGAGTAGAGGATGCACAGAGGCGGATCCTGCAAGATGGTAGCGTGCAGGAGCGCCCGAGCAGAGCGGTGCGCGGGTCTGGCGGAGGGGAGGTGCGTGCGGACGGCTGGAGCAGAGGAAAGGTGTGCCCAACGGGCTGGAGATGACTAAGGTGCGGATGTGCAGGGGTTGGAGAAGATGGGTTCTCCCCCTTTCTCTTCAAGGTCTCCCACTCCATTTTATAGTTAGTGCCAATGATAGTGGGAGGAAGGACGAACGAGGAGTCGCCCTGAAGTGGCGTGCTGGAGGGGCATGAGGCCCTCGTATCTCTTGGAAACATATGGGCGTTGGTTCCCGACCTCTGCAGTAGCAATTGTGAGATATGGAAGACATTGTATCGCATATGTTTAGAGGGGGAAGCCCGAGTAGTCCAAGGGGACATGGCGGGAGAGGTGGGGGTAGTGCCGGTGGCGGAGGTCGTCGGCGGGGAGGGTGCGGGAGTAGTCGGGGTACGCAGAGATGAAGTTAGAGAGGGCGTCGAGGAGGGGAGGGAGGGACTTGTGGTTGGTAAAGAGGGTCAATGGGAGGGTGGTGGCGCAGGCTCGAAGGGAGAGAGGTCTCGACGTGGAGGGGGATTCGAGGGGTTAAGGCCCGGTCTGAGTTGGAGGAAGTGGGTGGGGGAGGCCTGGACTGGGGGTCGGCGGGGAGGAGGAGGTGGTCGATGGGGAGGAAGAGGGGAGGGGGGAGGAGGAGGAGGATGGCATAATTTGTAAATAAGAATGAATAATAGGGGCAATTTCATCTTTTTCTAACGGAAACCGTTAAATATAACTGTCAATTTAAACGGAACATAACACAGGGTTATGTCATGTAAGAGTTAAGCATTACTCAGGGTTTCTCATGTAATTCGCGATTATCTACAGTTATGAATGTGAGAAATTACTCAGGTTTATGGGTGTAATTATCCCTTCTAAATAATCATAAGAATACCATTTATTCTTTATTCAATGACCCGTACTATTGTATAACGACTTTTGTAATATTGGTTATTTGTGTTTGTGCCTTGTTGAGTTGTATGGATCTTTAGATGGCAAACTAGTCTTTGGATGATGGACCGTTTACCTACCATCCTATAAAATGTACTCACCTGCCCTCTTGTATGATTATCTTGGTAAAGAGAGGGTCTTAATATCTTGTGAGGGAGATCAGGGTTGGGTGTGCCCTGTGGTTTTTCCCTCTCTGTAGGATTTTTGACGTAAATCATGGTGCCGATCTTTCTGTGCTTAGATCGTTTGATTGCAACATGCCTCAATGGTGAAGTGGAAGGAAGTGCACACCTTGTGGCTTGTGTCGATATCATTAAGGGAGCCTGTGGGAAACTGAACAAAAAGATTAGATGTCTTTGTGGAGATGGAGGTGTTAGAAAATCGGAAGCGGAAGCGTAAACATGGAATAAACTAAAGAACAGAAAAGAACAGCGGGATTTTACGTGGAACCCTACTCCGTGAGGAGCGGGATGAAACCACGGGAGAAGCCCTCAATGGGGCATGCTATGCATTACTTTTTCTCAATGGATACAGGAGGTCTTGGGCTCCTTATATAGCCTCTCCAGAGCCTCCAAGTCCCACCACTGGACGATGTGGGACTAAACAACTGGGTGGGGTAAATGGATCTCCTCCAGGATCCATTTACCCTGCTACAACACAATAGGCGCATACAACTTATGCTCCAACACTCCCCCTCAAGCTGGAGCATGCAATGCTCAGCTTGGACAAACATACAAAAACTCAACTCAACGCTACAAGACACTACGGACAATATCAACCCAACGCGCACATTGCTACAGTCGAGGACGTTGCTTCTCATGTCGTGCAGGTGAGGAGGACGAACGGGCTGGAGTGTGAGTCAACTGAAGACTTGGAATCTGACCGTCGAGTCTGAAACTGCGCCTGAAGTCTCCTCGTCGGAGAACTGGGTCTCTCCCATTTGGCTCAGAGAATGGTGCACTGCTCTGGTGTACCTATGATACCACATGAAAACCCTTGCCCTCAACGGCATAGGGAATGGTCCTCTGCTCTGGAGTCCCTATGGCTCACATGAAAACTCTGTCCGAACAACAACAAGAATGATGGGGACCTCGAACAAATGATGGCAACATATGCTCATCTGACAATGACCGCACACTCGTGCGTGTCTGAAACTGAGACTCGGAAATATCAGACGTCGAGTCTGAAACTGGATCTGTAGAGTCTGAACAACGTGCACTGGCCTGGAATATGAACATCTGACATCTGGAGCATCTGAATAGACTTGTGACTCTACATATACTCCCCCTTCTCCCATACTTGTCGAAAAACATGGATGTCGACCAAGTTGGGAGAAGACAAGATAAATAGGGGAAATGAAACAAAATAAGCCGTTACAAATTTTTCGGCTTCTCAAATTATGAATTTTGGCCGTTTCAAAATTTTTTTACGGCTTTTCATTTTCTTTTCTTCTCTTTTTTTTTGTACTTGCGTACGGCTTTTTCTTGTACGCGCCCTTTTTTTCTCTTCTTTTTTTTTGAAAATACACATTTTTTTCAAAGTCGTTTCAACTTTTTTTATGGCTTTTCTTTCATCATTTTTTTTGCAAAATATTTGCGTACGGCTTTTTGAATTTGTACGCGTCTTTTAAATTTTTTTTAAGTGGCCCCTTGGCCCTTTTCTTTCTCCTCCCTCTTTTTTTTTTACTCTCGGCCCACTTGGGCCTAAATATCCTCCCCCTTTTTTTACCAGACAGCCAACGTGGCTTTACAACATTTTTTTTTAAAAAGACGCTTAGGGTTCCATATGGGAACCCTTTCCTTTTGTAACGCCAACCCCCCCCCCCCCCCCACGCAGGGGCTTTGTATGCTGCCGCCGCATGTCTGATTGGCTGATTGGGGACTTGGAGGAGAGATGCTCGCGTCACCAGAAGGAGATGCTCCACTTGCGAGCTCGTGCCGCTGCGAGCAGTGAAGGGGCGATGCGCGAGGGCGCGCTTGGAGGGTCGAGGGCATCGGCGCATGTAGGAGGTGCCGTACTGGAGAAGGAGGCTAGCACGCCTGTACGGATCTGCGAGGAGGACCGATCGCGCGCGCCGCGAGATCGCAGGTGCGCACCGCCGGAGAAGATCTGTCGCCTGGAGCTTCTGGATGGAGGAGCGTTGAGAACCGCACGGGGCCATCGCGTGGGTTGCCTGGGCGATGCCTGGGCTTGCGTGGGGCTGTACACCTGTTACCGTACGGCAAGGCGGCCTGGAGTTGCGCCGCAGGGGGCTGGGTGGTGCTACTGCACCGATTAGGAGCTCCTGAACGCGAGGTTGGGGCTAGGTGCGCCTGAGAGCGTTCCGATCACCTCCCCCTGCTGGAGGTTGCCGCCGCCGTGAGATCTAGAGATTTAGGGTTTTTTTCAAGAACCCTAATAATTTTTTTTCAGAGCAGAATAACAGTGCAGAAGCTCTAATCTCGAATCATATGATCTGATCTTCAAATATAAATGTTACAGAAACAACCGAATCTCAGGAAAAAATAATGAACATAAAAAAACCCCCGAGAAACGAACCCGCTCTGATACCATGTTAGAAAATCGGAAGCCGAAGCGTAAACATGGAATAAACTAAAGAACAGAAAAGAACAACGGGATTTTACGTGGAACCCTACTTCGTGAGGAGCGGGATGAAACCAGGGAGAAGCCCTCAATGGGGCATGCTATGCATTACTTTTTCTCAATGGATACAGGAGGTCTGGGGCTCCTTATATAGCCTCTCCAGAGCCTCCAAGTCCCACCACTAGACGATGTGAGACTAAACAACTGGGTGGGGTAAATGGATCTCCTACAGGATCCATTTACCCTGCTACAACACAATAGGCGCATACAACTTATGCTCCAACAGGAGGGAGTTCCTGTCTGTTATAGCATTCAGGTAAGTTGTTTCATGGTTAATTAGATCATCTTTGGAATTCACGTTCGTTTTTGGTGTTACATCTAAGGATACTGAGCACTGGCGATCACGTTTGGACATAAGAAATATAAACTGTATTTCATGGTGTTTCCATTTGATCAAGTTCTCGGGGTCTTTGTTTCACTGGAGCAATGATTAGGAGAGATGGCATTGTGTCTGTGCTCACGATAAAGATGGAGGGAAATCGAAGAATCGACAGTGCATGTAGTTATAGGTAGGATCTATGGAAAACAGGTTCCATCTCAATGGAAATGCCATTTTCCTGTAATGTATTAGAAAGTCAAACTTCTGAAAGTTGATGGATGATGGATCAAGAATTAGTTTTCTTTGAACACTTTGGGTTAATTTGCCAAAGCACAGACCGCGCTACATCTGATAGAACTTCGTAGAGGACAGGTGTTCTTTTTCTTTCTTAGTTTTGTACTCAACCTCTTCCCAGGTTGTTTTGTCCGTCAATTGTATTTGTTCTTGTGCAGAATATGGATAGGAATTGCCGACATTTCCTTCACTATCTTGGGTTTTTTTTTCCTTCTAGAATAATTATTCTCCTTCCGTATTCCACAATTATTTCACATTCAGCTTCTGAAACAGTGATCATTATTTGGTGGGTGTCTACACTATGTCACACCCACTTTTTTCGCAAAAAAAATGATCATTATTTATCTTCCGTTGACACCACCGATTCTACAATAGCCATACCTTCTCCTATATTTTCAAGTGCAATAAAGAAACAGAACCTGATCAGTTTACCTCAATCGTGGCCTCAAATTTCAGCGAAATTCGGTCGAATTTCTGTCGAATATCGATATCCAGTCGAAATCGAAATTCGACTGAAATGACCGAAATAACCGAAATATGGGGGTCCTAGTACAAAAAATGACCGAAATGATCGAAATTTCGATCGAAATTCCATTAAAATTCTATTTTGGTCGTTACCGAAATGGTGACCGAAACCGACATTTAAGGCCTTGCCCTCATCCAAAATCTGCCGAAGAAAGGAGAGTCAGGAATAAACTTCATTATTGCTTCTTGCATCTCCTCCTTCCACCTTCTTTATTCCCCATGAATGGATCTTAGTGTGTTATCCTTGCCTTTTACCTGTTGTTTGACTGAGCTGCACAAAAAACACACACACAAATGGATCGAATATCGAAGTACATGGAAACAGTTAATATTGCTGTTGGGGGTCCAAGAAAGGGCTGTACATTTGCCAATTAAGTCATCTAAACACAAAATTAAATCCCCCTCCCACAAAACTTGGGTTTCAAAAAACAAAAGGTGACTTGACCTGACAATAATATTACATAAGTACATAGCATGTATACCCTCTCTGGTTCTCCTTCCCTCCCTTTCTCTGCGTACACATAGCATAGTATTACATATCTTCCCTCCCATTCGACCCCCGCCTGCTCGTGGCCTTCTTCTTCATCTCACGAAATTGGAGATGGTGTTGATAAATGGCATGAGGATGACGATGACGAGCACGGTGCCAAGCAATATGGCGATGCACGTCCACTTCCTGGAGTTCTTCTGGTAGTCCCTGGCCACCTCGAGGCTCTCGGTGCCCCGCCTCACAAACGAGCTCGCGTGTGCGACATGGCTTTCGATGTCGTTCAGCTGGTGGCCCTGCGCCTCGACCAGCGCAGCCATGTCGAGGAACACCTGGTGCAGGTCCATCAGGTTCTTCTCTATCTCCTTCACCGCATCGTACCTCTCCTGTATCTCGGAGATGGTGTCCATGATCTGGCCTCTCCCTTGCTCCTGTATGGCCCTCTGGAGGAATGTCTCGCTCTCGCCTGATGCGATGAGCCGGTCGATCGTGTCCTCATCCGGCTGCTGCCCCGTGATTGTGAAATACCGCCGCTGGACAGTCTCCTTGTACTCAGCCGCCATCTTTGCGCGCAGTGCTTGGAAGTCATCCATGAGGTCCTTGAGCTTCTTGCCCAGTCCCATGACAACCGCAGTGCGCGTACGATCTGCGGAGCTGCCCGGGCCGCACCCGGGGATCTTGCGGTGGGCGACATTGGATCGGTCCAATTCCTCGAGCTTTCCCTTCACGATCTTCGCGCGCTTGAGGACCAGCTCCACGTCTTTATCCATCTTCGAACGCAATGCCTTGACGGTCTTGGCATTGTGGGCGAGCTTCGCCTCCTCATTCGCCTCCTGAAGGCGCTTGTGGATCTTCTCGAGCTCGGTCATGTCGTCTTTGACATTCTCCACCTCCGAGAAGAAGTTGTCAAGGTTGACGCCGGACTCGTCGCCGCCTGCATTGGCGCCGCCTGCCCCGAGCTCGACGTCCTCCATCTCGTCCATCTGGACCTGACGCTTCAGGTCCGTGTACTTCTTGAAGGAGGAGCTGGAGAAGAGGTCGTTCATGTTGTTGTTGTAGTGGTAGGCGGCGGCCGCGGTGGGGTCCTACAAAACCACAGGCGACTGAGTCCCCGACGTATAGCCGCGGCCGCCGCCAGTGGAAGGAATGGAGCCAAGGTGGGGAGGGGGTGTGTGTGGGCAATGGGGTTGCATGCATGAAGTGGGGGAAGGGAGGGGGTGGGGGATGGGAGGGAGGGTGGTGAAGAGGCGTGTTTGGAGGTCTTCCATCCGAATATCTAGAAAGAGGGGGTATTTTGGGTTAGTTGAGGTTTGACCGCAAAGCTTCGTTTTTTTTGCTTCACCTTTCCAACGGTCAATCTTTAGAGGATCCCAAGCTTGTGCCTAATTGTGGCACTTGTCATCTCCGGAGGGCTTTCCACCAGCCAAAATTTTTTAGGTACTAGGGTGTAACCCGTGCTTCGCGACGGAAAGAAAATGTGGTTATTATATGTAAATTAAAATATTAGGTTGTAATGTTCATGTAAATAGAAGAAACAACACTTTCAATAAAATAATTTAACATAAAAAACATTACAGAAGTATGTGAATAAATTTTTATTTAAACCAAATTATTAGGTTGATATAATTTTTCCTTGAGTAATAAAATGATGTTTTAACGGATTTGTTTGAATGTTGTAATAATAATAATCTAATAGAAAGTTACATTTTATAATAAACGTGCTAATTATAAGTAATGCGCAAATAAGTTAATTTCCAACAAATACACAAATTTCCATAATAATCATAGTTTTTGAAAAATCTGCAAATTACCCCTTCAATAAAATCTAAAATTATGAATAAAATCTGAGCAACGATTTTTCGTTATTATATCAAAATAGCGACGAATACAAAGAATCATCGCTATTTCTAAGATACTTAGCAACAAAGGCAAGGGATCGTCATGATTTTTGTTATAATTAGCGATGAATAGATAAAATCGTTGTTATATTAATGAGTTTCAATATATTGTGACGAATATAAATAATCGTTGCTATATTAATGAGTTTCGGTATATTATGATGAATATAAATAATCGTTGCTATATAATCATCGCGATAGCTAGAATATGTTGTAGTGGGATATGGTTTGCGATTGTCAATGTCCATAAGATATATGTTTCAGTATCTGTATACGGATTTTAAAAAAGATAAGGATATTGTAACACCTATATCCATATCCGTAGTTGTCCGCTTGTATCCCTATGTAACATCAACCATTCTTATGTACGTATAAGCATGCATGCATGCATACACACATCACGTATGCGTAGATTTTGAACTTGGACATATGCATGTATAATTTATGTCATCGTCTAAAACTACTTGATTATGCATGTGCATAATAACAATATAGTAAATCCAAATAAAGAGCCAAGAACAAAAACGAAATTGAAGCACGTGGCTATGGGATCCACTAATTTAGGTGTCAAGACCATAATTGGGGACATTAGCAGAAGATTAGAAAAAATATTATTTTCTGGACATCTCCATTGGATGCGTATCAATGAGTGGCGAATATACGATCCTTCACCCTTAGTACGACATGATGCCCATCACTTCGGATCATGTATGGGGGAGGGAATGCTAATACATATGGATGGGAAAATTGCAAATAGCAGAAAGGAAAGGGAAGAGTTCCATCATCAAGGTGTCACATAAAGGGTGAAGTACTAATATAACAGTAGAGGGAATGGTAAGGGATGGAAAATTTGCAAAAATAGAAAGGGAAAAGAAGAGCCCTATCGTGGCACATGTCGCCTAATTATGAAAAACCGGAGGGCTGAAAACATTGCAAATACAGAAAGGGCATAGAAGAGCCTCAACATGCCACGTGTCACTTAATGGGTGAAAAACCCAGCTTTAAAGAGGGTATATAGATACATTCAGGTGTTTTTGGGGTGCACTTTGCGTTCTGTCTTTCTTTTATTTTTACTAGTGAAATTCCACATGGACGCTTAGGCTTTCGGGAGATTTTGTATCAATCTAAGCCAACAACTTACACACCCTCTTCGTATGTGTGGCATTTCGCTCTTTAACCACTAACCTGTTGATTCTTTTCCTAGTCCCTACCTCATGCAGTTAAAACTCATAGTTTCAAATTCTGAGACATGACAACATATGGATATTTCGTCCGGTTTCAATAGGTAGTCCATGTCAAAACCTATGCAGGGTCGGTTTCCACAACATCATAGCATGTCGATGACATTTCTACAATGCGGGTCATGCTGATGAATTTGGATGATTTTCTTTATATTTTTTTCTCAAATCTGCGGATCGAATTTGTACCTACTGATAAGTTTTGTTAAATGTTTAGGTATTTTTTATTTAATTACTCAATATATTTTTAAGTATCTACAAGATATTAAATGAAGTATAAACAATATTTACATTTTTTAAAATGTTTAGTTTAGATGAATGTAGGACGTTTTTTTAGTACTAACAAGATATGAAATACTAAGAACAATACCCAACATGTTTATGTGATCCGCTCCTTAATAGTCATATAGTTTAATATCAAGGTACCAACTTAATGATTTTCCTATAATTTTTTATTGCAAAAAAACTGTGTTGACAATTGAAACCGGGCTTACTTTATATCTATAGTTTATAATCTTCTCAAAAGCATGCCTTACTCCATATTATCGTGTAAGTATCCACAAAAAACTTTAATGCTTTGTATTATTGTTTAGGAACACTTATTTTTTCAGTTTGTTATCTAGACGAGCAAACAACATGGTGTTTAATGAATGTCATTTTATGACAGTATCATGACAAATTGATGTATAGCGACTTAGAATGCATGAATATGCTCAGTCCATATTATGACAAAATTCTAGAATACTAATAAATAGATTTTAATTTAATTATTTATTACATATTTTGAGGGGATTTTTACTCGGCAGACCTTATAATCTTTGCCAATTACCTCCACGACCTTTGAAACAACCTAATTCCCATCTGGACCTTGTGATCTTGCTAACTCTTATCCTACAGACCCTTTGGTTAACTCACATCTATATACACGTTAAATTTAACTGGATTCCGTTAAAAAGAAGTGCACAACACCCTATTTGTTAAGCAAATTTACGAAAAATGCCATCTCCTGATTCCCCTCGCCTATTGGCATCATCTTCCCCTACCTCCCTCACCCATTCTCGGCCCCTCCCCAGCAAGCCACCCAGAGGCCGACACCCTCCCCTACGCACCGCCTAGAGGTCGGACCCCTCCCTCGCGAGCAGAGGCCGACTCCCTTACAGGACTCGCATAGTCCTCCCGGAGGTCCAGCACAGGTTCTCTGACTGGAGATTCCACAAGGGCGACGCCGTTATAATGCTCCACTAACCCTATGGTTCGATTAAAAAGTCCAGGATTACGTCGAGCGTGGAGGTGGTCATGTGATCGAGGTCCCTCCCATGTTTCCTATCATCTCCGATGTGGAGATTGCAGCAGAATTCCGCAGGGCCCTTGCAACAGGGAAGGAAAATGGGAGGTGTGTGAGGCTCGCGGTGATTGATCATATCACGTTGATGCAGAGCGTCGTGATCCCTGTCAAGGAGCTGACGAAGATATGCAGGGAGGAGGGGGTTTTGTGGGTTTTTGTCGATGCAGCTCATGCGATCGGGAACATCGAGGTCGATGTAAAGGACATTGTAGCAGATTTCTATACCAGTAATCTCCACAAGTGGTTTTTCTGTCCTGCATTTGTTGCGTTTCTGTACTGCAGGAGGAGTCCACCTTCAAAGGTCGTGATTGGGTTGCCGGCTTGTTTACTGATTCGTAGTGATGAGGATGCGTTGATACTGCGGAGACACCCAAGGGAGAACTTTCATGTTGATTTCATGTTGAGGTGCTGATTTATTTTAAGGCACCACCATAGAGCTTCATCGGGTCGAACCGTCGAAGCACTCGGCAAACTTCGACGCCATGCCCTACGCCGTCGGGCTGGAGATGGCCCCAGGTTATGCCACACAAGAGAGGAGGGTGAGTCGTCGTCGTCAGATCCTCGATCTAGCAACATCCTGCGGGGCGTGATGGGGCGTCGTCTTGCCCGAGGCGGCGGCGGGGACCTGGTGCGGCGGGGGAGAACGAGGGAGAGTAGGGAGGAGATGAGGGAGGGGCACTTCGAGACGGATCCGCGGGCTCCGCTGAGCGAGGTGGCGGTGGGTGGGGAGAGGGACGCGAGGAGGAGGAGGCGGTCATGGGAGGCAAAGGGGGCAGACCCTGACGGCCACCTCCGAGGGTTTTTCCGGCCCATCATTGGAGCAGAGTAGGGAGAGAGGTGAGGTGGGGGATGGATGGTGGGATCTCACGGTGGAATATCACTGTTGGATTTCCTTTGGTTAGATTTACTCAAGATTAACTCAAGTAATCCACTCAAATAAAGCTAAAACTGATGGCTGGGTCTGTAGGGTAAGACGGAGTATGTTTACGGGGTCAAGGGTGGAACTAGGTTATTTCAAAGGTCGTGGAGGTAATTGACAAAGATTGTAGGGTCTGCTGGGTAAAAATCCCTATTTTGAGAAACTTTTTTGGATTTTCTTGTTATCCCTCGGTGTAGCTCCAAAACATTTCTATTTTCCAAGTGTTAAAATAATGTGTGCATGAATGCTTCTAGTGAAGGGTTGTAACTAGTTCTTCTTGCGACGTACACTCTCAATCGGTTCCAATGAAAGGAGATAAATACATCCTCTAGCTCCCCATTGGAATTAATACTCATGGTTGGTTGTTTTGTTGGCGGAGCCCCTATCTTCACCTTCAGACTAAGTTAATACTCCCTCATCTACCTAGCTTTTGTAACCATGTTGATTACTTGCTTGGTTGTTGTTGAAAGCTGTACTTGGGTAAGTGGATTTTAGGCGTGGATCCATTTTATTTCATACCATATAAATATTGTACGCACCTCTTCCTTGACTAAGTGGAGTAGAAGAAAAACTAGGCACTTGTGTGCATCATCTCATCTATTATAATGATATTTTTTTCTTTTATTGAAAAGGACTTCCATGTGTTATGTGTGTAAATTCTTATTTGATTGCTTTTTTTTGGTATCAGAGCAAATCTGACCAAGGTTTGGACATTTTTGACAAAGTTTTTTATGTACTTGGTATATTGAATGCATCATAGTTCTTTGTATCATGAATGGTTCAAAATATTCACTCATGCATTGAGCTCTCTTACACGAATATGACCTTTTTGTGGAGAAATCATAACATAGATCAATGAGGAGGTGCTATTTCAAGGGATCTTGGATTATCCTATCCTAGTCCTCGCCATTGATTGATCGGGTTTTGTTTTTTTACTACTCATACAGTTCAACATTGTGATAGACCAATCAAGTAAAACACATATATACATATTTACAAGGTTCACCTATTATTGGGATACCCCCATACCCCACCCAGGCTCGCTAATGGGGCAGCTAGACCTCCATCTGGAAGGGTATGGTGGTTGGGCAGGTGCATACGACGGTTCTCCAACTGGGTCCAACAGAACAATTGGTTATAATTCAAGACATATCAACATAGGTCTTCCTAGGTTGCAAAATACACATCACTTGCATTTCATATCTCACTATGCTATTACATTAAATAACTAAAACACCAAAAAGTCCCTCGTGCGAACCTTAAATTGCTTGGTTGTTTGATTGAGACTTAGCTGATAAGTTGACTCCCCAGGATCAACCTTAGTTTCTTGCCTAGTAAAATAAGGAAACACACTACATTTAACTCATATATTCATTGAGGTTTTTGAATTGCATCTTTTCTATAAATGCTACAACAATCAACTTAGTCAAGGTAGAAGCCACTTTTCAACACCCATTTGGGGATACTCTTGTCTTTTCTCTTCTTTTCTTTATTATCTCTTTGGTGCTAACATAACCCTAGGCCCCTTCTTATATAAAGATCTACAGGTGTACCATCTCTACTAAGGAGAAACATTTTCCTTTAACTTTGTATTAGAGATATTCCCCTTCCCTCGACTAGGAGTTTAGTCCAGTGTTGCAGAAGACGGTATTCGGTATTCAGTCGGAAGGGTCACTGAATAGAGAATAATCGGTATTCGGACGACTATTCGGAATTATTCGGTTTTGTATTTTTTAATATAAAAATTATTTATAATACATATATTCTTATATTTTTATACATATATGGTCATTATTTAACATGAATCTAAGATAAAAGTACCAATCAATATAATTGATATATAGAATTTGACATTTGTGGCGATACCGTGGTAAAATATAACCCATAAAAATTGAAAATAAAAAAAATAAAAATATCAAAAGTCAAACTCCAGTCGGCCGACTATTCGGTCGGACCGACTATTGGCCGAATGGGGGTCTATTCAGTCGGGGACCCCCCCCCCCCCCCCCGCACCGCATAGTCGAACCGACTATTCGGGATAGTCGGCCGACTATTGCAACACTGGTTTAGTCATACCATAATATCCCATTAAGACTAATATGAAGGAGTGCATATATCCCCCTTCCCCTAATGCTCAGACCAATGGAAAGAGAGGCCTGACCAAAAAGATGTTATTCTCATCCTTTTTGGGCTAACTATGTCTTTATTCAGCCTCTTAACTTTAAGGATGCAGAGTCTCCCTCACCTTGATCGTCGATTTGTACTTCCTTAGATCAATATGCTCCTTTCTTATCAATGTTGACTAATCTAACCCCTTCCTCCTAATTCATCGATGCCTCATTAACCACCGCCTTTTGTTGTGCCCCTTAGTTGCTACACTGTCATTAATAGTGGCTCTCGTCGTTTCCTCATGTCGTCGTTCTCCACATCGTCTGTCACTGACAATGCCTTTGGTAGTTTATGTTTATTTTAATTAGCCTTTAACTAACTCTTTGAAGCTTTCTTAACCTCTGGTTGGGTTATGCAAAGGACTATTTCTCTTCTTATTTCGATTGTGGACTTACTGCCACTATCTGGAATGAGGGATATCTTGATCGCCTTATGCAAGTGTTAAACAGTGTAGGAAGGGCTAGGATCTTCATTAAAGTAAATGTCTTATGCTCGCCCTAGAGCAGCCATTTGATTGGTCTTAGGTGAAAATCCTACTTGAGGGTTCTTTTAAATAAAGATGAGGGTGTCGAGGGTTGATTGGAGGAAATCTCATTTAATTTCATTCATCGCTTTTCGGTAGTGATCCCAACTGCTAGTCGCTTATAATGGCCCTTGTTGATTAATGAGGGCGGTCATATTCCAGAGGAAGTGTGTTACTAGTTACTAATATATTGCAAGAGGACATGATGTTGGGATTTAAGTCATCTTGGATTCCCGTGGATCCCAAGACATGCACATATGAGCTTGGAGACACGAGCTGCTAAGGTTAATTAGTTGGGAAGTTGCTATATATGACTATTTCTCGCCATACAACTTGCAATTGGCAGGGCTGAGTTTATTCACGGATTATCCTTCATCTGGATCTGATGGATGCACGGTTTTTGAAATACATCAAGTCCTCTCAAGGTTGGAGATTGTGTTTACTAAGGGGGGAACCTTGGATGTCGTAGCCTACTCTAATGCTCATTATGGAGGAAGTTTATTGGATAGGAAGTCCATTACTGACTTTTGTATCCACTTGACGGGAATTTGATTACTCGGAGGAGAAAGACTCATGCAGTTTATTCCTACTCCAGTGCTGTGAGCAAATACAGAGCAATATCTCATACAAAAGAGTTTAGTATGGATTCGATTTGTACTTGTAGATTTATAACCATGTCCTACTAGGGTTATGAAGCTCAGACGTGCAATAGAGTAGTCATGCATATAACCCACAACCATGTTCCATGAGCGCTATGTAGAGCTTGACGATCATTACACTTGGGATTTGATACAAAGAGGGTTGTTGCACACCTCTAGTGCTTCCCTATAGTGTCTTTTCGAGCCATTTCCTCGCCTCTCGTCCCTGATCTTCTTCACGTTTGTGGCTTGTTTGATTTTTTTAGAAAAGTCAGCCCATATATCTTTTCTTTAAATTTATGGGAATGCTACTTCGAGAAATGCTACAAAAGGAGAAAGTCGAGATTTTGTGAGATAAACTCCGAGCATGTCATGATAGGGTCGGGTCCAGTACCTTTGTTTTGTTGATGCTGGTTTGGACTCTTTGAGGGAAAGTTAAGTAAGTTTCAGTAGTAGACTATGCGAGGAAAGTTGAGTAAGTTCTGTAGTAGACTATGGAAACCGAACCTCATTGCTTTGCTTCTTTTATACCTCTTTGTTCTTCTAATAATCTCCTATTTTGATCTTTCCTTTACAACAAGTCACAAGTTAGGTATATTGTTCCACTTTAGATAAGTAGAGAAGTCAAGCACGGAACAAGGATATCATGGTCAAACTTTGTGATTTTGATTTTCTAGTGAACTTTATAATCCTTGATATGGATATAACTAAAGATCTTAGCCAATACCCTATCATCATGGGATGACCATTCCCAACCACTATAAGTGCCAATATCAAGTGTAGACCATAGCTATGGAAATGTCGGTGGGAGACATTAAAGTGAAAATCAAAGTTCAAATAGATGTCTTTAAGGCTGCTTTGACCAGAAGGATAGTATTTTAAAGTCTGGAAGCTTGCAATGCCATCATTGTTCTCAAGGATTTAGTGGAAGTCCAATCTTCTCTTACTTTGATAAATAATCCACTTCAAGCATGCATTGAAATAATTATGAGGATACTCAGGAGGTCAAAGCTTTCTTGACTCACCTATCTCATCAAAAACTTGATCTATGGCCTGATAAAGCCATTGCCTATCTGTTGAGCGAAGAGTGCGTTACGAATTGCGGTCGCCTACCTGGTTGGTGGGTGGGTCCTCCATTGGGGGTAAACAGGAAACTTGACTCTACAAAACTTGTGGAAAGTTTGCACAGCTGTAGTAGGGGCGCGAAAATCAGAGCTTTTGCAGTGCTAGTGTGAATGCAAGTGAATGAATCCCATCCTGGGAGAGCAAAGTCAAAGGGCTCTCTGTCTTTAATAGGACATTGAGTATTTATGCAAAAAGCTTTGGAACACTTTATTGGAATTAAAATTGATATAGGATTGCATGGTTGTGATATGGTTTGTGATTCGTAAATTTCTACATGGTTTGTGTTAGAGTATGCAATAGAAGGGTGATTGGATTTGGATCTCTCCAACATCCAATTATCCTCACTCATGTTTAGTCTCACATGGATGAGCGGTGAGACCCCGATCTGTCTGTGGAGCTATATAAGTTGCACCGTGTCTCCTGTACTCATGGAGAGATTGCAATAGACGATCTGACCCTTTTAGGCCTTCTCTCGTGGTTTCATCCCGCTCCTTCAGGAGTAGGCTTCCACGTTAGACTTTAGCATTCCATGTTTCATTTATTTTATATTCTGATTATTGATTCGCTTCCGCGCTCTTATTTCAACTTGGTATCAGAGCAAGTCCGCTTTGGGAGTTTCGAGCATGTTCAATTTTGGTGATTTGTTCTTGAGATGATTCTTATTATATTTTCGAAGATTATTATGTGTTCATCTATTGTTCAAGAATCTATGCAAGCTCGGATCATCATTAGCATCAAGTTCTATGGTTTCGTCTGAAACCCTAACTCAACAAGCCAACCAAAGCAGTAGTGCATCTCCAGGTCTTCATCCTCCTCCTAGGGTTCTTAGAACCCTAGATCTACATGTGGCCAACACCATCGCTACTCCTACAAGCGATTCCAGGATCTACACGCTATTTTGCACGCCTCCACGCGGAGATGGGTCCCCTATGCAGCATCATAGCAACACCACCTCCACCTTCGATCAACGTCGACACTCTTCCAAATCTTTAAGGCGACGAGATCGATTATGTTGCAACCCTACTCCAACATGATCTTGTTGTTCAAGAAGAATTCTAGAGCATTCTTCCACGATGCAGGTGCATCTATCTACAAAATTGATCTTGCCATCAAAGCCCGTGGAGGTCCTATCGAGATCTTCTACAAGTTTCAAGCGATGGCATCCTTCAATCAGAGGTGTTCACCATTGCGACAACACACGACATGGTGGCGACAAAATCCTAGCAACATCAAGGCAGGAGAACCCAGCCGCAATTGAGCCCTAGTTCCATCGGAACCTCACAATCCAGATCAAGAAGTGCCTCTACTCAAGGTGGTGGAGCGTGCTGGCAATGCCACCCTTCTTCCTCATGCAGGCGCCAGCAGACCCCTTTTCCCCAATATCTTCGGCGATGCTCCCTCCAGGCAGTACCTACATTTGAAGCTTCACCCCTCTCAGATCTCCCATGGCGGTAGCGACGATGGGTTCTCTTTGGGGAACCCTAGTCTTGTAAGCAATGGGAAGACCCCGGTATTCCTTTCTAAATAGGAGAGGGTTGTCGTAATTTCCAGGCCCAACGTGCTTGTTGTTTTGTATTCCAAAAAAGGAAAGAGAGGGGATGGATGTATTGGGCCCTACTACAATATTAAAAAAAAGAAGCAGGAGTTGAAACACCATATGGGGCTTCAAAAAAATAAAAAAAAGGTTCTGAGAGAAAAAAAGAGTTCTGATTTGAAAAAAAAAGAGTGACTGCCAAAGAAAAAAGGAATGTGATCACAAAAAGGAGAAAAAAAAGTTGTGAAGAAAAAAAGGAGAGAAAGTTGAATGCCTTAAAGTAAAAAAAGAAAGGTGATTGTACAAAAAAGAAGCCATGTGAAAAAAACAAGATTAGTTGAAAAAAAGCACAAAAACATGTGTTGTTTGCTCCCAACTTGATGATCCATGCTCTTAGAAAGGGGGAGTAAGAGTGGGCACGTTCTTCTACTTGAGATGTATCTACAGGATTTCTTCTACACATTCTTCAATTGACAGACCGACACACCATACTACTACTGCTATCAACCGATTTCACCAAGCATCGACTACTTCGTCAGGGTATCTCTATCCTTGACTACTACTTCGTGTTGGAGCGTGGACTTTCTTTTTCTATAGCGACTCTACTCCAGGCTTGACCTGATGTCGCAACAACTATTACATGCATGATCGAGGCTCTTTCCCGGTGACATGTGGTTTCATCATATTCCTTTGGGAGTAGGGTTCCATGTAAAACTTGAGCTTCTATGTTTCATATCTCTTTATTTTATCGTTCTGATTATCGGTTCGCTTACGCACTCATCTTATTTCAATAGTTTTGCAGCATCAATAACAACAAAGCCTTTTCCCACATTAAGTAGGCTCAGCTATGTGGATTCTTCGCCTCTTTATAGATATATCCTAGGTTATTCTCGGGCTTATATCCAAAAAAACTAGGATCCCTTCGAATAGTCTCATTCTAATACTTCTTGGACCTTCCTCACCCTCTTTTAGCCGGCCCAACATCTCAAAACTCGCATCTCCTAACTGATGCATCAACCGGCCTCCTTTGCAAATTGCCAAACCATCTTAATCAGTTTTCTCACTTATCCTCGATCGGAGCTACACCAACTTCCTTCTGATTGCATCATTCTTAATCCGATCTTTACATATATGTCCACACATCCACCTTAGCATTTTCATTTCTGCTACTACCACTCTATGCATATGTCTATGGTTCACATGCCAACAATCAGATTTATATAACATAATAGGTCTTACGATTGCTTTGTAAACTTCCCTTTGATTTTCAAAGGATTTTTTTTTCACATAGAACAATAGAGGCTCTTCTCTACTGTAACTAACCTACATTTATTCTATGAGTAACATCTCAATCAATTTCCCCATCAGGTTGCAAATAGATCCCAAGTATCTAAAAGAATCTTTCTTCTAGATGTTATTGTCATTAATCTTCACCTCGATTTTTCACCATTGCTTCCATAAAAGTGCACTCCATATATTTAGTCCTAGCCCTATTTATACGAAACCTTTAGTCTTTAATGCATGTCTCCAAATCTCAAGCTTCTCATTTACTCCATTTATAGTCTCATCAATAAATACAATATCATCAACGAATAACATACAACAAGGTATCTCATCATGGATGTGACTAGTCAACTCGTCCACAATCAAATTAAAAAGGAATGAACTCAAAGTTTAACCTTGATGCAGACCAATATTGATGTCAAAATAGTCAGTCTTCCCAGATTGTATCCTTACTCAAGATGAAGCCCTATCATACATATCCTTTATGAGGGTAATGTATAGGACACGTACTTGTCTCTTCTCCAGAACTCTCTACAATATCTCTCGTGGGATAGAATCATAAGCTTTCTCCAAATCAATAAAAATCACATGAAGGTTCTTTTTAGTTCCATAAATCTCCATTGTTCTCCTCAGCAAGTGGATAGCTTCAATAGTTGAGCGACTGGTATGAATCTGAATTGATTTTCTTTTACGTTGAAAACTTGCACCAACCTTCTTTCGATCACACATTCCCAAATTTTCATAGTATGACTCAACTTGATACACATGTAATTCGAACAATTTTGAATGTCTCCTTTGTTCTTATAAAGAGGCACCACGACGTTTCTCCTCCATTCTTCAAGCATTTTCTTACTTCACCAAATAACATTGAATAAATTTGTAAGTCAAGGCAAACCACGCTCACCTAGAACTCTCCATACTTCTATAGGAATGTCATCATGTCCTAAACCTTTCCCAGGTTTCATAACCTTCAAAGCCTCCTCTACTTTCTTTCTTTGTATTCGTTTATAGCTTGCACGATTCAAGTAACTTTCACTACAAGCTAGATCTTCCAAAGTGATCTCTCTATTTCCTTCCCCAATGAAAAGCTTAAGGAAATACTGCTTCCATCTAGTCTCTATATCCTTCTGAGTAAAAAGCGCATGTCCTTCCTCATCCTTAATGTATCTCTCTTAAGAGAGGTCTTTGGTCTCTCTTTCTCTTGCTTTGGCCAATCTGAATATCTCTTGCTTTTGCTTATAGCTTTCTTTGCTTTCTCTTCTTCGTTATTTTGTAGTTTGAGACAATTTTCTCTGTTAATCATTAAACATAGCTTTAAAGTATGTTCTTTTAATTTTGAGCTTCTCTTGCACCCCTCTACTCCGGTGTTGTCAAAAGTGAGCCAAGCGCTCGCCTAGACGCTAAGGCGAGGCGAGGCCATGGCACCTCGTTTGGAGTCAGGCGAAGCGATTTGGTGTAGGCGCGACAGAAGCGAGTGCTTTGATGGAAAGCGCGAGGCGCTCGGGCGAGCGCCTGATAAAATATTGATCTCTTTAGGGTCTAATCGGATCCCTGTTGGAGATCCGATTAGATTTACAAAGACCCTCAAACTATTCGCCTTACTGATGCGGATCGAAAACGGGCGCGATGTTGGAATTTAAATTTGACGGTGGATTTTCGGTGGTAGAGAAATATAGGGGTTGAGAAGAAGAATCTCGTCGGAAATACGAGGGGTTTTGGGGAGAGAAAAGCGTGAAGATCGCGAGGGGAGAGAGAGAGACGAGAGAGAATAAATCTCAATTTTATAACATACTGAACCCCCTAAAAACAATGGACCACCATCCCTTTATATAGGAGGGATGAGATCACAAAAATAGAAATCAAATTCAAATTGACAACTAATTATCTTAAATAGACTCTAACTAATTAACCGACTAACTACCTAATTTGAAATTCAAAATAGAGCTAATTGAGATCACACGCGATCTCTTTATTTAAATTAAAAAAACGATACGACAAAAAAATACGATGACATAATTAATAAATGCAGCCCTATATTTTGACTCCACGCTGCATCAACTCTCATCCGCTTTAAAAATTCGTCTCCCGACGAATTGCTGGATCTGCAGGCTTGGAGGTTGAATCTGCATTCTCAGTCATCCCCTGGATGAATTGGTGTGGAGCGAATGGCGGAATCCACACGCATGCGTTGGTGACGTGGCCTTCGTGGTGGAAGAACATGCGTGGCGCAAACGACGGCGTCTTCATGAATTTTGTCTACTCATGGTGATGATTGAAAAATTGATGAGGCATGAACAACATGGCCCTTGGAGAATCCATAGCAAAACAATGACACAAGGAGAGGAGAGGAGGAGATGTGTCCAAGGAATAAAGCCATGGGGCCTGTAAATAGGTGAAACCCATGGTCATAGTCCTAATAGGATAAGGAAGTCTCCAAAATTCCCTTCTTTCAGCACTTCTTTTAAAATATTTCCGCTTCAGGGGGTTGAAGTGCAAATTTCGTACCCCTTCACTTAAGAATATTTTGTAAGAGGAGCCTTTGAACCTTCCTTTTGAATAAAATCCTTTGCATGGGGGGGCCTTCATGTAATTCTTTCCACTTGACTCCCAATCCCTCTTTTTATGGGATTCGGCTACTGTAAGGAGGGAACCCCCTGTTAGGGTTCCTCCCTTCTTCTCCAAGCAAAGGAAGGTGGCGGCAGGCGCGGGATTGGTAGCGGCTAACGTCGGCGATGATGAATGCGAAGATGTTGGACGACACACGCCTAGATCTGGAAATGGTGGCGCGTGCTGCGAAGTCGGTGGAGAGGTGGAAGCGACGCACGGGCGGATGGTGTGGTGTTGCTTCGAGCGGAGGTGGGCCTCGTGCGGGGGTGGCGGGGCTCGCTGGTGGTGTAAGCGGCTCACAGCGGTTCGCGCTTCTGCAGAGGGAAGGTGGGCAGGCGGTGGTTGCTGGTGGCATCGGTGCGAAGGGTATGGTTGTAAAGACCCCTTGCGTTGGCGGTTGTGCTAGCGGTGGTCGGCGGCGTGCCTCGCGAGGTCGGTGGCATGAGGCCTCACGTGGAGCTGGCCGGTGGAGGTTGGCGCGCGTGGCGCACGCTCCCTGCGGACGATGGAGGTCTTCGTGTGAGGGCAGCGGGCCTCGCTGGTGGTGCGAGCGGTCGGCGGGGAGCACGGCTGGGGTCGTAGGTGCTGCGAGAAGGGGGCCCGAGGGTGCAACGGGTGTGGTTGGTGGCGCGGGGGTGGAGTCGGAAGGTGGCGGCGGCTGGAAGGGGTGGCAGGCGGCGGCGGGCAGATTGGGGATCGCTGGTGGGGAAGGGGAGTAGGGGAGATGGGGCAGGCGCGCGTGGGGAGGGTTGGCGCCTGTGCTGCGGGGGCGGCGGAAGGGGCTGATGTTGGGACGGCAATCAGATCAACGTTGACGGCCTCTTTTTCCCCGGGAATAGGTTGGACAGCAAGCAGGTTGTCATTTTTCTCCTCTGAAACAGCTTGGACAGCGGCCGTTTCGCCGTTGTCGACGAGTTTTCCTTCATCACAAGTTTGGATAACGGCTTCGGTAGTGGACAACTTTGATAGGGCGCACATAGCCTTGAGATTAGCCATTATCTCTCGACCTTTGGACTGGAACTCTTGTTATCTGGATTGGAAATATTGATCTTGGGCCTCAAAATCTTGCCATTTTGTTCGAAAGTCTTATTCGGCTCGCCGTTTACGCTCCGATGAATGATGGTGTTTCATCGCATGTCGGCGCGCATGTCTGTACGGATCGTCAGATCGTGAGGACGATATGTAGGCCATGCTCTTATACCAAATGATGCGGATTGAAAACTGGCGCGATGTTGGAATTTAAATTTGACAGTGGATTTTCGGTGGTAGAGAAATAGAGGGGTTGAGAAGAAGAAATTCGTCGGAAATACGAGGGGTTTTGGGGAGAGAAAAGCGCGAAGATCGCGAGGGGAGAGAGAGAGGTGAGAGAGAATAAATCTCAATTTTATAACATACTGAACCCCCTAAAAATAATGGACCACCATCCCTTTATATAGGAGGGATGAGATCACAAAAATAAACTTCAAATTGACAACTAATTATCCTAAATAGACTCTAACTAATTAACCGACTAACTACCTAATTTGAAATTTAAAATAGAGCTAATTGAGATCACACGTGATCTCTTTATTTAAATTAAAAAAAACGATACGACAAAAAATGCGACGACATAATTAATAAATGCAGCCCTATATTTTGACTCCACGCTGCATCACTTACAAACCCTAGCTTGCAGCCCGTTTCGTAATACTCCCACACCCACAACCTCTTGTGATCTCCATCGCCCTATTCATCACTGTTAGCTCCTCTGGCTTGTGGTTGCTCCTCCACCACAGTTTTTGTGTTTGGCCTCCTTCTATCGCGCAGAGGCATCATCAGATTCAACACCATCATCCTAATCATTTCAGGTTAGGTTTTCGCCGCTTCCTTTTATCTGATTTCTGCACGAATATTGTTTATGTAGCAATCCCGAATACGGATGGATTTGAAAATCTATATAGAAAATTCGTTTCGGGACGGGGGCGGGTGGTAGTGTATGGTAGGGTATGGTGGCACGGGTGGGGCTATACGGCTGGGTTCACCCACCAAATAACATGTAGAGATCTTAGTTATAACAAATATATGGCATGGTTACATTTATTTATTATAGTATATGCAAATGTTTATGTTAGAAACTTAGAATGTTGATTGTGCAAATATGTTCATATGTGTTAGGAATGGCTACGGGAAGTGGACGTGACATGGTTGAAGAAAGAACTACCAAGAAAGATATTGCGTGGAGGTACAATTATCTGAAAGACCCAAAAGAACCAAACAATGTAACATGCATGTTTTGTGAGAAGACCACTAAAGGTGGAATCTATAGAGCCAAACGACATCAAGTAGGATCTTTCAAGAATGTTGCCGCTTGTAAGAAATGCCCTCCGGAGGTAAAGGAAGAATTGCGTGCATATATGAATGAGAGGAAATCTCAAAAGGATTCTTTTGAAGGTGGGAACATTGATGTGGATGACATGAATTTTGATGATGATGACTGTGAGGAACAAAAAGCAATTGGGATTGGGAAGAGGGCTTGTCCAAGCAGCAATAGTAATTCTATTTTGCAACCTACAAAAAAGGGTAAAGGACCGATGGACTCATTTGTGACTATGAAAGTGTCAAAAGAGAGAGGAAAAGCTCCAAGACAAACTTCCATGGTGGAGGCTTATGACAAAGAGATGCGACCCAGAACCATTCAACATATAGCTCGCTTCTTCTATCGTGCTGGTACACCATTTAATGCTGCAAAGCTGCAATGTTTCAAGGATATGATTCAAGCTATTGGAGTATATGGTCCTAACTTGAAACCACCTTCATACCATGAGCTTAGAGTCCCATTACTTCGTATTGAGAAGGATTACACATCTGAATTGTTGGCTAGGCACAAAGAAACTTGGGGAAAGTATGGATGTTCTATCATGTCTGATGCTTGGATTGATAAGAGGAATAGATGCATACTTAATTTTATGGTGAATTGTTCCAAGGGCACGATGTTTGTGGAATCCATTGATGGATCATCATATGCAAAGACAGGAGAGAAGATTTATGAGCTTCTTGATATGTTTGTGGAGCAAATTGGAGAGAGAAATGTCGTACAAGTCGTGACTGACAATGGAAGCAACTATGTCTTAGCAGGTATATATTTATTTTTAATGACTTTAACTATTTGAATTATTTGAAATTAATGCTACACCATCCTACTATTTTTATATAGGCAAGTTTTTACAAGAGAAGAGACCACACTTGTATTGGACTCCATGTGCGACACATTGCATCGATCTCATGTTAGAGGATATTGGTAAGATCCCAACGATTAAGAAGAATCTTGAAAGAGCCATTGCGATTGCGGGTTACGTTTACAATCACATTGGGCTACTGAACATGATGAGGGAATTTACGAATGGCAAGGAATTGGTTCGTCATGGTGTGACTCGATTTGCAACAACATTTCTTTCTTTGCAATCTCTCCATAAGAATAAGCACAGTTTAAGGACCATGTTTACTTCAGAAAAATGGGCTACTAGCAAATGGGTCAAGGAAGCTAAGGGCAAGAAGGCAAGGGATATCACTTTGATGCCCTCGTTTTGGAATTATGTACTTGACACGCTTAAGTACATGGGACCTCTTGTTAAAGTTCTTCGGCTTGTTGATAGTGAGTGAAAACCTGCAATGGGATACATTTATGAAGCAATGGATCGTGCAAAGGAAGCAATTGAGAAAAGTTTCAATGGAAAGGAGGAGAAGTACAATGATGTATTTCATATCATTGATAAAAGATGGGAAAGCCAGCTTCATCATCCATTACATGCTGCAGGTCATTTTCTGAACCCTGAATTCTACTATGGCAACCCATCCATTGCATTTGATGCAGAGATCATTGACAGACTATATAAATGCATACAAAGATTGGTTCCTGATGTAAATGTGCAAGATAAAATTATGATTGAGTTAAGCTCATATAAAAATGCTGAGGGAATTTTTGGAAATCCAATGGCCATTCGATCAAGAAACTCAAAATCTCTAGGTACCATTACAATTTGATAAACTCAAATTGATTTAATTCTTGATGTTAACATCTTCCTATGATAATGTAGTGGAATGGTGGAGCTCTTTTGGAAGTTCAGCTCCAAACTTGCAATGTCTAGTTATAAAGATTTTGAGCTTGACATGCAGTTCATCTGGATGTGAACGTAATTGGAGTGTATTTGAGCACGTAAGTTATTTTATGTTAATCCAGACTTTTGAGTCTTTGATTTTAACTCTTATAGTGCGAACATTTTTGCAGATTCATTCAAAGAAAAGGAATAGGCTTGAACATCAAAGGTTGCAAGATTTGGTGTACATCAAATATAACCAGGCTTTGAAGGATCGATATGACTTACGAGACACCATAGATCTGATCGCTCTTACTGAGGTCGATGATGCTAATGAATGGTTGCTAGGTGAAATGGAGATGAATAATGCAGAGGAAGATTTTATCTTTGAAGATGATATATTGACATGGGGAGATGTAGCAAGAGCATCTGGAATTGCAGAGGCACAAACATATACGCGGCAACGTACAAAGCATGGAGCACCTATTGCGGGATCTTCTTCAAGACGAGTTGTTGCTTCACAAGACAACGAAGAAGAAGAAATGGAAGAGATTGAGGGGAATGAAGGTGGAGATGAAGACGATGCTGGTGAAATCAATTTTGGTGATGTTGAAGACGAAGAACTTACAGATCCATAGACATTTCAATTTTTAGTTATATGTTTGAATGATGAAGATGAAAACAATGCTTTGTTTGCGTAATTTGAACGTTTAAACAATTTCTAGAAGTGTTTGAAGTTTTATTTTTTTCTAATATATGTTTGAATGATATTCATTGCATGTTAGTGCTATACTTGTGGTATATTTTTATTTGAAATAAGTAATATAAATAATTTAATATGTACATATATTATATATACATACAATATTTCTTTAGCGCCTCGATTGTCTCAGGCAAGCGCCTAGGCGAGCGCCTAGCGCCTCAGGCGTTTTGGACCCGTAGCGCCTTAGAGCGCCTCACGCCTTTGACAACACTGCTCTACTCTACCAACAAACCTCCTTTTGGCGTGGAACTCCTCCCTTTGACTCGCTTAGCATCTCTTTATCTACCCTTCGATACAAGATGCGACCGCCTCCCACATCTCGTTTGCACTTCCGTTGCAATCCCAAGATAAAACTTATAAAACCTTCTCCATGAAGCCTGATTGCTTTAATTGAAGATGCCATCATCTAGTTCTAGTGATCTTGGAAACCCTCCTTTTATTTACCAGCTCTTTAATTTCGCATCCATGACTAGCAAGCGATGTTGGGTTGTCAAACTCTCCTGAGATTATTTTGCAATCTTTGCAACACAACCGATCTCTTCTCCTCAACGTAAAGTAATATATTTCAATAATTTTGGGATTCACTAAATTTCTACATGGCTCTTGTTTTTTTTACACTTTTTTAGAGGAAAAGTTCATAATTGAATTTGAGAAAGTTGTAAGAAATGGCTTCTACATCTTTTTTTTAGAAGGAAAAAAGATTTTCTATTTCATCTCTTGGAAAGTAAGGGAGCGGGTCTAGGACTTCGATTATAAAGAAATGCAAGATGAGATCGAAGGGAGTCAAACGAACTCCCCGGGGGAGTGGGGGAGTCCTTATAAAGACCTAATAGGGCCTTATCGATTAGTTCAAAAAACATTTGAGTAGACTTTTCTGAGATGCAAAGGGCAGAGCAACCTTTCCAAGCAAGATTCTAGGATCTTCTGTAAACCCCATGATGTGCTAAAGGGAGGATATTGGGAGCAGTTCAGGGTTGATGTGTTACCGCATCTCTTGTGTATACTCTGTTGTACTTATTTTATGAGTTTTTATAGCAAACTGAGCATGGTTGATATATATACACTCAAGCTCAATATTAGGGAAAAGGATATTTAAAGTGATATTGACATCCTAAAATTGTCATTACCAATATATTATCGATATATCGAGATATTTCGGTATTTGTGTGTTGCGAGTAGCTGAAGCAAACATGCACAAACACAATCACACAAGCAAACACACAGATCTACAAAGTTCATCAATAACTGGGCTACGTCCTTGGACGTACGGGAATCGGTTTCAATATTTATGGAGAAGAAGAATACTACAGAAGATACAAAGAGCCCTAACCTTATGAAGTTTATATAGTACTCCCAGTACAAAATGAATCTTGGATGCGAACGGATCTGAATATCATATAGCCATCATATAATCATGTATATCTTGATCACATATCTTGGGGGTGTAACAAGCCTCCCTCATGTTTCCATCCATGATGAGTCCTCTTGGTTGTTCAATAAAATGAAGGGTAGTGCACAAAATTACAAATGCATCAATGTTCCTTCCATGGACACCGCTTTCTCCTACCTTGACTGATTTTGTGAGAAAAGGTCCTTATTAGTTCATGTCTTCGGTGTTTCCCTCGTCTTTGTAAGAGGGTTCAACATTCTCACAACTGGAGTGTGTCAAGTCTAACTCCACTAGCTACTAAAACAACTCCCAATGTTAAAAAAATCACGGGGTTGATTATAACACAAAATCAATCACTACAATCGAACCATAATCACATAGGAGTCTCTCACAAAGGTCTTATACAAGGTATAAAGCCAAACTTTTTCAATATACCAATAATCACCAGAGAAATAAAAAGAAATGTTTAGTGGAAGAATATCACAGATGAGGATTCTTATCATTTTCTCTAGATCATGATAAGTTGATGTGAATTTGGAGCACAATACTGTAAACAAACACGTGCATACACGTGGATTAGCAATACACTTGTAAGACGGTGAAGCGTCATTAGCAATATACACGTAGATTTTTGCTTCTTAAGAGGATTCAATAAATCATGCATAGCAATGTTATGGTTCCTAAGTTTATGAATATTGTATTTCGAAGGATTGGATTTGCCATTCAAAAGGGATTGACGGCGCAGCTTGTTGTCCGTCTCCCGTCAATTTCTATGTAATATCTTGGATACGGATATATCCGTAACCATTTGCAAAAAAAAAAGAAAAGAAATTGTATTGCTATGATCCTTACTCTGGTTTATGGTGAGTTTATAAAACTGCTCCTTGTACATAAGATCCAGATATGTAACTCTGATAATGAGAACCAAGCATAAGGTAACCTCATATTTCATTCTTTGCGTTGTTACTTAATTATGACCATAAACCCTAAACTCATACGAATACTTAGATTTACAAGGTTCGCCCATAATCGGACTACATCCTTAACCGACGGCAGTCGATCTTCACTATGTGGAAAAAAGACCGAGAGAACAGAGGAGAAAATATAGTTATACATGAGTTCACCCTGCATTCGGTTAATTGTTGGATGTCGATTCGATATTCTTCAGAGGAGCACTTTCAAGCTTGCTTAGTGGATCTCTCACGTAAGTCCTCATCAGGTTG
This sequence comes from Ottelia alismoides, assembly GCA_037367405.1. Classification (NCBI taxonomy): domain Eukaryota; kingdom Viridiplantae; phylum Streptophyta; class Magnoliopsida; order Alismatales; family Hydrocharitaceae; genus Ottelia; species Ottelia alismoides. Next base: position 195,119 of record JAZKJV010011034.1, read on the forward strand.
ATTGCTCTATGGATTGTCAGTTTGGAGGTTGATTTTCATACAACTTATCAGAATTGAGTTATAGAGTGCACTCTCTATTCCATCTAGATATAAGACATTCTGTCTGCACATGAACATATGTAACTGATGTTATAGACCTACTGGTTTCTAACAGTGCACCTTTGCTCCATTGTCTCATCTAAATACTGATGGCTTCAGATGGCACTGGCTCGCTGTTCACATGAGCCTGCAAGGCAGAGAGTGTTTTGATAAACTTGATGTGAAGATAGTACGCATGTCCATGTTTTTATTGCTTCTTACCGAGATGATGCCCCCACAGTCGCCAGAGCATATGGCTCGCGAAGGTGTATTTCTCGATCTCATGAATTAGTTCCTCGACTTCATCCTCGAGAGGCTCCTTATCTACATGGAAAGATGGTGGAACATATCATCATTCTTCTTCTGATCAAATCAGTACAGATTACCAAGTTTGATTTCGAAATTTAAACTCTAGTTTAGTCTGAAAGCATTTGATCGATGTGAATGGCATGTTCAATCGAGTTACTTTAATGAGTCCATCTTGAAGCTTTTTGATTTTACTGATGTTTGAAGAAGTTGATTGGTTTTCAGGATATACCTGAAGACGCGAGATAGGCTTGTACTAATCGCTTCCTCTCAAGTCCTGCTTAGAAAGAAGTCGGAGATTACACATTCAAAGCTATGGTGTTCGGATGCTGAGAATCTTCTACCTGGGTATTTATTGTAGCACAAGATATGAGGCGTATCGGTGTGGTAGTCAGCTGCCATCTCGCAGAAATGGTTTGTGATATTGTATGCGATCAGATTGAAGCTTGTGTACTCGTAGTCGTGGTTCCATGGATCAAAGAACAACGATTACAGACTTTTCGTAATTGCATATGTATTTTTGTGTGATAGTCGAACTACTTACTATAATGATCACCAATCTGGTGTCTTCATCCATCATTATGTTCCCGTACTGAAGATCATTGTGATAGAATCCCATCCGCTCGTTCGATTTTTGCAATTTGCTTTGTAAGGTCGTGATCTATCCAGTTCTTCAACTGAAATTCCTCGGCTTCATCCATTGACGCTAAGTTCTTTGCCACTTTCAGCCATGCCCTGTTGATGACCGCAACATATCACGACCAGCAGATAGTATATCACCATAAAGTTGCTCGCAGGAATGTTTGAGATCAGTCAAATCCTAGTGAAACAGATGATTCTCAATCTCTTGGTGTCTAGTTCAAAATGGTCAATAGGAGTTGCTCATGCAGATCTCACCGCTAGTTTACTCACCTGAATGTTTAAGATCAACTTAAAATCTTAATGGCATCATTGTCCAATTATAATCCTTGGATGATGACCCAATGGTCACCATCATTCCCTTATAATAATCTTCCTGTGATTTTAAATGATAAGGTTTAGGACATCTTCCGTGGTAAAATATATCTCAAAAATAATATTACATCTAAGATTCACAGAGTGTGAGAGTGACTTATATAGTGTGTAGCTATCTACTTCATAGATCCAGTTTGTATCTTGAGTACAAAAAGTTGTCATAACAATTCAAATATCTAAGCAATGATGGTACAAAAACCTGCCTTCAGGAGTTTTTCCGTATAGTTAAGACTCACATCATGTTTCAAATTTCATGATATTTAGGTGAAATTTCAGTTTCAACACTCCGTCAAAATTGAAATCAAAATCTTAATATGGATCCTTTCACAAATCTAGGCTGATTTTGGCCGAAATTGGTGAAATTTTGTTGAAATTTTGAAATTGTTTCGTTTTTCACCATCTCTAACCGATGTCGAGATTTAAAACCTTTTAAGAGGGATCTAGTTCATGTCCACAATTTGCAAGGGTGAGGGGATAATTCAACCATTCTATTCCAATTAAAGTTATATTTACTGATTAAGTGATATCAACAAAATGGGTCTAAAAGTCGTATAATCTGAGACATATTACAGAGCGAAATCCCAATTTTTGGATTAATTGTGACATCCATTTTTTTTAAAAAAAAATATCAATCTGATTCGTTTGGTTGCAGGGTTGGGCATGGTTGGGTTGGGTTGGGGTACCCCTGTGAATAGAAAACTGTGAGGAGGATTGGGATGTTTGGAAGGAGAGATACCTCAGGTTGGGCCAACCCAACCCTGCCCAACCCTGCAACCAAATGAACCCTAAAGGTTCAGAATGCGGAAGTGAATAACATCGGGATTTTGCAAGGACACAAGCATAAAAATTCCTTAAAAATTTTTCTGCTTCAACCAAAGCAGAATCTATAAATTTCGCAGCACCCCAACTTTTCCTCAACTGATAACAACATGCTAAAAATCTAAACTAAAACAGAACAGAGCACGGAAGATTTCTTCAATATAAACCCTTCATCCTTCGGATTCAAAGAGAAGAAAAAGAGAAAAAACGACGATCTCGATGAGAAGAACACGTTCGTGATCTCGCGAAGAGGGGCGGAGATCTGAGGACTAACTTGCGGCTGTTCTTGCAGGCGAGGAATAGGTCGGTGAGGAGGAACAGAATGGAGCTCAGAAGCGCTCTCTATTTATACGCAAAACTCTATTGTGTATATATGTCTCAGTTAAGCTTGGATGGATTTCTGGCTGAACACTAGTCGCGTCCATGTACAAATACATAATAAGTTCTCGCTACCAAGGTAGGCGAGAGAGAAAGTGGGGCTTACGTTGCATGCAAACACCTCTGTGCACGCGCACGCCCGCACGTGCATGATAGGATGGGCTCCTGGCTAGTTTGGGTCAAACATGGCCTGGTCAACCTAGTCGTGCTTGGGATCCCACCCAGCCCTCGAGTTTATTACCTTTGTAACTAAATTTTTAGGTTAAGCACTTTTAAGGCAGTGTTGGTTAGGGTTTGAGTTTTGTAACTGAACGGGTCGTGCCGATCAATGGAAACGTACAACATTAAGTTCCGTGTCCGAGTCATTACTGAAAACATACATGGCGATCAGTGAGCATAAGAAAATATCTTTCTCAAAAGAATCCATAAAATCCATTCTCTCGTTAAAAGTTATACAATATCAAAACAATTAAAAGGTGTCTTCACACTGTAAAATAAACTTTTAAGACATGTTTGTTTGGGGAATAAGCACTGAAATAAGTGGTTAATTCCTTGCCCGGCGTAGTTCCCAAGAGTACGGTGATTCACATCCACATCACATTATTTCACCTTTATTCCTATCTTTATTCCACCTTACCTACCCTTATTCTACCTTATTATCCTCATTTCTATCTTTCCAACCGAACAGAAAATATATTCGTGTTATCCTTATTCCCCATCATTATTCATGCTTATTCCCGAACTGAACGCCCCTTAGGACGGTGAAATGTCTATCTTTTGACAATGGAATTTCTAATCATAAGCTGAGCAAATATTGTGGCAATGAAAACTTTTGTTTTTAAAATAAATTAGATATCTATAATGAATTAGCTAAAAACACAATGTATAAATGCTTTCATCTAGGATAATATTATAACCACTAAAAAAAGTTATAATAGAATAAAATAAGAATTTCTATCGTACAAATAAGTACAAAATAAAAAATTTCCACTTGTGATAATTTTAGTATCATATAAAATCTGTTTTAAAAAGGAAGATAATTAAAGAATTCTATATGTATTTTATTTCCCAAGTTCTAGTGACGGAAAATAGATAATATCTAATGAATTTATATCTAAAATATATCTTACTTTATGACAACCAAAGTTTGTTGCATAAGATTTATGTCCCCACACCTCATCGCTACCATGGTAATTTGTTAGTATCATGTACGTATTTATGAACACAACCAATACGTTTTCCATAAAAAAAATGCCTTCTTCTGATGATTAACCGTAACTGTAAGTACATGTTTGTCACATTTTATGTGAGGCGAAGATATGGAAAGGAACATATGATATCCAAATAAAAGAGATCATTGATAAATTATATGTGTAGTCCGTTATGTCACTAATATAAAACGGACCCTCATCCTTAAAAAATAACAAACAATTACCATCTTACCAACATATCTCTAACAACAATAAATTTGGGACCATGAATAAGTTTTAGGGTTGTTCAACATAATCGGGTCAAACGGATATCCGGCCTAACTCAGTTGTTTTGACCCTATGTTTACGGGTACCCTTGAAAATTTATCTGGCTAGGGTACTTGTATGTATATGACTCGCAGAACTTTCATGACATGGTGGAAGCCCTGTTGGAAGAGCCAGGTATCCAAATGGGTATCAACTAGGGATGACAACGAATATGAAGATATTCGTATCTGATCCACTATCGTATTCATTTTATATGTATATCAACCTTCATATTCATTTTAAAGTGGATGCAGATATGAATATCACTTTAACATTTGCTAATATTCGTATTCATTTATCTATTTTAGTACATAAATATAGTCATAAATTTATTTATAATTGTGTGACAATATTTTATGCTTGCATTCACCATTGTTGATAATAGTTATTATGAAATATATATATATATATATATAGAATTTTTATTTACGTGTAAATCATCTTAAACATGTATATTTAGTTAATTTATTAAACATTTCTGTTATTATCCGTATGATATTCATATTCGTTTTATATTTATATTCATTTTTAAGAATATGGTAACACATTTTCATATCGGCCAATATTTGTATCTGTGTTCATATTCGCATTTTAAAAGAGATAAGAATATAATTATATATGATTTATCTGATCATTTTCATCCCTAGTATCAACCCACACCGGTTGGCACATCCATCAAACATCCAAGCACTCTATCCCATCAAACAATCTTGCGGTTGCAATAGCCGCGCAAACTTACGTCGGCCTATCGTGGACGAAACGATTGGATTTAGAAATCTACCAATGGAGCAGAGATGTATTGAATTAGGATGAAATCCTACTGAAATCTTCGAAGAGGAGCATGTAGATTTACCATGGGTCATCTCTTTAATTTACATGTTGTTAATATATTAAGTATTCTTCTACTCAAATGTGCAACAAAAATATAACAACGATGACTAGTATCATTATTTGATTATGAATGCAAATATGATTAAGCCATTCTTTTACCACTAATATTATTATATGTTATATATTGATAAATTTGACGTGCTCATATTCAAAGTTGAGTTGGAAATCAATAGAGAAGGTGTTTAGGGATTTTCCACCTATCGAGTCGCAAAGGTTGAGTGGGAAAACACTTTCAAGGACTTGATTTGGATAATCTTTCTTGAGTATTTGTGAATATAGGGTCAAAATTACTAGATCGGATCGAGTATCTGTTTGACTCGACTACTTTATATGCCTCTATCTAACATGTGTGTGTATTCTTCCACATTTTAGCTAACTACTTCAATTATTGTGTGTTTTTTCCTTTTTGATTTCTACACAATCTCTCGTCTGATCTTCCATCTATATGGAATTTTTGAAACAAAAAATAATGATGTATTTTATAAAATGATTATTTATCTTTACGATTGAACTTAATGCCATGTTATTTTTATGATTATAAATAAGGGGATAATTATGATTTATTCATTCCCATGGCAGTTTAAAGGATCCATTTTTTTCTGGAAAGAAATTCTACATGTACTTGCAAGTACCTATCACCCATTTGAATAATCTGAGTACCCATTAGAACAAGGTACCCATTCAAACAGGTCTGGTTAACCTGTGATCCACTAATAATGGGTTTGGGGGTCATGATCGAATGGGTCGGGTCCCCGCATGTGAACACCCCTAGTATTTCATGTCATAAAATGTTATTTAACTATCCGAAATTTAAGTTAGCTTAAGTGGTATAGTAGATGGATCCCTCGAGAAATTTTAGGAATGTAAAAACTTCCTTAAATGGGGAGGAAAAGAGATTATCTATCTAATAACAAAGATTCACGAGGTTGAATGATCATATAACCTTCTTCTATTCAAATATGACATTACATGTATGGACTTGTAAATATATGTACTTCAAAATTGCATATCTATAATTATCTAGATATGAGACCTTCAAAAGTAGGGCATGTTTGGTAGGGAAATAAGGATCAGAGTAAGCCCTTATTCCATTCTTTCCTTATTCCTCCTTATCCACTCTCTTATTCCACTCCTTTATTCCCTTTCCCTTATTCATCCTTTCCCATATTCCCTTATTCTTCCTTATCTGTTAACTTATAATCCGTATTTCTTATCTATCATGTGCCAACCGAATAGAGAATAGCACTCATTTACCCGCATTTCATCTTATTCCTCTTATTATTATCCTTCCAGTCGAACAGAAATAGTGCTTATTCTATTTTATTCCCCACCCTTATTCATGGTTATTCCCAACCCGAATGCCCCTAGTGTAAGGTCATGTTTTAATCTCCTTTCTAATTTGGATGAACGAGTTTATTTTCTTCTAAAAAGATACATGAGACAAATATGACACATTATTATCACCCTTTTAAAGTTAAAGGATGTAAGGCACGTTCCTGACATGCATCTGAACTTGATATCTAAGGGAAAGCTTGATGATGAATGTTATTGCAAATTATTTGGTGTGGGCATTGGAATTTTACTAAGGGCACTCTTCCTATAGGTGAAGGAAAGAAATGCAACGATAACCTCAATGCTATTTAGGCATTAGTTTCCAAAGATGCAGCAAATGCGGCATATGACTATAATTCAATTCAACTAGTAGGTACCCCAGGTGCTAATCTTTACTCAAAATGTCACAACATATCTTATTAAGGACAATACTTGCAGTGTGCACCATATACCATGAGTTAGATCTAATACATTTTGAGAAGCTTGCATGGGATCCAACTTGATTTCAAGCACAAGTCCATAACTGGTTCCATATACCTATATTTATAAGGAGATTCGAAGGCCTAACAACATTCTTGGATCTTTCCTATAGCGAGTGGAGATATCCTCGTCGTGATTTGCAAGGAAGTGGATCGTCTGCTGTAGTGGAATCCCAGCAGAGTCTCCAGTATCGATTTGAGCCGCTCGATCTTGATCGAGCGGTTCACACGATTTTATACAGTATGGGCCCACAAAAAATTCCATTGCAGCAGACGATCCAACTCCGATTTGCAATTTACCTAATATCATGGATATTCCAATGAGGCACAACAATAATATGTGTAGAATACCGTAAAGAAAGGTCCACTATGGTGAAAACTCGAACTACAATGGAAACTCCAATCGTATGTTCTAATTGTCCTATTCACCTTCCATTAAGTTCAACTGAGCACAACACAATAAATTCCTTGTATACAATAATGTAGCAATGCTAAAATGCTCAATCATGTGTCGTAATGAGTGCATAGAGGCCTTATCAACCATGATCTACCATTCGGAGGGGGGGTTCTAGAGAACCTCTACTTTGAGGAGTTGATTTGCAGTAACTTAACATGCAAACTAAGGGAAAAGTTTTAATAGATATTTCCAAATAATAATTGATATTACATAACTCTCATTGTATTATATGAACTTGTACTTGTATATCTATAATGGTTAATTTGCTTATGTAGATGACTTTTTTGTATATAAATGCTTGGTTAACGTAAAACAAAGCAAAAAGGAGTTGGAATCCATGATTCCTATATGGGCATATAGTCAAACATATTCATACGTTTTTCAAGAGCCATGATAATTTGGCGTGATGTATTGTAAATGATTGAATTTTAAATATCATGAATTCGTATGTGTAGTAAAAGAAAAAAATACTTGCAAAAATACGAACTTCTCTTCTTTTCACAACCTAATATATATTTTTCATTAGATAAAACTTGACTAAACATAAAAGCAACGAAATATTCTTGGTAAGCCATATCTGTGTTTGCTATTTTTTATACATTATACCAAAGCAGAAGATCATGGGTTTGTTTTCTTGAAGTTTTGTTCATGTTTCTTATTTGACTTAAGTTATCTCAAGTTTTCTAGCATTTTCCAATTAACAAGGAGGTATGACCTTCCTCTGCAATTCATGATTTATTTGTGCTCTATCACAATATATATGGTACCAATCATCCCTTCACAGGACCATCTGATAGTGTTCTCTCACTGCATAACTATTTAAATTTAAAAATATCCCCAATATCTCGAGTGTCAATGGAATCACAAATAAGAATTGAACAAAGATGGAATTCCAACATGAAATCAGAATGACACTAAGAATCATTTACAGTTTACCTTTTTGGACAAATATACGCTTTTTCAAACCTTCTAAACACTCGTAATGCAAGCAAATTTTATAGCACAGTGGGTCACTATCCATTTAACTTGGTTTTTATTTGTTATCCAAACAAATGTCTCATTCATGAGAATAATGCAAGTTACCAGATGCAGCAAACATCCACATTGAAGTAGCATGAAGAACCATAAAACCAACACCATAATTCCACCAACAAATAGAAAAGCAACAAAACGATGCATAAGATTAGTAGCGATTTAACCACGAACTCCCCCTAGCACAAAGACGCATAGACGACGAAAAAAGGGTCAATAACTCAAGCGCAATCAATTGAGGATGATGAAAACAGCGGAGGAGATTCGCTGGTGGGTTTGCTGCCAGATCCAGAGCTCGACATCGTGTAGCTGACACTGCAGCTCCTCCATCCTGCAACAATGGAGGATGGGATGCTGACAAATCCAGAGCTTGAGGAGGCAGAGGTTGTCACCAAGGGGGCGGAGGATGGGTGGGGCATCTAGGGTTTCGGTAGCTGGACAAAGAGAGGGGAAAGGGGGGAAGGGCATGAATGACTTGTGTAATTCGTTTGACGGGTTGGGGGCAGAAATGGAAAGTCAGTCGGGGAATGGTGGTAGATAAAATTGGAAAGGGTAAAACGGGAATTAATGGGGCAAAAATTAATGAGCTCGATGCTCTTTAATATATATATATATATATAATGAATTGTTGTATAGGAGATCCAGTCATATGAGCGAGAAGGGAATGTATACCTTGATCAGGACTAAGCTTCTTTCAAGCATGAAAAAAATGAGAGATAGAGCGATTCACTCTTTACTTGGTCTAAGATCGCTCAAGAGTTACATTCATAAGCAGTTTGCTCTCAAGCACTAGAGTTGGTTCAAATAGCTATGTGGTCCTTTGAAGGTTAGATCCCTCGATATTGTACTTTATTGCCTTTATTGATGATTTTAACTTTATAAAAAAGGAAGTTTTTTTAGAAAAGAGTAATTTTATTATTAACTATGTATCGATTTAATAATCTTGGTGCCCATGCATATATCATGAGGTACAACAAGTTTCATGTTAGGTGAAGCATCAGGGAGAGCCAAATACAAAATTCGATGGCCTAAAAAATGAGTAAGTACAAGATCAATTCATTGAGGCCGCAACACATACTAAAAATTCAAACTACCTTGTTTTTCAGAGGAAGATAGGTCTTCTCTAAGTCGCTTTTAATGTTACTTATGTCATTTTGTGATAATATAGTTTTGTGATAAAAATTCAAACTACCTTGTTTAAGAGTGGTGAAGGTACTTCAAATTTTATTGAATGAATTGAGGTAATATCTGATACAACATGAATTTCATTCAAATTGAATGGTACATCTCAAACCCAGAGAGGGGTTAGAGATGGAGACCCTCTTTCTCCTCTATTATTCATTCATGCAATTTCTACCATGGATGGGATGCTTTACAAATTATCGGAGGATGAGCACTTCCAGGGATTTCGCAAGGGAGGAATTCAAGGAATGGTAACATGTTCAATTCGCTGATGACCTGATGATTTTTGTATAATATAGGAATGAATCTCTAAAAAATGTGCTAGCAACCTTAAAAATGTTCTCGAAAATTTCCTGACTGGAGATAAATAGGGGTAAATCGAAGTTCTACCCACTACTACATAGCAGAAGATCATCATTGCAAAAAATACTAGTTGAGAAATGGGGCCTTTCACTTATGTGGGATTCCCATTATCAAAAAAAACCTCAGAGTGGTGGATTGGGCTCCTCTCACTGCAAAATTCTTGCCAAACTTCATGGTTAGAAGGCAAAATTTCTCTTTCTACCAGCCCGGGTATATATGCCACTAAACACTTCCTTAACATCTTTGGCTATACATATCAAATCTCTCTTAAGAAGACCGATAAAATAAGAAGATTTCTTTGGCTGGAAATGCCGAAAACAAGATAAGGGCAAAGGTAGCTTGGAAAAAAATCTCGTGACCCAAATCAAATGATGGTTGGGAAATTATGGAACTAAAATGTTTCAATGATGCTCTACTTTCTGAATCAACAATTAATCTCATGGAAGAGGAAAAATTGTGTCTATCCCAAGTGATTACTTTGTATCAAAGACAATAAACTCTGGATAAAATCCACTTCTATTGTTTGGCTCAGCCAATGGGGATCCTCCCTTAAGAGATGACTTTTGGGAAATATGGAGTTGGATTCCGAACACGAAAAACAGCAGTCAACAGGGACTATGATCTTGGAAGGCGAATAGGTTTAAAAGGCTAAAATACAACATGTCGATAAGATGGTTTAACTTATTTGAAAAAGTACAACATAGATTAGATGATATTAGAAACTCCATCATAAGCTTAGAGAACGATCAATATCAATTTCCTTCAACGAAATCACCTAAACAAAAAACTTTTGCAAAACACCTTACAATCTCCTGAACCTGTTAATAATCAGCATCTCGTCTAATTAAGCAAGCTTCTAGAGAAATCCTTATGTTGGCTTCTTTGAGAAGCGATTATTGGCTTCCTTAAGAAGCCACCTCCAAAGTTGACTTCTTTAAGAAGCCATCACTTGATCTAGTGTACTCCATTGGTCATTATAAATAAAGCCCTTGAGGTTTGAGTATAATCAACCAAGAGAAAAACTAAGAGAGTTAGAGAGCTACCAAGTATATTGGAGAGGAAAGTATAGAGAGGTTGAGTGTTGTATAGTTAGAGAGTATAAGTGTGTGAAAGTATGTGAAGTGGCGTATACTTGGGTTGTTGTATTGTATAATGGTGTATTGTTAATATATGTTGTTAGTGAGTCATTATATTGTCCTTATAGTCAGATTCCAACAACTAGTATCAGAGCCTTGTTAGGGTCCTAATTAATAAGGGTACAACCCTCACATTGTAGAAAACCAAGTCCATCTATTGCAGTAGAGGTCTCTAAATGAATTAAGGGAGCCTTTGTATGTGTGTTCAGTCAAGTCTTGAGTTTTGGTAAGGGTAAATTCTGTCTGTGTACAGTCAGGGACTGTAATCGGGATAGGTCTAGGACCAACTTCGTAGGGCGAAGGAAAAATATAGTTTCCTCAAAAGTTATGGTAGATCCCTTCAACTCTGGTTTGGGATCAAGAAGTTGAACAGACAAAACTACAATTATTGGAGGACCTATGTTGAATCTTATCTACAAGGATAGGATCTCTGGGATATTGTTGGAGGAGATGATACAACACCACCACCATCACCAAAGAAGAATGCTGGTGCCTTGAAGAAATGCAAGATCAAGGCTGATAAGGCAATGTTCGCATTAAAGACCATGATCGAGGAGGAACAGATCGAGCATATCTGATGCAACCTAATTGAGTAGTGAACTAAATGACAATCCTAACAATTGAAACTAAGGGACTAAATGACGAAATGACGTGCGATACGCAAAAATCAGCAACAAATGACAACGATTACTCAAGTTCTAGCACAGGTTTCTCCACAAACTTAGGGAAACACGAACAGTTAAAGATTACTGGAAATAATTAACGATGCTACAGTCACAGAATCTCAATAGTTCACCAAGCAAACAGCAATATATCAATCCACAAAGCTAATAATATGCGGTAGAATAAATGGTGGAAATGACGCTCATACCACAACCGGCAAGGGTAGCATGCACGCTTCAGCCCTGGTCGCTGGTGCTGAGTACGAGACGGTGGCAGCGGCGATTCGGGAAAGGCCAGAGCGCGAGGGGCAAGTCCCCGATCACGTCGCAGGACGTGCCTGGAGCACTCAGGCGCTGACGCGCGTGACGGGTCGCTGGTGGGGAAGGGACTGTGTGGGGCGAAGGCGATTGGATGGAGGCCGTGGTGAGAAGGTAGCAGGGGGTGTCAGTGCGGGGGAGAGGATGGTTGGGGACGGCGCGGAGGGGAAGAAGGGGGGAGGGGATGGCGGCGTCAAGGAGGGGCGTTGGGAAGAGGTGGCGGGCGATGGGAGGTTAGAGCTCGGAAAGGGGTTAGGCACGGGAAGGAAAGGGGAAGCGATGGAGGATGGCGGAAGGGGAAAGATGGGGGCGCGAGGAGGGGTGCGTCGAGGGGGGGTGCTTGTGCAGGGGAGGCGAGGCGGGAGGGTGGCGGAGAGGGAGGACTCGAAGAGGGCAAGGCGGCGGGCGGGAAGAGATAGGGTTTGGGGAGGGGAAAGAACACGGGGGAAGAGGGAGAAAGGAGGGGGCGGAATCGATAGAGAGAAGAGAGAGAGAGAGAGAGAATAAGTGAAAGGGGGAAAATAATTCTTATTCCAAAACTTAACCTCAACCCTAATCTATGGGGTGCCTTTATAGAGGCCAATCCCCCCCTCCCCCCCCCAAAGAAGCAACAACTTTCTAAAAATATAAAAAAAATGAAAAGATGATAAGGCCTTGTATAATGAGCCTTTTACATAAATAAAAAATAAATAAAACAAATGTTCGACTAAAAATAAAACAAATGTTCACAAAATCAATTGATCACGTGGTATCATGCTGCATCAATATCCGAGTGGTCTCTATATCAAGGGAAGCACGAGACACATTTGCTACATTATTCTTACGCAAGAATGATGCTCGACTTCAATTCTTGGAGAACGACCTGATGACTCTGAAACAAGGAAAGATGACAATCAATCAGTATTTCAATAAGCTATGCTCTCTATGTCATGAAATCTTCCAATTAGATACAGATTCAAAGATTAGTGAGCCATGAATGTGAAGGATCGTCAATCATGGATTACGACGAGAATATGGTGCTCCTGTAACGGACATATCTGGTTGCTCTAGGAAGCCCTCTCTTTTGGAGTTTGAAAGTCTCTTAGCAAATCAAGAGACTCTAGCCAATCAAATGGCTAGTCTGTTAGTAGAAGGTGGTGAAGAAGCACTGTTTAGTGCACATAAACGAGGCAAGTTGCAGGAGCTGCATCAAAAAGACTCAGCTCCTCAATGGAAGCAACATTCTCATAGGAACTTCAAGCCAGGGGGAGCTTCATATGGCCGATCACAAAGGCCAAATGATTCTTTGCAGAACAATAAAAATGGGGAATGCTTCAAATTCGAACGAAAGGGGCATTTTGCGCGAGACTGTAGAATCAAGAAAAAGACAATACAAAGCAATGATGTAGTGTCAAACTATCATATAGAAGAGCATAGTGAAGAAGATTGGGAGCAACAAGCTTCGATGGCGATTATCGAATCAGAAGAAATGGCGTTGACAACAACCATGATCAAAGGAGTTGATTATGATAATGACTGGATTGTGGATTATGGTTCTCCAATCATATGATCGGAGATAAAAGCAAGCTCAACGACATGTACGAGTACAAAGGAGGGTGAGTTGTGTGATAGCCAACAACTCAAAGCTACCAATATCCCATATTGGCACTACAACGATAGTACCATGCTTCAACTCCAAGAAGGTGCAATAGAGCATGTATACCATATACCAGATATGAAGAATAATCTTCTCTCCGTGTATAGACTTACAACTGCAGGACATTATGTGGTGTTCGGGCATGAGGACGTGTGAGTGTAACAGAACCTCAAGTTACATGATACTGTCACCATGGAGGGAAGAAGAGTTGAATATATCTATGTTATATCAGCAGAATCTGCGTACGTAGATAAGACAAAGAAAAATGAGACTGTGGGTATTTGGCATGCTACTTGGACATGTGAGCTACCACGAACTTAAGATAGTAATGCAGAAATCAATGCTCAAGGGTCTCTCACAACTTGATATACGAGAAGACACGGTATACGCTAGATGTCAGTTTCGTAAGGCCCATCAGTTGCCTTACAAGGAGTCAAAGTATCGAGCCAAGGAGCCATTGGAGCTGATCCATTCAGACGTGTTCGGACCAGTCAAGACTCCATCGATCAGTGGTATGCGATATATGGTGACATTTATCGGCAACTACTCAAGGTACGTCTGGCTCTACTATCTCAAAGAAAAGTCTGATGTTTTCTCTAAGTTCAAGGAATTTAGAGAGAAAGTTGAGAAAGAAATCAAAAGAAGGATCCAGTGCATGCAATCTGATATTGATGGAGAATATATCTCAGAAGAATTCACCAATTACCTAAAGCAAGTTGGAATCAGAAGACAACTAACATGTCCGAGCACGCCACAACAAAATTAAGTAGCAGAAAGGAAAAATCGTCTTCTTGCAGAAATCTATCAAAGTGCATATAAAGAGCATTCCGTAAAGATTTTGGGTAGAATTCATGAAGACAATAGCTGATGCAACTAATTGGCTACCTCAGGCAAGGTTGGGATTCTTTTGTCCCTTTGAGAAGCAAACATGACTCAAGCCAACTATAAGTCACTTTCCAGTATTTGGATATGTTTGTTATGTTTTCGTTCCTGACCACCTTCGCAACAAGTTCGATAAAAAGACAATAAGATGCATTTTTGTCAGATATGATAATGAAAAAAAGGTTGGAGATTTGTGATCTAACTACTGGAAAGTGCTAGCATCAAGAAACGTTGTCTTTGATGAAGTATCGTCATGGTGTTCATCTCAAGAAATTAGATTATGAGATATGAAGACCTCAGAAGATCAACTAGAACAAAGGCTCGAGGAAATCCAACAAGAAGATAAGACATCAGACAAGATGGAGAGTCATTGGAAGAATGGAGTTCATCAACCAACTATAGAAGAAGATCGTCCTAGCCAACATGAGATCGAAGAGGATCCAATTGTGTCTCCAAGAAGGACCGACGGACTCAGGAGGTCAAATCCCAAGTATGCAGATGCAACAATCGCTCAAGAAGAAGCGCCTCAAAAATATCAACCAACGATGCAAGTGAGAAGCATAGGTACCATCACACAGGAGTGGGATCCAATTGTCCTCTCCTGACGGAGGCAGCCGAGGGCGTCGGAGCTCCATGACCCCAAGATCGTGGAGCAAGCCATCCACAAGGGAGCTCGGATAATGATTGTCAAGAAGCATGATGCAGGGTCAAACTGAAGGCTCATGATCCAGAGGGTGTGTGCGGCGAAGGCAATGAGCTAGGCGGAGCTCGCGAAGAGAATCTGCGAGAGGGCGTAGGTGATGCAGGAGTACAAGAGCGAGCGGGCGATGTCGGACCAGGTTGTGCTCGCTAATATGGAGAATGTGCTAGAAGAAGAGACTGAGATGAAGTCATTAGTGACGGATGACCAACTAGCTCCTCTAATTAAGCAAGCTTCTAGAGAAATCCTTATGTTGGCTTCTTTGAGAAGCCACTTCTAAGTTAGCTTCTTTGAGAAGCTATTGTTGGCTTCCTTGAGAAGCCACCTCCAAAGTTGGCTTCTTTAAGAAGCCATCACTTCTTCTAGTATACTCCATTGGCCACTATAAATAGAGCCCTTGAGATTGGAGTATAATCAACCAAGAGAAGAACCAAGAGAGTTAGAGAGCCACCAAGTATATTGGAGAGGAAAGTATAGAGAGCTTGAGTGTTGTATAGTTAGAGAGTATAAGTGAGTGAGTGTATGTGAAGTGGTGTATACTTTGAGATGTTGTATGGTATAGTAGTGTATTGTTAATGTATGTTGTTAGTGAGTCATTATATTGTCTTTGTAGTCAGATTCCAATAGAACCATAGGGGTTGGTATCCAAATTTGGTAAAAAAAAGTTTTGATCCTCAAAGTTCGACCTCAGGGTAAATTATTTCTGTTGGCTATTGTTTTATATAAAAGTCAACACTCAAGATTGACTCAGAGACATGAACATCTCTTTGACATACAGATGCCACCTTTGCAAAGAAAAAGAAGAAAACTACATCCACTTGTTTGACAAATGTGGTTTTACAATATCTTTATATCAAAAATACGATTTCATTTCTTTGAGGTAACAATCAACAGGAAGCTTGATGCTTGAGTTAACTGTAGTGATTCGATCCCTTTGCAGTTGGTGACCATCAAGGCATCTCTCTGGTGGTTGATTTGGAAGACGAGATGCAATCTTGTATTCCAAAATGTACCTCCAGATCTAAGGAAAATCCTACTGGAGGCGTCCTTGATATGCATGGAGGAGCACGCAAGATGGTGATGAAGGACGAAGGGAAGAAACCAATGGGCTCTCCTGGAGGAAAATCGCGAAAGAGCATGTCCCAGCAAAGCAACAAGTAGGGGCTCTTTGAGTGGTGAATGTAGGGGCACTTTTGTGTTATGCAATTTTTTGCTCTTTGCAAATGAAGGAATTTGGGGGGGGGAGGAGGGGAGGTAAATTCTGATGACATAGCCTCTTGTGGTCTTAATCCACAACATGGGCAAGATTTTTGCGTGATGTTGGGCATGTAACTTTATGAGCATTGGGCTTTCTTTTCTAATGATCAAGGGTAGGAGGGAATGGTTGAATTGAAATATGATCTTTAGAGTGAGAACCCATTGCTTCTAGCACCATATCAAAAGGTAGGTTCTCAATAGCGTTGAGGTTTGATTGATCCTGATCTTTTTTAAAAAAAAATAATCTATATTTAAAAAACATTCCCATACTCAAATTCCATACTCTTAGGAGAAAAAAGTTATCATTATTCTACTGATATGGGCAAGCTAAGCACTGGTACACATTTATTTCAATTATTTGCTATTTGTCCTGTCAAAATGCACCACTACAAATCTGTCAAAATGCACCACTACAAATTTCATGTAGACATGCACACCTATTACCTCTCTTTAATTAAGTAGCCGTTTCTTACTTTCGGATTTACTGTATATATATAGGGCTTATCCAATGAGCCATGTACCCATTAACGTTTCAATGAGCACACATTCTGGACCATACACGTGTATTAGAAATAACTATATTTCTAATTATAGGCTACCACATATTTAAAAAAATCCTATATTTCCTATTTTACAACATTTTTAAAAATTGGAAGACGGTTTTGGAAAGAAACGATTCAAATAAATGATTCCACACGGATGATTAAGGATCCAAACGCTATAATAGTAATAAATATAATTCGGTCAAGTAAATGCTTATTGTGAGATCAGTAATATCAAGACAATGATCAGTAATTTACATCCAGATAGTTACATTGTACAGAATTTAGTAATATGTATAAAATGGTCAAGTAAATATGTGTTGTGAGATCAGTAATAACATAACAAATGGTTAATAATACCATTGTCTATGTAATGTCCATTGCATTAACAAATAGTTACTTTCTTACTTGAGCAATGCCCATGACTTACTGACCATTACTTTGTTATTACTAATCTCATACTAGCTATTATTTGAGAATCGTACACATATTACTGACCATTTGTTATGGTTTTACTGACTTCACAACAAACACTTACTTGTCCATTGTATATATATTACTGAAATCTGCACCATGTAATAAAATGAATATAAATTACTGACCGTTGTTTGGATATTACTGACTTCACAACAAGCACTTACTTCTCCATTGTGTATATATTACTGAATTCTGCATCATGTAATAAAATGAATGTAAATTACTGACCGTTGTTTTGGATATTACTGACTTCACAACAATCACTTGTCCATTGTGTATATATTAATGACTTGAGCAGTTGGATCTCGATTTTATGCAAGAAATCATTGATTCGAATGTTTTCTTTCCAAAACGATCTTCCTATTTTTTAGGACGCGATATAATTGGAATACCACTTATTGTTAAATCGCTTTGCATATTAATCTCCTTCCAAAAATAACATCCTTCGAAATAGGTAACCACTCAATTGGTAATACACGTGTGTGGCCTACAAATGGTGCTCACTGAAACGCTAATGAGCCCTGTGTGCATTGGATAAAAATCCTATATATATAGGGAAATTATCCAATGAGCCCTGTGCCCATTTGAGATGAGATGAGCCCACTCATTTTTTACCATTATTTCCTATTTTTTTGAGCTTAATAGGTATTTGTTTACAAATGTTATATCATATTCTTACTACTAGTAACTATTTTCAGGGAAAAAAACCTTAAAAGTCATACAAAATGATTGTATTATTATTTGTATTACTAGTCTCATTTTTATTCTTACTAATGACCATTTCTTGTGAATCTAAGATTCTCTTTATATGAAAATAGTTACTAATAATAAGAATATGATATAACAACAGTAAATAAATAAGCATTGAACTCAAAATGATGAAAAATATTGGTAAAATATGAGTGGGCTCATCTCATCTCAAATGGGCACGGGGCCCATTGGATAAGCCCCATATATATATATATATATATATATATATATATATATATATATATATATATATATATATATATATACACACACACACACGCGCGCGCGCGCGCGTGCGCACACACACATCATTAAAAGGACACTTACAGTTTAGTGAACATTATGTATAAATAGAGAATGATCGAATTGAGATATCTCTCTTAGACTTTAGCGGTCGAATTAGGTTGGATTTGTCAATAATTACATAATAATTACCTAATCCCCTATCCTCATAGTCATAACCAATGTTTTGAAAGCCAGATCGGTGAAGCGAGCCTGGATCGGTCCGGTGAACCTGTTTATGCCGGTTCGATTCGATTGTTCAGATTTTAATCAACCCGTCCGATTCAACCTGTTTTTTTAACTCGATTTAACCAGGTTCAACCGAAGTTGAACCGCATTTAATTTTTTAATTATTTAAAAATATTGCTAATAGTGAGAGTTGAATCCATGACCAATGGTTACGCATTTCAAACTTCTCATCAACTATACTAACACAACTTTTTTGCATGTATTGGGTTTTAAATATAATTAAACTATTATTATGTTATATAGCATCGAGTCCAATTAATATATATATATATAATATTTATGATATTTGATGGTGTATACGAAAATACTTTATGTATAGTGTGAAATGTATACATTATATATTTATTTTATTTACATTTCAAGTATATTTAAGTGTATATTATATATATTTTATTTCATTTCAGTTTGATTGGTCAGTCCGGTTTAATCCGATTTTAAATAATGATGATGTCATCTGGTTGAACCGGTTTAATTACATTGTTCAACCCAATCCAACTATTTCGGTAAGATTTCCGGTTCGGTGTCTGGTTCGATTCAAAAACATTGCTCGTAACTCCATTAAAGTCCACGTCATCATATGACTTCATGACATCAACAAATATAAAATAGAATATCCATGTTGGATCACGAGAGCGAAATGGAGTTATAACTTTCTTAAGAGTTTTTTTTCTAGTAAATGTAAAATTAGTAGCGATAATGCTTATTTTAACAAAAAAATTAAAGGATAATCATCATATGAACTTTAGCAGCAAATACGACCTTTGTTGCGAACTCCGAAAATTAAAGATGTATCTGAAACAATTAGTACTTTTTTGTTATATACTTAACAATCAGATGATAAAACAAGAACATTCAAATTAATCATTGCAAAGATCAAATTTGTTGTTGAAAAATCGATAAAAGAAGGAAATAAAAAGATAAGAGAGAGAGAATAAGAAGATTTATTCGTAAAGTTCTGATGTGGGCGTATGTTTGCAAAATGGAAATGAACCATGTATCGGATTCGCTAGCGTATTTTGGCATTTGTATCTGTATTTGTATCCGTTTCAAAAGAAATACACTTATAGATATTACTTTGATATCCGCAAAGTGCATGTATTTGTATCCATATATATATAGAGAGAGAGAGAGGAAAGGGAGTCTACTTTGTGAAGTAGGTAACTTACAAATTTTTTTATTTTTTTTCAAAAATGCCACCGTGGATTTTCATAATTATATCCCTCTAATATGTCATTCAAATTTCGTCAGAAACAGAGACTCCTATGGCCTCATCCAGACAGT
The DNA here is from genome assembly GCA_037367405.1 of Ottelia alismoides. Taxonomy (NCBI): domain Eukaryota; kingdom Viridiplantae; phylum Streptophyta; class Magnoliopsida; order Alismatales; family Hydrocharitaceae; genus Ottelia; species Ottelia alismoides. The sequence goes on from JAZKJV010011034.1 coordinate 215,139, forward strand.
CATTTTTTAACTGTCACAGATTTGCTGTATTTTATATGTTCTGGATGAAGGCCGTAGGAGTCTCCGTTTCTGATGAAATTTGAATGACATATTACAGGGATATAATTATGAACATCCACGGTGGCATTTTTCAAAAAAAATTACAAAAATTGAATGTGAAGTAGGTAAGGTTACCTACTTCACAAAGTAGGCTCCCTTTCCTCATATATATATATAGGGGGCCTTTCAAATGAGACGTGGTCCTTCCATCTCTAAGGAAGGCCAACGATCTGGGCCATCAGATTCAAATCCAACGACATCTTGAATTTTGTTGCCCAAAAGGGCATTTTGGTCATCAACTTTCGCATTAATTATGCACACCAATAAATATTCTGAAATTCTAAATTTAGCAATTTTTATTTTTGGTATTTTTCGCATTATCATGTTTAAAATATATCCAGTTTTATTTTGGATGACATTACGTACGGCAATGTTTGTATCTTAATGTCTTTTTTTGTAGAATCTGTTGTTCCTTTTGTAACAAGTGTATGTTTTTTTGTATTTACTGTGTTTCTTTCAAAATTAATCAACCATTTATAAATTATGTATGGTTCTTTGTAGAATACAATTCATATTATCAATTAATGCATGGTTATTTGTATTGATCATATAGTTCTTTGTATAATAGAATTTTTATGGTTATTTGTAAAAATGCAGTAGTCATTCACGCTCAATGGATGAGTAAAAATCAACGAAATATGTATAATACACATTCAAAATGTATAATACATATCCAAAATGTGTAATACACATAAAATATACAATATGCATAAAAAACTACAACTGTCATTTGCACTCAATTGATACGTAAAAATACATATGAAATATCTATAATACACATCAAAATTGTATAATACACATAAAAAAGTGTATAATACACGTCAATATTGTATTTCCGTGTCGACGAGACCTCACCACGCTGCGTCCATTCCTCCTCTCGCATTCCCCCGTGCTCCTGTCCAACGCTGCCGCGTGCATCGTACGATCCGACGTACGATCTCGCTCGATCCCGCCAATAAGATGTCCATCGTACGACCCAACGCAATACCCGTCCTCGTCTCTACTCTCAAACCGCTAGATTTTGATACACGATATGCTGCTACCGTACCCGACATCCTCCTCGTTGCAATCGTTTGTGTCATCGTCGACGACGCCTGCAAGGAACCATCCTCCTTAATAAACATTAATTCTTTTCACATCATCCAAACCAAATAAGTGGAATGAATCATCCAAAAAAAACTAGGAACGAGATTGAATGGAAAAAAAACCTTAGATCAGAATTGACGGCATCACAGATATCCATGTTGACGGCCCAATTATCCATGTTGACGGCCCAATCGGGTTCCGCGCGGACATCCTTGGTGGCCATTGATTCTTTTCACGTCGTCCAAACCAAATAAGTGGAATGAATCATCCAAAAAAAACTGGGAACGAGATTTAACGGAAAAAACCTTAGATCAGAATTGAAGGCATCGCAAATATCCATGTTGACGGGCCAATTGGGCTCCGTGAGGACATCCTTGGTGGCCATTGACCGTCGGCGGCATTGGTGCCTTCCTCCTCTAATTTGGCACCTCCGTTAATGGAGGAGAATACTGGCGCCGCCGTTAATGGAGGAGAATATTGAATTGGCTACATGCTATATTTAGATAATGTATAAAGATCAAAATAGGTTTTTGCTTAATTTATAAATAATATTAATATGCCATTAATGACAACCACAAGATCAATTATGGATGGTTGAGATTGTTGGCCTTCCTTATGAATGGAAGGACCATGTCTCATTTGAAAGATATCCTATATATATATATATATATAAAAGCTGCATACAAAACTGCGCATTATAATACAAACATTAAAACTTCACATTAGAATACAAAACTGTATATGTATTCTACTAAAGTCATCCTATTTTATACAAAAAAGAGGATGGCCTTCTTAGGGATGGAAGGACCAAGTCATATTTGAAAGAAACCATATATATATATATATATATGTTTTCATGTAGAAACTTAGTTGTAGATTTAATTTTAACCATATATAATATGATTTTTAAAAATTATTTCACCAATTTGGTATAAATTATCGTGAAATAGTTATTTTTAATATATTTATGTCATGTTTAATAAAAAACATGTGTATTTAATATTATCTATATATAGTATTTCTAAGATTATTCAATTCTGCACTCGTACTCGTTTTTTTTTAAAATGTGGTAGCATAACTTCAATCTCTCTATTATTTATCCATATTCACGTATTTATAATAAGTAAAGACATGACCGTGGCATCTGTACGTACGTGAGCATCCTTTCAATTATCCAAGTTATAAAATATTCTAAAATCTTTGAATAACAAATCCAATCACCTTTTTTTGGTTGCAATTAATTTGATATTATCTCTAAAAAAGGCCGTGATTTCCGCAATCTCATGGGGTGATTAAATTACCCACTAATGTCCTATTTAAACACGGGGCTGTTTTTGGCGGGAACGGCCCGTACGAATACCTATATAAATCCACCTCCACCCCCAAAAGCCCCAACGCCAAAACACCACCAACCATCGAGGAAGAGCAGAGCGCGATGATGAGAAGGGCGATCTCTCTCCTCCAGATGCGAAGGGACTACCACAGACTTCGCACCATCGCGGAGTACGAACAGGTAACGATCGTCTCCTCTCTCGAACTCCTTAGTTTTTTTCGCCATTTGGCGGGTGATCGGGGTGGATCTTATGTTTCCACTGCGCAGGAGCCAGTGACCCGCCGGCCGAGGTGGTGCAGAGATGGCATTATTTGGAGACCGTTAGATCTGTTGGAAAATAACGATTTTGAGATCGAAAGTATGCTCTGATCCTTAATAATTGCAACTTTTGTCTCTTTTTTGGAGTTGTTTGAGTTAGAGATTGTATTGAATTGAAAGTTTGCATTTTTTCTGTTTGCTACAATTAGATACATTAGATTCGAAAAACTAATACAACCATAGTATTTGGGCTCATATGTAGTTAAGGCCTTCTTTGCTCGAGTAGTTGTCCTATTAGAGAATGTCCTCTATTTTTCTTTTTTGAGAATGTGTAACTTTTACATCTTCCCCCTGCATTCTATATTTTTTGAGCTGTTGCAAATTCTACACCTATGTGTAGAACACAAAAGCATTTGTGTTCCATTCATTATTACTTGTTTAATCTCTGTATTCATTATTCAAAACTAGGCACACACTTGGTTCTAGAATCTGTGTTATTTTGTTGCAAACACAACATTTTATGATGAACGGAATCTTATCACGGAAAGGAAATACTAAGTAGGATGGCGGAAACGTTTGTCTTGTGTGGACGGGTTCAGTGAGCTCCTAGCAACTTATCTCTATCTCTTTGTTAATGATCCTTTGTCTAGAGATGCACGATCATTTGCTTTATTTTCCCCTCACTAATAGGTCTGGTAGTACAATATTTATTTAACTATGATGTTACTTGAGAAGTTATTTAAGTGGTGTTCTTTAAAATGGCGTGTGATGTTTATACGTAAGGTGTGCTCAAAAGAATTACAAATGGTATGTTAGATCTGGAAACTCCTGGTTAAAGACAATTAAATCTAAGCAAGGAATGGGTTTTGCATTTTAAAGATCTACTCTAAATTGTCAAATGATCCATGGGGTTTTTATTGAATTCATGGAGTGATACCTTACCGAATAATTAAGGCTCGATATTACCTTTTTCCCATGCGGAAAAAAATCTAATGTGTCCATATTTATTTTGTATTTTATTGTTTCCATATGTTATGGTTTTAACCTCTTCTATGTTTTTTTCATAGGAAGCACATCCCAGAAAAATGATTCTCCCACATCGTCCGAGCACAAGGCTGTCGAAGAATCTGCGGTATGCTCACAATATACTACATACTTCTCTTCAGCATTTGCATTTCTAAGATTTCATTTGAATGCTATTGCATAATTACTTGAGAAGAACACATTGAAGCCTTTAGTAACTTCTGAGTCGAGGCATTTGCTCTAGTTCTTTTTTTATTATGCAGGATTGTATATTATTCTTTTCTCTTTATCCTTATTTATGTATGATTTGCAGCCACTAGAGAAAACAGAAGTTGACTGCTCTTCTGAAGAAGAGGTCTTGCATCAGCAGAAAGAGATGAAGGAGGTGTGAGATATTAAGTTCTATTAATAATGATATGTCATCTAGCTGTTGCTTAATTCTCTCTTTTTTTTCCCTTCAAAATGCAGAAGACGAGCACCATGGCTTAATCGGAACTTTTAAGAAGCATTCGTGATCGCAGATGATTCTGACTATCAGTAGCCAAATGATAACAGGGGTTACCAATTCATTCGTCTAACTTCGTCGACTACTATTCACCTTCTTTTTTTGTTCCTTGGGGATTTTTAGGTGTATCTTTTTCCTTTTGATTTGGTATTCACAATAGAGTTGTTTCTGGCTAAGGTTTAGTATTCTTTTCAGACTTCAAGAAAGTATTAGAATACGGATTGGTGTTGGAGATCATTCATCTAATTGAACAGGTATTAACTGCAGGAGTTCTTAGTACGGAGAAATGAAGTGCTTATATAAAATGTCGGATATAGATATGTACACGGATTTCATATCAGTACACAAAATCCGAATGCAGATAAAAAAACGAATATGTGTGATCCATATACAAATGTTTGACAAGCAAATATGAATTATTTGCGAATGTTCAACACTCATGCTTTGTTTAACACTCAAAAAATTTGACACTAAAGACTATGTATATATAATGAACGTATGAACATTTCAATGAGCATATATATTGTAACTATCAATACATACGCTTTAACAATACAACTTTTTGGCAGATTTGACAACCAATACTGATAAAAAAGTTATCTATTCCTATTTGTCGATCTATTCAATGTTGGAGTACGGCCTACAAGGGCGGTCGTCGCTTGGCGCGAAGGCTGCTGGAAAGGGGCTAGGGTATGGTACTAAAGGTCCTCGGACTTCCAGGCGGTTTTTCTGTGTTTCAGAGAATGAGAGAAAGAAAGAGGACTCAGAAGATCAATCCGACGTCCACTCGGGCTCGCCTAATTTCTCACTTATCTGACTCCAGAGTTGTTCCCGACCCTTGAGGGTAGTAGACCCAAGCCCATCCCTGGGAAAGAAATTAATGTGAGTATTTTGTCTCCACATAGTAGGATCCGTTGCTCAAATTGAAGCTATGAAACAAGTAACCGGCAAATTAAAATTGAAATTAACTCAATTTGCAGAGTTAGAAGCATTTGCACAATTCTCTTCTGATCTTGATAAAGCTACTCGAAATCAATTGGCAAGAGATCAATGATTACGTGAGTTGCTTAAACAATCCCAAGCAAATCCTATTACGGTCAATCAATACATAGCTACTATTTATACCCGAACGAACGGATATCTTGACTCAGTATAAATTGGGATTGTTTATAAGAATATGAACTAAAATAAAAATCATTTTCCAGAAAAAAATGCATCTTAGAAATACATACAGTTAATTTATATATTCTACATCCATTTACTTCCAAACGTCACCTATATTCGTATTCATCAAACTATAGAACAAAACATTCACGATCGTATTGGCCGGATACACATTTGAATATTCATCCCATCCTACTCACATCTCATCCTAAAAATTATAACAAACACTATTTCTGTTGTTTTAAAAATTGTGGGTTGATGTTTGGTTACATTGCCATAACTTGGACCAACGGATTCTCATTATAAATGTGGAATATGTGTATCTCACCCTGACGTACATATCTCTGCTCTACGATGGCTCAAACTACAGATGCCCTCTTCTGCCCAAGGGTTTGTCTGTGACTGGAGATTCTCAATGCCAATTTCCTACGCAGCAACAGGTACAAGAAAACGAAGATAACTAGGGCGGCAAGATACATTTCCATGTGAACTCCTCTCAGATAATCAACCACGAGCGTGCCACTTCCGTAACAGTTACATTCGTAATGCCCGTCGACACGCCTGCTTGAAGTTTCTTCGGGGTCAAGGATGAAATCTACGCTTGCTGCTTTGCCTTCCTCGAGCACGATGTGAGTGGACTTGGTTCGGAAGCCAGGCATTGAGGCCACAACTGTTGTTGCAAACACACAGAAAATCCTGTTAGATATTCAGTACGAATAAGATTTCCCATTGCAAAGATGCATACGAGGATTGATGCATTCTCAGCCTTATTAGTTGGATCTAGCACAGGGCGTTCGACCTAAGCTTTCAGTATGAGCTGGTCTGGATCTGACCTTAGAAGACTACTGATTGCGCCTCTCATATGCATCATGATTTCCTCTATATTGAACTTATATTTTGCATAACTTGAACAATATTCTTTTATATGATTCTTTGAGATGTAGTTTATGAATAGGGAATCGAGATTGGATTGACCACAAGGATGAGTCGTACCTTCATAAGTCTCCCCAGGTGCAAGCACTCTATGATAGTAACCCAACGCCCGGGTAGCATTTACCTGCAAAAAGACATGCAAATCTAACTATGAGTTGGCTGGAATGAAACAAGGATTATAAATATGAGTTTCCATAAAATAATAAAGATTTCAAGCGAGACCAATCTGCCACCAATATATGACAAGGGCAGCCTGTTTTTTGTTGAAATAGGTTTCTGATCGGGCTTTTTTTGTAGGTGACTGCCCCAGTTTATTAAGATACTAGAAAAATTACAAAGCTAGGACCCGAGGAGAGCATGCATGATGAAGCACATTCTCAACATAGAAGCACCCTGAGCGAAAAACATCATTCCAAGCTAACCATAACACCCCCAATACAGCAATCGGTCCGACTCTCCCAGTGTTAGGGTGGAAGCAAGAGTTAAAAAGAGACTCCCATATAGAAGGCATGCTGCCACAATCCGACCACGTGATCTCTGTAGCCAACCAAATCTCTGTCGACTTCACGTAGCCAGTAATAAGGTGATCAGCCGATTCTACCTCTGCACTGCAAAGCGCTCAGAGTGAAAAGTACGTGACCACCTATTTCTAATGAGGACCTTGCCATGTCTCAGTAGCCAAAGGAAAAACTTTATGTGTGATGGAATTATCAGGTCCCAAATCATCCTACAGTCCATAATCACCTGTTCAAAGAGCGGCACCAGTCTACTGATCAGCAACTTGTATGACTTCTTCACAAAGAACTCCCCATTTCTCCAACCCCAATGAACCAGCCAGCAGACGGACCATCACAATGTGCCAACACCTCCATCAGATCAAAGAACGCTCAGTAGCATTCTGAAAAATCCGCAAAGAATGTGGGTAGCCAAGTCCCATCCACCCAAATCTCTGAAACCCGTACATTTTTGTCCGCCAATGCATAGGGTTAGTGGAAACGAGTAGCCTGACTCCCCCTGTTTGTCCAATTATCATTCCAGAGAGAGAAGATGTGACCATCTCCCAATTTCGACCAAAAAAGACAATTTAGATCTCCCAATTTCGGCTGAAAGAGACGAGGTGATCGACAGAAAGAGACGAGGTAGATATGGTATGGCTTAAATCAAATTTGATGAAACTCCGTTAGACTGAAAGGTGATGACCTTCTCGTGCAGCATCTTTGAATGATCATCATCTTTACAGGTATCGACAAACTGCCAGGAGTGTAAACATTTAATTTGGTATGCATACATGGCGCAGATGATTGGACCGGGACAGCATATGGCACCGACTTGGAAATCTTCTTCAGAATCATACAATATGCTACTTGTAAATGAATGTTATCCCGTTAAACTCTTTTCTAAAGGGCCTTGGGCCAGATGCAGAAGATGTTGAAGGAGATGGGTCATGCGGGGGACCGGGATCTGGATGCCAAGCAGCTCTCAGGGAAGGTGCAGAGGACTTAGATACAGGAGCAGGAACCAGTTTTGCTCGCCGTAGGTCTTTTGAAGGGGCACAATGGTGGAGATATACACAGAGGCAAGATCAGGTTATGTAGGAGGCCAGCATCAAATTGGGTGGTAACCGAATCTGGGTAAGAGGTAGTGGTTGGATCCAGCGTAGGTTTGTTTTGAAGGCAGAGCAATTGTTGCTATGAGCTGATAATAATAACCACACCTCCTTTAAGTTTCACTTGGCGGAGATGTCGAGGAGAGGAGTGCTAGCATAGGAGAAGCTCAAAGGTGGTCAGCTTCTAGGACATCAAGGGCACTTCGAACAAGGCGATCTCGACCGCCATTGGCGGTTGTTTGGGGCTGGGACCATTGGTTAGATGATGTGCAATGCCGGCGGTCTGTGGGGCATGGAAGGGGCAAAGGACTCCAGTGAGGTGGGTTGTTGGTGGCAGGCGAAGGGGTCAAGTTTCGTCGGTTAGTAGAGAAAGACCAACAAGGGCTGCATGTCAAAGATACAGCCACAACTCGGAAAGAAAGACTCTCCAATCACTTCTATTTTCCTTCATAAAATCTTAAGGATACCAAAGAGCGAAAGAGGCATGAGGCATTGGAGGATGTGAAGCAGGTTGATAGGGTTGATGATGAGAAAGCATTGCCATCCTATGAGGCAAAGAGGAGGAAAAGTAACCTCAAGGTGGTCAAGGAGGACAATGCACAAAGGGAAATACAGAGGAAGCAGAGGCTCCCCTTTATTATGGCTAGCGAGAACTTTAACACTTGCTTCTTTCACTTTGCAGCATCCAAAAGATGAACACTGTGGAGAGGTAGAGGGTGCGGGACAATGAGGTTGAGGGGAAGCATAAGGTTAGTCGAAAATATTGTATGGATCTCATGGGTAGAAATATGGGTGAGCTTGGCAATTTTGTGAAAGGTCAATTCATAAGTTGTGTGAGGAGTACCAGGAAGGGCTCGTAGGATCAATTATGAAAGAGGCGGTAATGGTTGCTAGCGAAGTTGACGCAAGTGGGCTTGCCAAGGTTGGATGGGTTCCAAATCATTCTTTACAAGGAGTTTATGAGATTGTGGGGACAGATGTGATGCATGTTATTGTGAAGTTCCTCATGGGGAACTTCAGATTGAGAGGCTTCCCATGTTTTTGTTCTTCTTGCTGCCAAAGAGTAACTCGCAAAAGCATGTTGAAAACTACCCTCAGATTGTATTGTCCAATACATCTACCACTAATCATTGCGAAGACCCTGACTTTGTAGGTATGAGGGTCCTGGCTAGTCAAGTAAGCATGATTCGTCTGCTTTTACATCTTGAAGATCTTCACTGGAAAATTTTGTGGTTGTAGCAGATAGACCACTAAGGACAAGAAAGGGGTGAAAACTTCATATGGAAGGTGAACATCAAAAAAACCGCCGACACATCATATTGCTCGTTTCTTACAACACATTGAGGAAGAGCTTTCTGTCAGTGTGGTTTGCATCAATGAGCATGGTGGTGTCCTCACTACTGGAGTACATTCATTCATGCGAGTAGGCAATGAGTGGGTGGCAAGTTGGGTCCTATATTCATTTCTGTAACTACATTGGCCATATTTCAAGCTAGCAGCGAAGCATCATTTTCCGATTTCTTTGGGGTGGTTCGACTCGCGGCAGATTTTGCTGCTGCAATATGTGGATGGCATGGTTTGCTGTATGTAGGTGACAAGGTAACATATAAGTCGGGTCCAGAGCGCTTGTAGAGATTTTCACGAGGCATCATGCATAAGGATCATGACCAAAAATCTAACTTTGTGTGCAGGACTTGGACGCTTCAATATGTTAGAGGGCATCGGCCACTGAATATGTGCAGTTACCGTTACCTTACTTTGGTTTACCTTTCCATCTTGCAAGTGGAGGATTGGGCCCGGCTGGTAGAGAGGTCGGACGGAGGCTTGGGTACTAGAGATCAAAGTTGTTATCTAGGGAAGTCATTCAGTGAGATCTTAGAGGCCTGCAATGGCTGTCTCGATTTGCAATTGTAGGAGAGAGCCATTTAGTGATCTCGAGGGGTTGGGACATTAGCAAGATTCTTAGGACTGTTGGGAGAGGACTTCTCCAGATCCAGGTCGTATGAGGTGTGGTGTCAAATCAGGATTTACATTGGATTACAGGCCGTCGTGGAAGCCGTCATCTTTGAAGATGAATGTGCAAGGGTGGTTTGTGAGGTGAAGGATGTCCAATGCCATTGTGGGCAAGTGAAAGTGAGAGGTGGGCTTGGACGGCACTTACTCGATTTGTGGCATAGTGAGGAGGAAGTCGTACAACACGTTCTTTGCTTTCCCGCATGCAACAATAATTTTGAGAGAGACGGGGATTTCATGGATATAAGGGAGGGAGTAGACATCTTGTAGGTGAGCTTTGGATCCGGAGGGATGTTGAAGAGCAGGTGTGCAAGAGGCGTCAAGATAGGAGCTAACCTCTTATGGTTCTTTGGGTTATTTCGAGTAAGGAAAATTGTGATTTTCAGGTGTGGGAGATACTATGTAGAGAATGTGGTACACATAGTGTGAAAGTGTTGTATGCATCATGGGTGTGCTTGTGTAGTTGAGAGTTGTAAGAGTGTTCCTTGACTCTACAAAAATTGGATGAGTCCCATGCTGGATGCTCATCCTTCGACATTTAAAAAAATAGTATTGGATTCTGTTCCACAATTTTGGCAGGCAATCACTGAGTTTTCTCAATTTTGACCAATATAAAGAAATGTCACTCCATAGCGTCCCTCTCGGGTAAGCAGATTGCAAGCGCTTAGATTAAATCAATCCATGTCATGAAATTTAACCAAGCCTAAATTGAGCACCAAAATCCACTCAAGTATAACCACGGCCTCAAAAAGCATGCTGTGCAGGAAATGGATGACGTTATGTTAATTGTGCACTGGTTGACACTTTGAATCTATGTAAGCAAAGAGTGAAATAGAGCGAAACTATGAAAAACTAATTTGCATTCCAGACCATAATATGAGTTGTGCATTGAGAGAATATGCTAATTTATAGTTATAATAAGCACAAACACTATCAGATGATCGAACAAAAAAGATGCTCATTTATTCAAGCATGGACTATAAAATCCACAACTACATTGATTTTTACTACAATCAATGTTCTTCTGAAATACGTTCCATGTATCAAAGCAACTTTATCATGGGGTTGCTAGTCTTGCGATTGTAAAGTGAAGTGCCTCTTCTGTATTAATGTAACCAGAACAAGAGAACTTTTTTTAAATTTTGGCTTTATTAAATTATAGGGGTTAACATTTACCATATGGTTCTGGGGATAGACATAGGAAGTGAGATAAAATGCCATAACGATGGAAGAACTTGCCATGGACGTGATGCACATCCAATAAATTAGTGAGGTCATTGAATGCAAGCCTAAAAAATAAAACCAAAGCTTTTGATATATGATAATGTAAAAGTTGTCATGTGACCATGAGATCACGAGTTCGAGCCATGGAGACATCCTCTTACATAAATAAAAGCTGCATTAACAGATGCAAAGAAGTCAGCACTCCCTTTGATCTGCAGAAGCATTATGCTACCCCTTTTATTATTAACATACATATAATATCAATCAAGCATTTTTCCGTTTTAAATGGAATATGATACATTTACTCGTTTCTTCCAAGCGAAACAAAATTGAGACAATATCCTATACATAATTATATAAGCTAAAAGATGGTATAGATCTTCACATTCAAGAGAATGAATGGTATTAGTACATGCCGGATTAGAAACTTAATTATGTCTACTCTTTTTTCTAGTTTTCATGTCTACTCTTTTTCTAGTTTTCTTTTACTTGTTTGATTTTGTTTTCTTGTAGAATTTCGCGATTGTCAAACAACTCTATTTTTTACAAATAATATGTTGTAGTTATATTCATAGACGAGCTTCTTTTTACAAATTAACCCAGAGGGAAATGACACTGGCCTACAGTTCTCTTTTATTAGTCAGAAATGAACTTAATTTCCTTAACTCGGCCATCACACATCCTAGTAGTTATGGGGAGTATTTTTTCAAGTCATACAATGATAAATAGAGGTTAGTAGTCATCCAAATTTCATAAATCAAAGAGCAGTTAAAAGATTTATGCTAAACTAGGTTACAAAGCATAGATCCCCTGGAAACCGTGAGGACTGCAGCTTCAAATATCCATGGACCAAGTTCTTTCCATGACATCTACTTCTAAAATATTACAAACGTGTCTACTACACAATATAACTCAAATACTAAAAATGCACAAGGCATATAAGAATCCCTCCCATAAACAGCCAAAGCTGGCTTCGTCGCTCCAATAGGGAACTTCTAGAGACTACTGGAAACCTGCTGTCAAGACAAAACATGTTCATATCACTCACAACCCTCAATTCAATAAAAAGTGGTACACATCCTCCTATCACGCACAATGCACACCTAGAATATAATCACTTAATTTTGTAAACCTTGCTTGCTGGCTTTCTTTGAAGCAGGAAAGCAAAGAATCACACTTCCAACAAGATCTTCTTCCTCGTGGTAATTGTGCAGAGGGCAACTGGTCTTCCACATGCATAGGAGCAAACAAAGCTGTATAAGCTGAGTGTTCCACCAAACCTTACAAACTATCCAACCAAATGAGGCAACGCACCAACCGTCCACAAAAATATGTGCTCCATCTTTTCGACACGCTTATACATACCCCTTTTGGAACCCTAATTGTTGGAATATTTGGTTGTGCGCCTCTTATGTTGTAGATAGGTAAATGGATACTTCCAGGATCCATTTACCCTATCCATGTACTTAGTCTCACATCTACCAGCGGTGGGACTTGGAGGCTCTGTGGACGCTATATAAGGAGCCCTATACCATCCGCCTAACACCAACTCCAAGTGGTGATAGCCCTGCTTCTGCGACACCAAGCCGCGATTCATATCTCCTTCTGCGGCACCAATCGGCCCCGTTGCTCCTCCAGATCACCCGGGCCGCAGACCCTGCGCCCAGGCAGTGCTCCAAAGCCCTCCGCTCAGCACGACGCTCTAGGCAGCGACGAGACCACCACCTTCGTGCCACCTCCCTCTCGGGTCCAGGCGATGGATCTCCTAACATGGCACGATCCAGTCGCGACTCAAGCTCCAACCGCAATAACAGTTGCGGCATCGACTCCTAGCAGTGAGCCCTCCTCCAGCAGCGGTGAAACTCCGGGCCTCCTCCAGCAACTCCTTCAAGGCGGCAACATCCAGGCGAAGGAACCCCGCTTGCGCGCACTTCTCCCTTCTCCCTGACGTGCTCCCTCCTCCAGGACCTGTGACTCTACATAGTCATTGTAACTGGAAAAAAATGCTAAAAAATGTTTAAAAATGACGAAATGAATGTTTGAAAGACGAGAAAAATTGTAATCGGCTCATTTTTGCTTATTCCCCATTTTCTTGTCTTCTCCCAACTTGGTCGACGTCCATGTTTTCTGACAAGTATGGGAAAAAGGGAGAGTATATGTAGAGTCACAGGTCATGTTGCAGATGTCAGATTCTCCAGATCAGCCGGATTGTTCAGACTCAACGTCAGATGTTTCTGAGTCTCCAGTTTCAGACATGCACATGTATGCGGTCTTCAGTTTCAGTGAGCACTTGTATGCCATCTTTCGTATGATCCCCATCATCCTTGTTTTGTCGGCCAGAGTTTTCATGTGAGCCATAGGTACTCCAAAGTAGAGGACCATTCCCTATGCCATGTTGGCAAGGGTTTTCATGTGGCATCATAGGTACTCCAGAGTAGTGTACCATTCTCTGTGCCAGATGGGAGAGACCCAGTTCTCCAACGAGGAGACTTATTTCAGACTCCATTCTCCAGTGACCGTGGACTCCGACGAGGATTGCACTTCCACGTCCTTTTTCAGTTTGGCCCTTTTCAGAGATGGAGCAGTTGTCCACATGTTGTGGCGGGCCAGAGTACTCCGGCGAGGAGACTCATTTCAGTTGCAGTGACTCTGACAGGCGCAGTACAGAGCACATGCTCTCCGACGAGGAGATTCAGCAGACTCACACTCCATCACGTTCGTCCTCCTCACCTGCACGGTATGAGAAGCAACGTCCTCGATAGCAGCAGTTGTACGCGTTGAGTTGATATTGTCCGTAGTGTCCTGTAGCGTGAGTTGAGTTTCTTTCTTTTTGTCCAAGCTGAGCATTGCATGCTCCAGCTTGGGAGGGGGGTATTGGAGTATTCATTATATGCGTCATATATGAGGGAGATGGGTAAATGGATCCCTACCCCATCCATGTCTTTAGTCCCACATCTACCAGTGGTGGGACGTCGAGGCTCTATGGAGGCTATATAAGGAGCCCCAAACCTCTTGTATCCATCGAGAAAAAAGAATAGAATATCCGCCCCTTTGAGGGCTTCTCTCGTGGTTTCATCCCGTTCCTTAGAGAGTAGGGTTCCACGTAAATCTCGTTGTTCTTATTGTTATTTTATCTTATTCCATGTTTCGCTTTTGCATGTTTATTTTCTAACACGCTCCTTAGGGAGTAGGGTTCCACGTTAAATCCCGGTGTTAATAATTTTTATTTCTTTATTTCTCTAATACGCTTCCTGATAAATCCAATTTTCAGGCAGTCGTGTATTCCACACAAGTCGGGAACACAGTCGATGCGTTGACCGCTCAGAAATCCAGATTTAATCAACTATAAACCGCAAATAATATCAAGCAATGGAAATCAAAGTGTCGAGTTAAAATTTATTATAATTCTACAAAATATGTGTATAAGGCAAGTAATGTAGAGTGTCGAACACAGGAAACAAACAGGTAGATCGGGCCAATCAAGCTCAAATGCGAATGTGATGTATTTGTCTATAAAAGTGCTATTTTTTGTAGGTTTCTAATTTTTTTATTTTTATTTGATTTTTAAATATTCAAATGTTTTTTTCTAGTTTTATATTAATAAATAAAATTATAGTTATAATAATACAAATAATAATAACAGAGATATATAGATATCTAGATCTACTAAGAGAGAGATATAAAAGAAAGAAATAGAGAAAATATTTTTGGATTTTTTAAATAAGTCAAATAAATTAAAAATAAAGATTCTAAAATATTTTTGATGTTTTAATTAATTTTGCAAATGTTTTTAGAATTTTTTTAGAAAAGAGCCAGTAATAAAATAAAACGGGCAATTCTAGACTTGGAAAAATAAGGCAAATAGGACATACAAAAAAAGTACTACCAATAGTTCAAAATGAAGTCCTAAAATTATGTCTATATTTTTTCTAGATAGAGAAGATTATACCAAAGAAAACAGGACTTTATTTTTGGGTTTTTGACACTATTTCAATTTTCAGTGATTTTTGCAAGTTTTGAAGTGTTTTTGAGTTTTTAACACTAGACCTAATATTACTGAATGATTTTCGGATATGATATAGATATAGATGAGAGAAAGCTACGTATTTTTTTGGTATTTTTCTGAGATGTAATGAATATACTAAAAATAAAATACAGCAGGAAGGTAGAAATGATGCTTTTGAATTTTTTGACTACACAAACAACAGGATGAAAATACAACAAAAATTTCTAATTGTAGAACAAACTTAGGAGCACACGGACATATTTTTAGATTTTCACATAGATAAAAGGTGCTCCAGAAATAACACTCAAAATATTGTAGAAATTCCACAGGACACAAATCACAATATATTTTGATGAAATTTGAATACAAATTCGGCCCCATGAATTCCTACAACATATCCAAAAATGAGCAAATGATATCAAGTATTGAAAGAGTTATTAACAAAATACATCAAAGCGGTACCCCTGAATTCAAAAATTCACCATTAATAGTTCATGTATCAGAATATTTTGAAATTTGGACATGATGTAGATTTTTAAAGCATCTTTCTAACAAAAAAAATTCGCAGGAAACGGAGTTCAGATGAATGATTTATGAGCATTTAAGTGCAGGGGTACAGATGAAAATAGTAAGTACGAAACTACGGTTCAAAATAGAGCTCAAAAACTCATGGAATATACCAAAAACGAGGGGACGTGATTGCAAAATGTCCCACTAATCCATGTGGGGTCAAGCTGCTCTTGGACAGTAAGAGGATGTGCGTGAAATTTCAAAATGGTGAGGGGTTATGCATAAAACTTCTACCCCTTGGCTGGATCGTTAAGATTAGAAAGAGGGGGATAGATCCAACGGTGGCTGCTATCCACCCCCTCCCTTCATCTTCTTCCTTCGAAAAACAACAACAAAAAAGCCAATCCGAGGGCCGACGAAGTGCCACGATGTGGAGCTCTGTGCGAGAGATGGTGGTGCGGCTGTAGGACGTTCAGACGGATACCTGCGAGTAGAAATGATAGCTCGAGCGTGGGCTCGGCTTGCGTTACGCAAAAAAAAATATGGGGTGTATGGGTTCTCCTACGAAAATGGTAGAAGGAGATGGTCTCCAGCCACCGTGCGTGATCGGAGTTGGTTGAGGTTGCGTGAAGGGAGTACGAAGAAGTGGATGAATGCGGAAGTGAGGTGGTTAGCCGCGACGAATGAGGATGGAGAAAAGGGTGAGTCTTACACTAAAAATATGAAAAGCAAGAACTAATTAAAACTAAATTACCTCTACACTAGAACAAGAAAAACGCATCAAGTGGATGAAATCGCCCGGAATGATCAGTGCTCCAACAAGCACGATCGGTCTTGGCCTCGATTCCGACGGTAAAGAGGCTTGACGGAGACAAACACCGTGGTACAATGGAGCTTGAACACCAAGGGATCACACCAATGGAAGGTGGTTCATGCCCACACCTGGATTAAATATAAAATACCCATTTTGGATTTTTATACTTTTTAGTCTTGTTTTCTTGTTAATAATATACAAAACTTGGAAATATTTTGGTTGATTTTTAATTTTATAAGATAAAAAAGTGATAAAGATAAAATACAAGCCAAATTGACTTGTACAGAGAAGATCTATTTTTGTATCTTTTTGACTTTATACCTTTTTAATTGATTTTATATTTTTAATAGAAATTAGAATATACAACTAGCAAAATAAAATTGAAATCAAAATAAAAGGAGTTAAAAAAATGGAATCTATACAAAAGAAAGAAAAAGGCGTAAACTATTGTACATCAGGAGTCCAAAACTCAACATTTAAACCGTAACTCCAAAAACTATGAAATCACCTTCATTAAATAGCTTATTAAAAATTATATACAATTAAAGGTGATTTTGATATATTTCGAGTTTTTATTTGAGAGATACAGGTCTGGGAAGTTGGGATTCTGAAAACTTATTCAGATCATAACTTTTTATCTGTACATTGTTTTTGTATGAAATCAATTTTGTATTTTTCTATATTCAGTTATCTACAACTTTCTTGTTTAATGTTTCTTTATTTGAAGTATAAAAGGTGGAACTAAAAATAGGTCCAAAAATGAAGAATGAATTAAATAAAAGGAATTTTTATTGTATTCAGGCCCTTATCTCCCCCTACTTTATTTCTTGTCGACCTATTCATCAAGATGCCTAGGTCTTGGGGTTTCGGATCATAAAATATTTACAATATTTTATTTTGTTTCTTTTCTTTTCTTTATTCTATAATTTTGGCATTAAAAACAGTATTTTATACACTATTTACTTAATAATGCGCGGATGATAAAATGCATGAATTAAGCTTATTTACACACATTTACTAGGGTTTTAAAAGCCAAAATGATAGAATAAAGATGATGAAACGTAGATTCATCATCCCCCTATACTTGCCTTTGCTAGTCCCTAGGAAACATTTATGCAATAAGTGCAGAAAAAGAAAAACAAAGAAAAGGAAAAGAAGAAGAAAATGGATTAAATTTAATTATCAAAGTTGTCCTCACAAAATCAAAGTTTGGAGCTTAAGTCGGACCTTTGGAATTTAGTGAGGGCGTAACCTTAATGGGAATCGGATTTGAAATCTAACAGCCTTCAAGAATCCCAAAACTTTGTTCAAGTCTCCTCAATAGCCAGGTCAGAAATATTTCAACTCATACGCAAACCCTTACGACTATGAATCTGACTCGTACAATGTAAGTGATAGTGGCTCTCCCCAACTGAAATGATAAAGAGACTGACTTCTCCAGCATGACAACCCAATGATTCCCCAATCCAATAACTCCTTCCTCGAGGAGCGGGGTATTCCCTTCTAAGTTCAAGTAACAACCAGTTCAAGAGGAGGGGGTAAAGAGAAGAATGGACAGGAGCCAATGTAGCTACCTATCCTAAGATGCAAGACCAGTATAGTCAAGTCATCCAGCTGCAAGCTCTCATGATTTGACTTTGAAGCTCAAACTTGCTTATTGGCTATACAACATATTCACATACTCTGGCAGGCATTTTATTTTTGTACAGACCTGCCCACTTTTTTGGAGTTTTTTTTGAAATACTATTTACAGCAGCATTTACATAGGGAGTTTTTCCTCTTGAGCCAGTAGACTACCCCTCTTTTGAAGCTTTATTGCAACCCACACTCTCCTGTCTTCAAAACTCATCATCACCGGACGGGTTGGTGTGCACTTCCCTCCCTAGAGGAGGACAAATGTTTCCACTTGTGTGCGTCTCATACATGCAAATCCAACCCCCTCACCACTCCAACTGAGTTGAGCCATGTGAAAGGTGGAGGTGTCCAAGTTAGGTCATTATCAACAAGAGTCGTGCGTGTGCTCTGAAATACTCTACTTAGGCACACAAGAATATGGAAGGCCATGTCGCGATATATCGCCGATATATCGATATCGACATGGGACCGATATCGAAATCGATATACCGGTATATCCGATTTTCAGGCATTTCCTTCAGAAAGATTCCTAAATATAGCGATATATCGGCGATATATCGCCGATATATCGATATCAACACGATATCGAAACGATATTGATATCGATATTTCCTTCCATGATCAAGAATCCATTGAACCAAGTCTCGTGATCCTCAAAGAATTAAGTCAACTAGATCTGAAGTACCTCAATTCCAACTCCTATAAGGTTCCAGTTATTAGGTATATTTTTAAGGTCCAACCAACCTCCAATCTTCAGATTTTACTTAGACTCAACTATCAAACTCAATCCAAAAATTGCGAATGCTATGTAAATGTTATGCATAACGCAGAAAATATTTTTCTGATGCCATTTTCAAAGATTTTGAATTTTTTATGGATTTTTTTGAAAGATGATGCATATGCATTTTTTGGTATTTTCAAAAAGATTTTTCAAATGTTTTTGGTATTTTAATTTTGCAAATGTTTTTGGGATTTTTTTGAAAACAAAAGATTTTGGCTAAAAACTAGGTACAAATATTTACACAGGGATGCATCTTATATTTACAAGAAGTAGATTTTAAGAATTTACAAAGGGTAAGTAATCAATTTTAAATAAATGTATAGATATAATGAATTTTGGTGTGATGTAAATATTCCTCAAACTTATTTGAAAAAGGTTATTTTTCAAACAATTTAGAAAACTATAGTCCAAAATAATTTTTACAAACAATTTTTACAAACATGTACACACATTTGAAAATCATTTTGCAAAGGTTTTCCAAACAGTATATATAGATTTTTCAAATATTTTTGAAACCATTTTTTTATTAAGTGTTTTTAATGAATTTAAATAGTATAATTAGTCATATTTATTAAGCAAAATACAAAAGTACGAGTTATGGTTAAAGTATATACGCAGTATATACGACCCCCTATACTTAGCTTAAGCTATGTCCTCATAGATCAGAGAGAAAAAGAGAAGACATAACTCGTACTGAGTATAGACAAGTCTAAAGAAGGAATGAATGAACGAATGAGAAGTTGACCGTCCCCCCCATACTTAAGATCAAATAATCCTAAGTATAGCAGACTGTACAGAAAGCAGGGAGGGTCAAGGGTGGGAATGAACAGATCGTACTCAGACTGTCTCCCCCTATACTTAGGGTAAGATATCCCTAAGTATAGACAAGAAGAGGAGACCGTGGAGAAGATCAAAGAATAGAAGCAATCGGGGTGCACACCTCCCCATACTTAGGACAAAGTACATCCTAAGTATAGAAGACTGAGAAAAAGGGACGACACTTATCGGAAGAATAGAGAAGAGGATAAGGAAAAGAAGAAAAGAAGAAAAAGAGAATAAACAGATCACAGCTCAGTCTGTCTCCCCCTATACTTAGGGTAAAATACCCTGAGTATAGACAAGAAGAAGAGACAGAAAAGGGGAACATAGAATCGAACAACTCAGTGTGTGCACCCCCTATACTTAGGACAAGGTGTATCCTAAGTATAGCAAAATCAGAAGATGACGACGGGGTGGCAGACATAAAGAAAGAATGAATGAATGATATTGACATATGGATCTATACAGAGGTGATCAATGTTGAGGTGCCTTTCAACAAGCGCTAGAGTTTACGCCCCTTGTTGGGCGCAAAGGCTAGGATAATGTCGTATCGAAGTTCAGGACGGTATCTGTGAGGCGAATACCGTACTGTCGTTGCAGTCAACGAACTCAACAGAGAAAATGATGGCACCCATGTAAACAATCAAGCGGGTGTCTGCATCAGGTAAAGATATGGGAAGATGAAATCGGGCTCCGATGGTACGAAAGAAATCGTCGGCTCAAGAACTGAATGGAGTGAAATGAAAGAGCTGAAGAAGTCGAATGTGGAGAAGGAAGGATCTGTCAGTGAATCCTCCACATCAATCACCGTCTCGAATAGATAAGGAAGATCAAGATCACGAGACTCACTAAAAAGGCTGATATCCGATGCATATAATATAGATAAATCAGTGAAATCATCGAATACCTCAAAGATCGAATAATCCTCGCGAGGGTCGTCGAGAAGAGAAACATCAAACTCATGATCAGAAATATCAGAAGACTCGGTCTCGTGATTTGACCGATCAGATGCACTCCCAAAAAGTGAAATCGAGTACACAGGGTCCTTGGCATCCTCCCGCAAATAACCCTCGGGGAGCAATGCCGAATCATCAGGAAACTGAGGATCGATGCTGCCAAATATCAAGTCCTCCAAAAATATATCGACCTCATCAACTGGGAGGACACAAGGCTCAAATACAGGACTATCTCTATCTTTCAAATCAAAAATCGGTCCCTCCTCAAGCTCTCTCTATTGAGATGGATCAAACTGTATATCTGAATCCGAGAAAATCTTCTAAAGAAAAGACACTGAATCAACTGAGCACGGATACTGAAATGATTCAAAGGATGGTTGAGATGTGGGTTCTACCTCTATTTCTTGGGCTCCTAACAAATCTAGAATCCAAGAATCTTTTATATGAAAGGGTGGGACTGGCTCAAAATCTGATTGTAAATCCAATGGGTCCTCTACCAATGTTCGGCTCTGGGAACTCACAGTAGTAGTCAACACATCCATCTCCTCTGACCGATGTGTGCTGTCTGAATCTGCATGATGTGTCACACACTCAACAGGTGTCATCTCTCCCCCATGTGTTGTCCCGAATAAATCATCTCGTGTATAAATGTATCCCCAAAATGGTCTCAAATAAATCCAGGTCGGGACTGTGGTGTGAACCACCACATGAGGTAATAACATATGCAATCTGTTCTGCGGTCATCCCCCTCATGGCGATCTGGACTAATTCAGTCATCGAAAATCCATGATCCGGAAATCGCCTCAAAAGATCGAGTAACCTCGACCACGAACCTCTCAATGGCTCCTGGGGGTCAACTAACAAATCAAGAATGCAAGACTGCATCATATCAGCTCTACGCTGGGGGTAAAATCTCTGCAAAAATAATGATCGTAAATCTCCCCGCGTAGCAATCTTCCTTCCCAACTCTTTATGACATCTCAAAGCTCTAGTCTAAAGTGAGAAAGGGAAGGTCATCAACATCAGATCCTTAGAAGTGATATCAAGGTATGATCGTGATTCACAAAAATCCTCATAGAGTAGAGGCCCGCCAGGCAAATTTCGAAACTATATAATAATTGGCCTAATATACAAGAGTTTCTATATATAAGTTCTTTAACAGGCTATTATAATATTCTTCAAACTACATAATATTATTCAAACGTCAGATATAATTTAGAGGTGCTTTATATTGTTTTAATAGTTGTAATATATTTAATAAAGATATCAAAATCTGACTAAAATCAAATAATTGCGATATGAAATGAAATACCTACTAAGATATGCTAGCTTGAGCCGTCTTTTATATTAGTAGTTAGTAGTTGTTTTTTAAGAGCTCAAAATATCTATATAAAAATGTTAGTTAAAAATGTCTCATTTTCCTCGTCGATCGACGCCTTGACGTGACGCTCCTTCCTATAAGTCTGTTTACTATACTATATACCGGCTCGTTGATGAACGCGAAATTCGCCTCTTTAGGAATGAGAAAAAGTCGTAGTACAGGAGGCGAATTCGGTTCAGCAAAAACCACGATCTTTGAATGTCGTGGAATATTTATACTTGGCAAGTCTACCAAGGTCGAACACAGGGACATGGTTACCTAATATGTTTATCGAATTTTGATTCATGATGGCACAATGTAAATTAATTCCATTTCACAAACATATGAAGAATTGTGCAATTTCAGGTCCATATGAAGAATTGTGCAATTTACAAAGCGATGCTAAGATGGATGCATTTTTTTAGTTGGTTTTTATGCAAGTGAAAGTGATGCAAGAATAAATGTGCAAGGTTAGAGGTATGCAGAACAAGATATCACAAATATACCCTAAAAATATGAACATCATAATAGAAATAGAAATCAGAGTCAATTTAATCCATCATTGAAAAAGGTCAGCCAATCATAGCAAGCATGAGTAGAACAGGGTCTCAATTACCACATAAAAATTCAGTTAAATTAAAACAGTAGCAAATAAGAGAATTAAAAATGCTAAGATGTAGAGGATAAAACAAGGATCAAAACGACACTAAAATCATGCAATTTGGACCTACGATGCTCAAGTTATGCTAAAAACAGTGCAAGGGCATAATTGTAATAAAAATGCAATAAAATAAAGGGATAAATATTGCATTTAGGTCCCTGGAAGGACCTAAATGCAATTACCAAAAACTGCCTGGGCCATTTTGTAAATTGTCCATTACGCGCAAGAGCCTTTTTGTAATTTCTGAAAAGTTGAGGGGCCTTCCTGTAAAATACCCAGGTACACACGTGAGGCATGTGCCTGGGGACCAAAATGTAATTAGCAATCCTTCCAGGGTGTGGCATGCAAATTACTCAGGCCCTCACGTGCGGGGCATGTGAGGCGCCTAGGCTCGGGAAGAGGCTCAGCTTCGGGACACGTGGCAAGATGTGGTGGTTCGGCTCGAGGCTAGGGTGACCCTAGCCTACAGCTTCGGCTGGAGGATCGGCATGCCACGCGTCATCTTCTTGGCCGTCCGATCAGGAGGATCGGACGATGTCTGCTCCTCGTGCTCCTCCGCAGGTCACCGGAGGGGGCGGGGATCCGACGACCTGCTACTGGCTCCGCCTCGCCTCGCGAGGTCGTAGGATGGTCGAGGAAGCCTTCTGGAAGTCCGGCGGAGACCTGGAGGCGCGGCGAGGTTCCATCTATGTCTGGAATGGCGAGGCGGAGGAGAGTCGTCGGAAGGGAAGCTCAAGACCGGCGAGGAGACTCAATGTCCGGCTACTGGAGACCTGCATAGGTTAGATAGCCGAAGCGTGCTCTGGTGAAGTGTGTGTGTGAGGTGAATGAGGTGAAGCCCTATGTGCGGTGAAGAAGGTGGAGGGCAGAGGCTCCTTCTCCGGCAGACCGACGAGAGAGTGGGTCGACGTAGTTGGAGGTCTGGAGTCAGAAAGAGGGTGAGCGAAGTGTTGGCGAGTATGATGGTGGTGTGGCGGAGCTTATCGGATGGTGAAGGACTGGTGAAAGTGGCGGATTACGGCGAGATAATTAAAAGAAAATTAGGAAAAATCAGGGGGAAGAGGTACCTGGAGGTCAGAGAAGCAATTGGGCGTAGGTGGCGATCTGGGCTGAGCTCGGAGGAGCTCGGGGTCTTCGCTCAACCTGGTCGATCACTCCAGGGGGCTCGGCGGTGGCAGAGCCAACCGCGACACGGCCCAAGCGGCCGTGGGTTGACACCGGCAGAAACCACCGCCGCCTTGAAGATCCGCCCCTCCGCTGTCACCGGAGGGGCGGGGGAAGGCAGGGCTAAAGCTTAGAATGGTGGACAAGGTGCTACGGTGGCGGAGGCGGTGGTTAAATAGGCGGAGGCGCTAGGGGGTTATGTTGCCGGCGAGGCGTTTTTGAGCGGGGGTTTAGTGGCGATGGGGTAACGGCCGAGAGTTACGGAGGTCGCGCGAGGATGAAAGGGGACAGGGCTGCGAGGGGAAGGGGTTATGAGCGAGAGTGATGGCCGGAGGTGGCGGCCAAAAAAGGAAGGGGGAGCGGGGGTCGCGAGTTGAAACGGCTGGGGAAGGGGGGGTTACGGAGGTTGACGATGGGCCATAGCCGTTGGATCTAACGATCCAACGGCTGGGAGTGGGTCGCGCGCGGAGGGCCACGATCAGATCCGATCGTGTGGTCGAGGGATGGGCGCTAAAGAGCGGCCCAGATGGAGCGATGGGGTAGATCGAACGGCGAGGGTTAAAAGGGCAACGTGGCGCGTTGAGGATCATTGGATGAAGAGGTGATCGGGCGGCTAAGAAGAAGGGAAGACGTGGCGCAAGGGAGATCGTTGGATGATATTTCGATCGGGCGGCTGATGTTAAGGCGGATGTATGTGGCTAAGATCAGATCTGATCACTGGATCCAACGGATGGAATTGAAGCGGCAATGACGGCAAAGATTAAGGCGTGGCTCAGCGGATCCAACGGCCCAGGAGGCCGACGGGTGGCGAGAGGGGAGGCGGGCCACGTGGGCGGCCCAGAGGGCGCCACGTGGCCCAATGAGAAAATTCAGAGTAAAATTACAACGAAAAATAGAAAAGAAACAGTTAGAGGCCGAATTAGGAAAAAGTCAAAACATGAAAGTTGCTCGTCTCGATGAGATCTACAACTTTCATGTTGGTCAAAAAGCCAAAAGAGGTCATTTGCACAAAACGTATTTTTGGGGGTATTTTTAAGAGGATAAAAACACCAATTTTTTTGTCTTTGAGTTGTTTTTGTATTTTTTTTATCTTTTTAAGGGTCAGTAATTTATAGACAATTATCCTATCTAATTTTTAGGGGTTTTTGAGGATAAAATAATTACAAGAAAAATAAAAGAAATAAAAACAATAATTTAATGGTAAATTATATACAATATAACACAAGATAAAAACAAAGAATTACAGGTGATTTTTATTGGATTGAATATGCATGGGGGTTAATTTATGGCTTTTAGCATGATGAATACGAGATTCATCACTCGTGCCTCGGGCCTCGCTCCGTCCCCATTCCTTCTCACTTCTTCAATCTCGCTGCCTCTTCTGAGGACTGACTTCGCTCTATCCGCGCTTACGCCTTTTTATTTAGTTTAGTCTCGGACCTTTCCTTAGCTTTAACGACTCTTTTCTCCGCCGATAAATATGAATTCTGATTCGGAAGCCAGCTCCTATGCTTTTTGGTAAAGAATCAAATAATGATGTGGAAAACAAGCTTCAATATCTAGTTACTTTTGTACTTTGACTTGGGAAAGTCATGTACAACAATTTCAAAAAGGGATGTTGCGCTGCTTGGTAGCGCGTTTGTTTTGGGTACTCAATTTTACGGGTGAAAATCCGGTCATCCATACCTATTACTTCTCCTATGGGCAGTAACGAAGGATTCATTATTATATTAATATACTTCTCCTATGGGCTATATGAATATATGGTTCCTCCTGCACTCCTCCTGAAAATTGTGAAAGTAGATTAATGAACTCTAAATCCAAAACGAAGGGGCTCAATGTAGAAGCGGAGTGTGCTTTTTGATCGGTGTGCTCATCCATCATCTCAGGGTTAAAGTCATCTAAAGCTTGCAACTGCCCCATTTGATCTCCTATGGAATGCACTATCATCTCAGCAAGGTAATCGCCTGGGTTTTGTATCTGGCCAATCTGAACTCTTCGGGCGTCACTCACAGCATGTCCCGAGAAAGAATGTGGGTAGGGAGAGGATGGGAAGTCGGTCGGAGTTCCGACCTCCCAAGAGAGTGGGGGGGATGATGGGCATGAAACGAAGATACTGCAAAATTCGGCTGAAATGAAGTGTGATCTATCATGAAGAGAGGGAAATGAGAATAATGAAGGGAAGGAGGGTGGGATAGAAGAGAGTAAAAGAAAGAGAAGGTGACTGCTAATGATAGAAGATAAACGTAACCAATCTCACACCAAAGACATTCAAACACAAAGCAAACCCCCAATTAACCAACTCTACGCAATGTAAAGACAGTGAGATCTAGATTTTTATCTTTTCAATTTTAGAGTTATGTGATCAAACAAAAGTTGTACAAACACTTAGGAGGCTTGAATGGGATTTGAGCACTACTCCTTAGTGTGTACGCGAGCAATTAAAAGTGCAAACAATGAAGGGGTTGATCTCCCGATACAAAAATTTTGAGTGAGGTGAGTTTTAAAGTCAAGTTTGCATTAGCAGTCTCAATTTTATTTGGTTATCTCTTTTTTTAGTATTTTTCTTAATAAAAGAAACGCCTAACGAATTTTTCGATTTCCTTGGTTATTTTGATTCCAATAAAACTGGGGGAGGAAGTCGGAAAAGCCAATGCGCGATCAAACACAATGATGCATGCAAAGTTAGAAATGCGTACTTGCTACAGCACTCTACATGCAGGGTGATCCGCGCATAAATTTAAAGACAAGAAATAAACTACTTATATGATGCACGAGGAAACCGTCCTTAGATGAGCAAGTTCTATTAATCGTGAAGTACAAGTAGCTATCACTAGGAAGAGAGACCGGAGTCCGGTCTTAGAAGCCGATCGGTATCCACCATAGTGGATCCTGCAAGCGTTGTATGCGACCTCTCCCGGCATGTGGTCTCTAATCCAAGTCAAATAGCTTTTTAAATGAATTGTTAGCTAAGTCCAATTACGATCTATAGGTGCATGCAAGATACTAGGTGTGGGGCCTTAGCTAATTACTTCACAATCAACAAAAACTCTTAAATTTAGGGGCTAAATCCGCGTGAATCAGATAGATAGTAAATTCGAGAAAATGACGAAAAACAGCGGTGAGCCCCCAAGTGAACAAACACTTGGAAATTAGGCCTGAGTGTCCTGGAGAGTCCAAGTTATTACAATTTAAAGTCTCTCTCTCACTTCAAATTACACAAATAAACAAATAAGCAAAAAAAGCTCAAGTAGGTGATTGTCTACTCAGATCATCCAAATCTCCTTTGATGCTAGGTCAGAAGTCACGCTCTGCCTTTACGTGGGTGCATAGACGCCTTGGATATATCGCCTCCCTCGATCCGCGGTACCTCACACAAAGTCCAAAGAGAGGGTGATTAGACAAGTTAAGCAATAATATCAAATGAATAGAGCTCAAAAATAGGCAAATAATCACAATCAATAATGAACCCCAATCTCAACGTTGTTGCTCCCCGGCAACGGCGCCATTTGATAAACCCAATTTTCAGGCGGTTGTATATTCCACACAAGGCGGGAACACAGTCGATGCATTGACCGCTCAGAAATCCGAATTTAATCAACAATTAATCCACAAATAATATCAAGCAATGGAAATCAAGCTCTACAAAATATGTGTATAGGGCAAGTAATTTAGAGTGTCGAACACAAAAAGCAAACAGGTAGATCGGGGCAATCAAGCTCAAATGCGAATGTGATGTATTTGTCTATACAAGTGCTATTTTTTGTGGGTTTCTACTTTTTTTATTTTTATTTGATTTTTAAATATTCAAATGTTTTTTAATAGTTTTATATTTATAAATAAAATTATAGTTATAATAATAAATAATAATGACAGAGATATATAGATATCTAGATCTACTAAGAGAGATATAAATGAAAGAAATAGAGAAAGTATTTTTGGATTTTTAAAATAAGTCAAATAAATTCAAAATAAAGATTTTAAAATATTTTTTATGTTTTAATTAATTTTGCAGATATTTTTAGAATTTTTTTTAGAAAAGAGCAAGTAATAAAATAAAATGGGCAGTTCTAGACTTGGAAAAATAAGGCAAATAGGACACTCAAAAAAAGTACTACCAATAGTTCAAAATGAAGTCCTAAAATTGTATCTATATTTTTTCTAGATAGAGAAGATTATATCAAAGAAAACATGACTTTGTTTTTGGATTTTTGACACTATTTCAATTTTTAGTGATTTTTGCAAGTTTTGAACTGTTTTTGAGTTTTTGGACACTAGACCTAATATTACTGAATGATGTTCGGATATGATATAGATATAGATGAGAGAAAGCTACAGTATTTTTTTGGTATTTTTCTAAGATGTAATGGATATACTAAAAATAAAAGACAACAGGAAGGTAGAAATGATGTTTTTGAATTTTTTGACTACACAAACAACAGGATAAAAATAAAACAAAAAATTCTAATTGTAGAACAAACTTAGGGGCATAAGGACATATTTTTAGATTTTCAAATAGATAAAAGGTGCTCCAGGAATAAATCAATCACTCAAAATATTGTAGAAATTCTACATGACACAAATCACAATATATTTTGATGAAATTTGAAAACAAATTCGGCCCCATGAATTCCTACAATATATCCAAAAATGAGCAAGTGATATCAAGTATTGAAAGAGTTATTAACAAAATACACCAAATCAGTACCCCCTGAATTCAAAAATTCACCATTAATAGTTCATGCATCAGAATATTTTGAAATTTGGACATGATGTAGATCTTTAAAGCACCTTTCTAACAAAAAAATCTCGTAGGAAACGGAGTTCAGATGAATGATTTATGAACATTTAAGTGCAGGGGTACAGATGAAAATAGTAAGTACGAAACTGCGGTTCAAAATAGAGCTCAAAAACTCATGGAATATACCAAAAACGAGCGAACGTGATTGCAAAATGTCCCACTAATCTAGGTGGGGTCAAGCTGCTCTTGGACAGTAAGGGGATGTGCATGAAATTTCAAAATGGTGAGGGCTTATGCATAAAACTTCTACCCCTTGGCTGGATGGTTAAGATTAGAAAGAGGGGGATAGATCCAACGGCGGCTACTATCCACCCCCTCCCTTCTTCTTCCCCCTTCAAAAAACAGCAAGAAAAAAGCCAATCCGAGGGCCGACGAAGTGCCATGGCGTGGAGCTCTACGCGAGAGATGGTGGTGCGGCTGTAGGACATTCAGACGGAGACCTGCGAGTAGAAATGATAGCTCGAGCGTGGGCTCGGCTTGCGTTACGCACACAAAAAAATATGGGGTGTATGGGTTCTCCTACGAAAATGGTAGAAGGAGATGGTCTCCAACCACCGTGCATGACCGGAGTTGGTTGAGGTTGCGTGAAGGGAGTACGAAAAAGTGGATGAAGGCGGCGGTGAGGTGGTTAGCCGCGATGAATGAGGATGGAGAAAATGGTGAGTCTTACACTAAAAATATGAAAAGCAAGAACTAATTAAAAATAAATTACCTCTACACTAGAACAAGAAAAACGCATCAAGTGGATGAAGGGATGATCAGTGCTCCGACAAGCATGATCGGTCTTGGCCTCGATTCCGGCGGTGAAGAGGCTTGACGGAGACGAACTCCATGGTAAAATGGAGCTTGAACACCAAGATATTACACCAATGGAAGGTGGCTCATGCCCACAACCTCTCTGTCACAAAGGAAATAGGGAATTAGAGAACACTTGCAAAAATGGTGGATGAATTCAAAAATGGAAGATGAAGCTCTTTTATTTGGTAGAGGAATGGAAGAGATGATGGCTATTGGGGGAGGCCTCCACTAATGGGAGTGGACTATTTCAAATTTTTTGGACACTACTGATTGTCTTTATGTTCATGTGTACTAATCAAAAAGAGAGAGGTCTTTTCCAATGAAAATATGTTTGAAATGAATAATAGGAGACCTCAACATAAAAACTCAAATCATAAAACTATCTCAAATAATGTTATCTAGAATATTGCAGAAGAAAGCTTTTTCTTTCAAAAGATGTAAATTAAAAACATGTTTTTTAAGGTATAAAATACCCATTTTGGATTTTCATGCTTTTTAGTCTTGTTTTCTTGTTAATAATATACAAAACTTGGAAATATTTTTGTTGATTTTCAATTTTATAAGATAAAAAAGTGACAAAGATATAATATAAGCCAAATTGACTTGTATAGAGAAGATCTATTTTTGTATCTTTTTTTATTTTATACTTTTTAATTGATTTTATATTTTTAATAGAAATTAGAATATACAACTAGCAAAATAAAATTGAAATCAAAATAAAAGGAGTTAAAAAAAGGAATCTATACAAAAGAAAGAAAATTGCTTAAACTATTGTACATCAGGGGTCCAAAACTCAACTTTCAAACCGTAACTCCAAAAAACATGAAATCACCTTCATTAAATAGCTTATTGAAAATTATATATAATTATAGGTGGTTTTGATATATTTCGAGTTTTTATTTGAGAGATACAGGTCTGGGAAGTTGGGATTCTAGAAACTTATTCAGATCATAACTTTTTATCTGTATATTGTTTTTGTATGAAATCAATTTTGTATTTTTCTATATTCAGTTATCTACAACTTTCTTGTTCAAAGTTTCTTTATTTGAAGTATAAAAGGTAGAACTAAAAATAGGTCCCAAAATGAACAATGAATTAAATAAAAGGAATTTTTATTGCATTCAGGCCCTTATCTCCCCCTACTTTATTCCTTGTCGACCTATTCATCAAGATGTCTAGGTCTCGGGGTTTCGGGTCATAAAATATTTACAATATTTTATTCTTTTTCTTTTCTTTTCTTTTCTTTATTCTATAATTCCGGTAAAATAGTATTTTATACACTATTTACTCAATAATGCATGGATAATAAATGCATGAATTAAGCCTATTTACACACATTTACTAGGGTTTTTAAGGCCAAAATGATAGAATAAAGATGATGAAACGTAGATTCATCACTTCCGCATTCCTATTTTCTAACATGGTATCAGAGCGGGTCGATCTCAGGGATTTTATGTTATTTTTATTTCGAGAGTTGGTTCTTAATTATCATTGAAGATTTGTTTGAGAAGATTAGTGGTTCAAGATTCATCAAAGGTTCGAGAAGTTCTAGAAATCTTTTTTTGAAACCCTAATCAAGTTCTAGGGTTCTTCAACTCCCCCTATCGACCCACTCCAGGCGGCTGCAGCCGCACTTACCAGGCCCCTTGTCGCTCCTCCAGGCGATGGAGCACACGCGAGATCAACAGGTGGCGGTAACGAGGACTCCATGTCCGAGCTTTATGCAAGCAATGGCAGCAGTGCCGCACCTCCAAACAAGTAGCCTGCATGCATCCACTCCAGGCGGAGCCTCCAGGCTCGAAAGCGACGGCGACTAGAGGAAAGGGTTCCCATGATTGGGAAGCCTAAATACCTGTACGGCCCAAAATGGAAAAAACATGGGGTGCGATGTTTAAAAAAAATTGGTCGTTGTTTATTAGGCCGAAGTGGGTCGTACACTGCAAATAAAAAAATAGTAAAAAGGGAGAGTGGTGAGCCTACTATAAAAACAAAAGAAAAGAAAAAAAAGAAACTCAACTCACAAAAAAGAAAGAAACTCAATTCACAAAAAGAAATAAAGAAACCCAACTCCTCTCCACGCGGCTGCAATCGCACCTTCTAGGCCCCTTGCCGCTCCTCCAGGCGATGGAGCACGCACGAGATCAGCAGGTGACGGTAACGAGGGCTCCATGTCCGATCTTACGTAAGCGATGGCGGCGGCGCCGCACCTCCAAACGAGCAGGTTGCGTGCATCCACTCCAGGCAGAGCCTTCAGCCTTCAGGCTCGAAAGCGACGGTAATTTGGGGAAAGGGTTCCCACGATTGGGAACCCAAAATACCTGTACAACCCAAAATGAAAAAAAAAATGGGGTGCGACGTTTATAAAAAATTGTTGTGTTTGTTAGGCCCAAGTAGGCCGTACACTGGAAATAAAAAAAGGAATGGAAAAAGGAGAGGGGGAGAGTCTACTGTAAAAAAACAAAAAATTGTAAGGTTCAAAAAAGAGAGAGAGGAATTTATTTAAAAAAACATATAAATGCAATTTTGAAAGAGGCGTATACAAAGAAAAGGCCGTACGCATTTTTGCAAAAAAAATGATGTTTCAAAAAAATGTGAAAAGGAAAAGCAAAAAAAGAGAGGGAATGACGGCTATTAAAAAAAGAAGATGATGAATGAAATAACCGCAAAATGCATGGTTTCATGTTTTCCCCATCATTATTGTCTTCTCCCAAACTTGGTCGATGTATGTCATTCCGACTAGTATGGGAGAAAGGGGGAGTATATGTAGAGTCAAATGTCTATTCAGATTCTCCAGATACAGATATTCCAGACCAGCCAGTTGTTCAGACTCTACAAGTTATCAGATTATCCATGCGCAGTTCCAAACTCGACGTCCAGATTCCGAGTCCACAGTTCGCTGCGCAAGTTCAGACTCTACGATTAGATTCCGAGTCTTCGATTCAGACACGCACATGGATGCGGTCTTTTCAGATGTGCACATGTATGCCATCATTTGTTGTGGTCCCCATCATTCTTGTTGTTTCAGCTAGCCAGAGTTTTCATATGAGCCATAGGGACTCTAGGGTAGAGGACCATTCCCTATACCATGTGGGCAAGGGTTCTCATGTAGTATCATAGGGACTCCAGTGTATAGTACCATTCTCTGAGCCAGATGGGAGAGACCCAGTTCTCCGACAAGGGGACTTCTCCAAACTCAGACTCCAGCCCGTTCGTCCTCCTCACATGCAAGTCATGAGAAGCAACGTCCTCGACAGCAGCCGACAGTTGTGCGTATTGAATTGATATTGTTTGTGTTGAGATATTTCTACATTCCATGTATCTTATCAGTTATTTTATTTCTCTATGTCTATCTTATGTAATTTACCCATAAGCCTCCCCCCCATATAAGAGAGCCTAGGGTTATAAGAATAAACAACTCTTCTTTTTTCTCCCAACATGGTATCAGAGCGACGGTCCTAGACCGGAGCTCTCGTATCCAAAACATTAACCCCACCTCGTGCCCCCACCCGCACGTCGCCAGCCCTATCTCCACGCGAGCCGCCGACCCACGTGCGGCGCCGCCCCACACGCGCCGCCGGCCCCATCTCCTCGCACGCCACCCCCCTGCGCTGCTCCACGCATGCCCCTCTGTGCGTCTCCGCGCGCACTGTCCCGTGCGCCTCCATGCGCGCAGCCTAGCGCGTTGCCGCGCCGCTTTGCACGCTCTCGCGTCTCCACCCTTGGGTGCCATCCTTCACGCGAGGCTCCTCCGTGTGCTGCTCCTCCAAGCACCGGTGTCGTTCGCTTCTTCTCATTAATGGATTTGGGGGCATAAGTCTACATATGCACCCAAATCTATGTATGTTTGTGTAGATATTCACCTTTGGTCTACAAACTCTAGTCTTCTACATCCGGCAAGATGTTTGAGAACAAAGTTGATGTACCCGCAACAAGCGCATTTAAAGGTCCAGCGCCTATTGTTAAAATGGACAGGACAAATTATGAGCTCTGGGCTATGAAGTTCATGAGCCTTATGAAATCAAATGGTAAGAAACACATTCTTACCGAGGAGGAACCGGTGGAGAAGTCTGGGGTAAACGCCTCATGGGAGGCAGACGACGCATATGCCAAAATTTGGCTTTCCGAAACATTGACGATTAAGATCGCCAATGATGTGTTACATCAGCCCACTGCTAAGGCAATGTGAGATATCCTCGCAGCAACATTCTCAAGCGAAGAACGAGACAAAGATCCTCCAACTCCAGCATGATATATCCACTATCAAGCAGAACGAACGTCCTCTGCATTCGTTGTATACATCCTTGCGTGGGATGTTTGAGAAGCTTCACAGTTTCATGCCTCTGACGACAACTCCAGAGCAACAGAAGACATATAGGAATGTTACCATGGTAGGGGTATTCCTAGCTACCCTTGACCCTGAATATGATGTTGCTCGCTCTCAGATTCTTGCAGATGCCACTATTCCCCCATGGAGGAAGCGTTCCGCAGGCTCAGCAGAATTACTATTCCTTACACTGTTTCTAGTCAGACTTCCTCAACCATGGCAGCCTCTCGAGGAATAGGAGGTCATTATACCCTTCGTGGATGCGTACCTTGTGGTAGAGGAGGTCGCACTCGTCAGCCCTGCACTTTCTGTCACCGCCCAGGCCATACCGAGGAGACATGCTATTCCAAGCATGGGTTCCCAACATCAGCCCGCGTTGCAGAACAAATTGAGTCCCCTGCTGCTTCTACTCTAGATCAGAGGTTTGATCACCTCGTAGCCATACTGAGGGATATTATACCTCCTTCCGCATCACCGTCCTCAGGAGATCATTCAGATGTGGCAGCCTCAGCCTCTACCAGTACCTCTGCTACTTTCAGCACCTCAGGTACTTATGCTTTTACATCCTATCATGGCTTAGACATTTCACAGTGGATGATGGACTCCGGTGCAACACATCATCTATGTGGAGACAGACATCATCTTACGTCATATAGACAAGTTACGCCAGGAAGAACAGTTGTGATAGCTGATGGGACTCATTCCCCGATCACAGGACAGGGAGAGATCACCCTGACACCTTCGATGCGTCTGCAGAACGTGCTACATGCTCCAGATTTCTCTATGAATTTACTTTCTATTAGTCAGATTACTAAGGATTTGCACCGTCGAGCTATTTTTGACCCATCGTCTCTTGTTTTTCAGGATATTCTTACAGGCAATGTGATTGGGTGTGCCGTAAGCAGGGTGGTCTCTATCGTCTGGTTCGGACTCCATATGTCAGCATATCTTCTCTTTCGTCTGGCTCTGTCTCTCTGTTCACTTGGCACCTCCAGTTTGGTCATCTCCCTCTTCAGAAGATATGTCATATGTTGCCGCAGATATGACCTAGTTTTTCCTTTCAGTGCGAAGCTTGTCAGTTGGGAAAGCATCATCAGTCTGTCTTTCCCAGTCATCAGAATCGGAGCAGTAGCTCCCTTTTTTAGTTATTTCATGTTGACATCTAGGGTCTAAGTCGTCTACCTGATCACCAGGGACACAGATTCTATCTTGTAGCTGTGGATGATTTTTCACGTTTGTCATGGGTGTTTCTTTTGAAAAATAAATCTGAAGCAGGGGATGTGATCAAAATCTTTATTACTAAAGTGAAAAATATTTTCTCTATCTTTGTGAAGTTTGTACAAACTGATAATGCGTTGGAATTTGTACTCGTGATATATCTTATTTTCTTTCATCTAGAGGGATTATTCATCAAACATCTTGTCCTTACACCTCTCAGCAAAATGGTGTTGCTGAGAGAAAGCACCGTCATCTTCTTGATGTCACTCGGACTCTTCTCATTCAGAGTCGTGCACCACACTCGTTTTGGAGTGATGCCATTCTCACAGCATGCTTATTTGGTGAACCATATGTCATCATCTGTCTTGGGTGAGAAAATTCCTTTCTCCATAGCTTTTCCTGAGGAGTTATTCCCACTCACCCCTCATGTGTTCAGATCTGTCGCTTTTGTTCACCAATTGACTCATGGTCTTGACAAGCTCGCTCCTAGAGCTGTCAAATGTGTATTTGTTGGATACTCCAGGACTCAGAAGGGATATCGATGTTATGATCCTCTGTGCAGAAAATATTATATCAGCGTTGATGTCACATTTTTTGAGTCTGTGATGTACTTCTCTCCTACAGGTGATAGGTTGGCTTCATCGAACTCAAAGGACGTCGTCTATATGCCACCTCCTCCCATGCCTAATGTCCCACCTCTACCAATTACTCCACCTCCACCACCACCACCATCTTCACCTCCTCCTCCACCCCCTCCTACTACCCAGCCACATGCGCCACATGTTTCATCCCTACCTAAGTTCTACACTCGTAGGTCTATTTCTGCTCGTGGTCATCGTCCATCTTCCACAGAGACTCAGGTTTGTTCTGATAACATAGCGTCTAATGATGGGTCTAGAGATGTATCTGTGCAGGAATCATTGCAGGAAATTACCACACATATGGACGGCGTTCCCTCTGATCTGGATATTCCTATTGCAGTTCGAAAGCAGAAGAGATCTTGTGCTTACTACCCCCTAGCTTCTCAAGTCTCCTTTCATCGTTTAACAGGGGATTGTCAGAAATTTGCAGTGGCTCTATCTGTCGTGGAAATTTACGGAATTATGAGGAGGTATTGAAGGATAGTCGATGGTGCTTGGTTATGGAAGAGGAGATGGTTGCGCTACAGTCACGTGGTACGTGGAGTCTAGTGATTGCTCCAGTTGATGCGTCAGTTGTGGGATGCAAATGGATGTTCACTATGAAACACCGTGCGGATGGCAGTGTAGATCGCTATAAGGCGAGACTTGTGGCACGTGGGTTCACCCAGACATATGGGGCGGACTATCAGGATACTCTCTCCAGTGGCTAGGCATTCTACTCTGCGTATTCTTCTGTCAGTTGTTGTGACAAGAGATTCGCCCCTATATCAGCTTGATGTGAAGAATGCCTTCCTCTATGGTGATCTACAAGAGGAGGTCTACATGCAGCAGCCACCGGTGTTTTCTGCTTAGGGGGAGTGTCAGAAGGTGTGCAGGCTTCACAAGGCTATTTATGGACTTAAGCAGAGTCCAAGAGCATGGTTCCAGAAGCTCTCGGACTTGATAGAGCAGCAAGGGTTTGTGCGATCGACTGCCGATCACTCCTTGTTTGTATAGAAGACCTATAGAGGTACTATTGTCATTCTTGTGTATGTTAATGATAATATTGTTACAGGAGATGACAAGCAGGGCATTCAGGGTACCAAGGACTTCCTAGGTCAGCAGTTTGTGACCAAGAATCTTGGACATCTACATTACTTCCTTGGGTTGGAGTTTGCACAGAATCAGAGAGGTCCTGTGATGACCCAGAGGAAGTATGTTACAGATATTCTTTCAGAGACAGGCATGGCAGGTTGCAGACCTGTCACTACTCCTATTGACCCGAGCATGGTTCCAGAAGCTCTCGGACTTGATAGAGCAGCAGGAGTTTGTGCGATCGACTGCCGATCACTCCTTGTTTGTACAGAAGACCCGTAGAGGTACTATTGTCATTCTTGTGTATGTTAATGATATTATTGTTACAGGAGATGACAAGCAGGGCATTCAGGGTGCCCAAAGACTTCCTAGGTCAGCAGTTTGTGACCAAGGATCTTGGACATCTACGTTACTTCCTTGGGTTGGAGTTTGCACGGAATCAGAGAGGTCTTGTGATGACCCAGACGAAGTATGTTACAGGTCTTCTTCAGAGACAGGCATGACATTTTGCAGACCTGTCACTACTCCTATGGACCCGAGCATGAAGCTATATGATGATGACACTGAGGACGTCGACAAGAGGAGGTACAAGGAGCTTGTTGGCAAGCTACTATATGTGACCATCACCAGGCCCGACATATCCTTTGTTGTGAGCAAAGTAAGTCAGTTTATGGAGCAGCCCAAATAGGCACATGTGGATGCAGTCTATATGATTCTGAGATACCCGAAGACTTCACCCGGTACAGGATTTCTTTTCAGTAAGGGTACACCTCTATCAGTTACAGCATGTGCAGATGCAGATTATGCTAGATGTCCAAAGGATTGAAAGTCTACCTCGGGTTTTGCTGTGTTTATAGGGAATTCCCTAGTTTCATGGAAGAGCAAGAAGCAGATTGTGGTTGCCAGATCTAGTGTTGAGTCAGAATACAGGGCTATGGCACAAGCTACCACGGAGATGGTGTGGGTCAGATCTGTTCTTAATGACCTAACTATAGAGGTGTCACTTCCCATGCACCTCCAATGTGACAATCAGACTGCTCTTTTAATTGCCAACAACCCCGTGTTCCATGAGAGAACGAAACATATTGAGGTAGACTGCCATTATACTAGAGATATGATTCAGAAGGGTCTGATTTTTACTTCTCATGTTAGTTCAGGAGAGCAAACAGCATATATCTTCACCAAGGCATTACTCAGGGGGGCATTTTAGAAGTGTTCGTCCAAGCTGAGCATGATTGATATCTATGCTCCATCTTGAGGGGGAGTATTGAGATATTTCTACATTCCATGTATCTTTTCAGTTATTTTATTTCTTTATGTCTATCTTATGTAATTTACCCATAGGCCTCCCCCTTATATAAGAGAGCCTAGGGTTATAAGAATAAACAACTCTTCTTTTTCTCCCAACAGTTTGTAGTGTCATGTATTGTGAGTTGAGTTTCTTTCTGTTTGTCCAAGCTGAGCATTGCATGCTCCAGCTTGAGGGGGAGTGTTGGAGTATTTGGTTGTGCGCCTCATATGTTGTAGATGGTCAAATGAATACCTCCAGGATCTATTTACCCCATCCATATGTTTAGTCCCACATCTACCAGTAGTGGGACTTGGAGGCTCTGTTGAGGCTATATAAGGAGCCCCAGACCTCATGTATCCATTGAGAAAATGCAATGTTTAGATCAGTCCTTTGAGGCATTCTCCCGTGGTTTCATCCCGCTCCTTATGGAGTAGGGTTCCACGTTAAATCCCGGTGTTAATAATTTTTATTTCTTTATTTCTCTGATACGCTTCCGCATTTCTATTTTCTAACACTAACCAATAACAAAAAGAAGGCCAATAGAGCAAACATAACCAACTGCTGCAGAGTAAGATGTCCCTCCCTGAATAAAAGTTGACGAAAAAATCTCGCATATTTTCTCAAATCCTGCAATAACTGGTGCTCAGACAGCATTCCTGGATGCAGTTCTTACATAAGGAACCCATTAACGTGGACAAAGAACTTTGGAATCACTATATCCCAAAGTTGTCAAGTCCAAAACTAACGGGGCAGTTGACTTTGATGGTTCCACCCAAATTGTGAGAGTATTACAACTGACGGCATCATCCACATAATGCAACCTGCCATTGCCAGTGGAAAACCTGATTGCAAGTTTGCAGCCCTGACTGTTCTAAGAACAATAAGGGAACATGTACCAAATTCCAATCAAAGCAAGATGCAATGTGGTTCCTGACAGTTGACAGTAAAGATGCACCAATCTACAAAGAAGAGACCGGTAAAGCTGGATCTTAATAGCATTCTTGTCAACAGAAAATCCAGGATACAAGGCTCTTTTTATAGGCCCTAACCCGTCATAAATTCAACTCATTATGGGTTGTCCTGTGCAGGTCTAAAATCAAACCTAGTGATAGTTAGATATTCGGATCCAAGAGGTAGTCTAAGTGTGTGTTGATTCTAATTATGTTACTCAGCATAAACATATACAATTTATAACAGAATGGAGGAGAAAGCACCTCATAATGAATTCCTTTTATTCCTACATAAGCAGGCAAGGGACGTCCGGTGGTTGACGATACTATCCTTCCATGCACTCCATTCTGCAAAAAACATAATGTCAGAACTGTGGATAGAACAGCCTCAAACAAGATGAGCATCCAGTAAAGTAGAAAAATGTCACACACAAACAAAATTACGATAGAGAATTCAGAGGACAAACTCATTTGGATGAAAACATAAAGTCAATCTCAGTTATCACCTCAAAATGTACGAGGTGATGTTGGGAAGTCTTCTGCGCCTACTCTGAGTTGACTATACGATCAACTAGTTATTGGAATTAGATGCAGTGTGGAATCGATTTTCTATTTTGTGTAAAGATTAAGTGTTGGGTTAACAAAACTGATGGTAAATTAGCCTGCCTGACAACATTTTCAAATGGCTGAGATGAGAAAAAATATACAACTGCAATGTATAGCCAGTGTGAGTTGCAGATAATTGCATAGTCAATTATTATAAATATAGGATTGTGACGGCTAACTCATGATTTTTTATATACAAGGGCTACCAGATTATATTAATAGCCACTCGGTGTGAAAATAAGTCCCCAGAAATTCAGCCAGGCATGCATTGGAGTCAACACAAGACACTTGCACAACACTACCTAATATTTGTCAAATCTTTGTTTCTCTGTATGAAATTTTGATGCTGTATATTGCTGTATATTTTTTCTTTATAGTCCATTACATGTGTTGATTTGTAAAGTCAACATGTTTTACCCTTTAAACCAGTACAACCATCCATATCTAGCTGATAGAATTACCTCCATGCCAAATTTTTCTAGAAGATGGAAAGGCGGAAGATTGAACTACTTATTCAAGAATTCTATCGATTATAAGAGACAATATATGATCTCTTTTTATAAAAAAAAGGTGTAATTTACGTCAGATTATTTGTTCCGATGTTGGTGCTGTGGATTTCAGAAGTATATGAGCACATAATATGGCATTGTTATATGCCTGACTATTGGTCTGTTAATATAGAACCCAAAAAACGAGTAAATGAGAGAGCTAACCTGACAAATCAAAGCATAATAGAATAAAAACTCAGTTATTTCGATCCAATGAATGTTAGGTAAAAGCAATTTGTGCATGATTCTTTTGTACCTTAGCAAGGCTAGCAACAATATTCAGCATGCTCAGCTTATTATACTCCCAAATTTCACCAAGCTGCACGATTTCAGTCAAAGGAAAAATATAAATACTAAGCTGGATCAAATCTTCCTATATGTGAAAAAAATAAGTTTAAAGATGTTACTATAGGCTCTTTAAGTATTCATCTTTCTACTATGGTAAAAATTGGCACATTTTTGAGGTCATCAGTTGAATAACTGACAAAGAACCACTTATAATAAAAAGGTAATTCAGAAGAAAAAAATAAATCAAACTACTATTTTTCATCAGAAAAAGAGTCAATTGTTTCAAAAATTAACTTAGCTAGTTTAAAGAGCTTTGTAGAAAATTCTTTAAAGTTTAGTATGATCCATGCGCATTGATATATACCAATATTATCCCTTAAGTATAAAGGGAATTGATTACGTCAATCCTCCCTTTTGTTGTGGTCAAGCATTAACCTACATTGAAGAAAGTAAGCAAGAAAACTACATTTGTAACATCTTTGTAACGTCTCAGACCCTAAACCCGGTCCGTTATTGGGGATATTGGCCCAGCACATTGTAATGCTCCGGATCGCAGATCCAGTCCGTTATGTGGGACTACTTAGCCCAGACAACTTGTGCATACTCCTAACTGGAGCCCTTGACCAAAACCCAAAATGCTAAAGCCCAAGTTATCTAGTAGTAGCCCCCCAGTACTTATAAGCTACTAACACATTTAGTGTTTATAGATGTGGTACTATGTTTGGAGTGCTACAATCACCCCCACTAATATTTGCAACGTCCTCATTACGTAGAGATGACCTATTCCCAATAACAGAGGTGGCTTAATCTCTGGGATAGCCCTTTCCTCCTAACTCCAGTGTTCAGGAAATCGGCTCGTGCGGCCACATATACGTATGCGGCTAGTAGGGCGAACCGATTTCCTAAAGCGGGTCATTAAAACATTAGTACTATTCATAATTTAGTTCACTTTAGTATTTTTGTAGAAATTTATTTATTTTTATATAAAAAATTAGAAGATCATGTAGAGCCACATATACTCCGCATATGCTCATGCATATCGCTTAATCGTTATTTGGTGACCTGCCCGAACGCATATGCATATCGCTTTCCTAAACCTTGCCTAACGCTATGGTAGGATTGGCTCCACCTCTTGGGTAGCCCTTTCCACTATTAGAGGAAATATGCTCTTATACCATTTGTAATGCCATATACTGTAGACCCAACCCATTATGGGGAGACTACTTAGCCCAGATACCCAAATGGAGCCCTTGACCACAGCCCAAAATGCTTAAGCTTAAGTAGTCTAGTAATAGCACCCGCTACTTATAAGCTACTAACACACTTTGTGTTTACTAGATGTGGCACTATGTTTGGGGTGCTACAATAGCAAAGTTTAGGGACCACATTGATGCCACGGGTATACATTGATGCCCATGGTTATATACTTATATATTTAAAAGTTTAGAGATCGCAAATAGGCTGTCTCCACAACTAAATGAAAAGTGGTAGCATTCAACTCATGAAAAGATATTGTGCCCAAGCGTGTAAAAATCAATCGACTAGTCGAGCCGGGGGAGGGGGGGATAGCCGATTCGACTAGGCCAAGTCAGCCATTAGTCAGTCAACCCGACTAGCCGGAAGACTTTTACATCAAGCTTTTTATTTTTTTAGTTTTTTTTACTCTTAAAAAAACAAACTTATACTAATATGCTTAATGTTATATTTAAAGTCAATTACTTATTTTATTTCATTATGATAGTATAGAAAATGTACAAAACTATGTTAATATATAACAATATATGTATAAAAATGATTTATATATTTAAAATAAAAAATTCAAAAACTGATTAATGGTCGACTAAATCCGATTAGTTGCCCGACTGCCGAGCAATCCTTAGTCAGTGACCCCACCTACCGAGTACCAACTATCGCTTTCTGCAACCTTGATTGTGCCACTAACCATTCTCTCACATAAGACGGTTTGCATCATTCTATTTAAGAGGACACCTTCAATTACAATTCATAGATAAAGGCAAGTACAAATAATAGTGAATGAGAACAAAAGCGAGAAAATGCTCCACATGCAAAATCCGAATTCGAATGTTTATCATAAATTGGTGTTGCTTTTTAAGCCTCTTTGAGTTTGAATATGATGAAACGTAAAATGGAATGGTCAAGTTAGAATGTCACATGTGCACCTGCACAAGTACACATGCACAAGGAGTTTGGGTGAACCATTCGTGTGAATAGCAGTTCAAGCTAATGTTAAATCTTTGTACCACTTCTACACTTCAGTTTTCTTGTTAGTGATAATATAAAGCTTTTTATTGATATATTGGAGAAAATAAGGCAGGAAAGACAAATCCCTGATCAAATCATCCCTTTGATTGTTGATCTTTCCTCTTCCCTTCGTCCCCTGCCCTCGAACTGCGGTTGGCTTGACCATGGACTTGTATGCTTTCATCTCTTGAACTCCTTTTTATAGAAGTCGAAGGTGCCTCACTTCTCGCCGGCTGAATCCTTATACTAATTAATAAAGGATGTGTCATGAGACTAGCATCACTCCTGTCAGACTATATATTAAGGCTTACAGGAATGCCTTATGATAGTCTTAGACTAATTGGAGCAATAGCTGCAAGGAGTTATGTACATGTAAGCCAACGGACCCTTCTCTTTACCTAGACAGAGAAAGCTAGATATTGCTAGAACTATGTGCTTCTTCCACTACTGACGAAATTAGGAGATTACACTTGGGTTGTTGGCTCCACAAGGATATAGACTTTAAGCAAGTACTCGACCAAAAATTCTGACAAAGATCGGTTCCACTTCAGCCTCTCGACGCAACCTTTGGAGTTCTTCACCAAGCCTAAAAAATCATGAATTAAGGACTTCAACAAGATAGGGCCTTCTGTCCACTAATGGGTTTTCAAGTGGTTGTGTTTTCGTCAGATATAATCAAGATCAATTAAGAATCAAGAATTCGTAGATAATCTAGTTAGAGTGATATCAGGAGTCAATTAGGGTTTTATAAGAGTTCATTTCTAGCTTCCTTACTTTGTAATCCATCCCTCTTCGTAAAAAGGGGAGATTGGGTTATTGTAATTTGTAACAGGGAAACAGATTACGAGATTATGAGTTGAGTTTTGGAGTTCCCATCCACCATTATCATTGAGATTAT
The DNA here is from genome assembly GCA_037367405.1 of Ottelia alismoides. Lineage (NCBI taxonomy): Eukaryota > Viridiplantae > Streptophyta > Magnoliopsida > Alismatales > Hydrocharitaceae > Ottelia > Ottelia alismoides. The sequence goes on from JAZKJV010011034.1 coordinate 258,788, forward strand.
GAGTTGAGTTTGGAGTTCCCATCCACCATTATTGCCACTCCTCTTTATTTTCCTACAACTCATATCTCTCATCATCATATATCTCTCTTCCTACAAAGCTTGTCACATCTATTCCTCTTCTCATCTTTTCTCGTTCTTCTGCCTACCTCAAGTGGTATCAGGGTATGGCCTCCAATGCATTCCCACAAGTTGATGATCATGGAGATTACATGAAGATGAGGATCTGAGAATGCACATCATCATCTTTTAGGCACAAGATGGAAGATCATTTCGATTGAGATAAGGGAAAGAAAAAGGCATTTAAAACATCATTATAACACTGAGAAACTTTTCACAACATCCAGAACTTGTTGAAATTATAGCCAATGAGTCCATGTCCACCACTGTTGCTCGATCATCATAGGAACTCTCCCTTGTGGCTTCCATTGTCATCAACACTCCAAAATGCACACTTGTTGACGATCTCCGTCTCAGGGATCATTGTAAGACAGAGAGGCACCAAGAGGGGTCAGTTCAATCACCCTCTCCAATCCACGACCACAAACCGTGGATGCAACCATTGCCCTCAACCATTTTTTAACCCATGTCGTCTCCCTCTCCATGCGAGGGGCATTACTGTACTATGCATCACACTGCCACTTGTAGCCACGTGTGTAGAGAGGCTGAGACCACAGGTGCATCCCATGACACCACAACCTGACTCTTAAGGGCCACCATCATGTCATGTCAGTGAGGACTCCATTTTCACCAATGCCTACAGGTTGTAGAAAATGGGATTTTCGACTAAACACCTCCATTGGCGCCCCAACTACATGCGTACTGATGAAGACCACCACCATCACTGGGTTGATTGCATCCTCCACTACCGTTCTCTATGAAGTCAATGCTGATGTCGACTGGTTGCAACCAAACCCATCGTCATAGTAATTGGCATGGAAGAGTGCAAACCCACTACCAAAGATATATTGGGAGATGTTAAAGAAGTCAATGAGTTATTGGGGGAAAAGATCAAGCAATTCAAAACTTCCCATGATGCGTCGAATGATCAAGAAAAAACAAAGGAAGATCGATGCAATCACGGACTAGGGATTTTAATAATTTAGGATTTTCCGTCTATTGCTAGTGGTTATTTTATATGATCGTATTTTCATTAAATAAGTTGGCATCAATTAAGATCCATATATTTATGATAGATAATTTGGTTAGAGTGGTTTTTATGAGTCAATTACGATTTTATAGGATTCATTTAGTTTCCTTATTTATTTTGTAACCCACCTCTCTTTATATAAAGGGGTTGTTGAGTCATTGTAATGGGATAATAGATTATGAGTTTATGAATTAAGTTGTGGATGTTTCATCCACCATTAATATCTCTCCCCTTTATTTTTCTACCGCTCGTATCTCTCATCCTCATTCATCTCTCTAGTCAACTAAAGTCACAAATCACAGCCCATGCACTGCATCAGTTCTCCATCCCTTCGGGCATCTCAAGCAGTCGAGCGTCATTCAAGAAGGCTCGCCCCGTAATATATAATTTAATTGGGAAAACCTTCGAAATTCTATCCTTGTGTTCAAAGGCATAAGAAAGTGATTATGCCATTCGCACACTTAATGATGCTCAATTTTCTTATACTATTACAGAAAAAGAGCTTTTGGTTGTTGTGTTTGCCCTTGAAAAATCCCGCTCCTATCTTCTGGGTTCTAAGGTTGTGATATATACAGGTCATGCAGCTTTAAGATATCTCCTCTCAACGAAAGATGCAAAACCGTGCCATGATTTATTGGTTTGGTTGGAGAGAGGAAGAGGCCCATTCCCTTCTTAAGTACATTCCCACTCAACTGGAGTCAATACTAGGCCTTTGATCACTACGGCTATGTCTTTACTACTTCCAAAGTGGAACTAGCTGGAAGGGATTTCCCCCCTAATGGGGTAGAGCTCTTATGGACCACTCTTTGTCTGCTCCCCAGGCTATTACTTTATTTTTATTGGCATTTCATCAATCACTCCTCATGCTTGTCGCATCTACTTTCTCTTTCTCATCTTTCCATGTTATCCCAACAATTTTTCCATGCACCTCCCTTCATAAAGAGTAGGCTTCTCATAATAAATAAGCTATTCTCTTTTCCCAATAGAATCAATATAAATTGTTTTAGAACATATATCTGAAAATCAATGTTCTATCAATATCCTTATTAGTGACCACATTTGATTATGATATAGAGTACGTTTGAAGGACAATTATCCAAACCATTTCCAATCCGTTTTCCTCCTCAACAGAGAGCATTGACCACTAAATCCATATATCTAAGATCAATACCTCTATGGTACCAAAGCTAAATCCAACCCCAACTAAAGGATCTTGCACAATCCATTGCTCCAAGCTCTAGTAATTACCAACCAGACTTGCCTTTCCAATTCCACATTACATGTTGAAAGAATAAAACAGCCACAACTAGACATAATCAAGTACAGGTGCAAGAAAATTTAAACATCTATTTTAACCTCAAGCAAAAATCAAAATGCACATTTTTTTCTAATGAGGCCAAATATCCAAGGATACAGCTATGACTATTGTGCTTGCCTGCCTATTAAATTCCTTAGGCCCTAATGGTTGACATTGCTAAATATGGTTTGTTCCTTGCAAAGATTAGCATGCATCTATTGCAAATGACATCATACAACAAACCTCACTTGCTTTAGGCCATTTGTCATCAGTAACTTCCACTGTCACTTCAAAGCAGCCTCCATGTATATAATTCCAGTCTTGCATACTCCCGTATATAGGGTACCTGAAAATAATCATATTTTAATAGACAATTCTGTAAATTTAACATACAAGCAAGTAGTCATTTAAAGAAATGGACATGCAGATCTTCGACAAGAATTTTTTCATACCAATTGGCACCATTTGTTATCCCTCCAGGAAATTCTGTGCTCTGAGACATATTGCGGTGAGATGTACTGTAAATTGTTGCCAGGTAACGGAATGTCTTGTCATCAGGGCATCCAAAATATTCTTTCCTAAAGTCAATGTAGAGGACAAGAATGAATGTATCCTTTAATGATGAAAATAAGAGACATTCATGGAAAAAGGCATGTATTTGAATTGTTCGAATTTAAGAAAATATTATTTCTTAAAAGCCAGAAGACAATATCAAATGTAGGGATTGTCCAAAATTTCGTTGTGGCAGAAAAGTTTCCAGGGATTCCATTACAGAAAGTCACAACTCTTCCGCCTCCACCTCCCAAGTACTCCAACAATAGGAGACCGAATACAAGACATCTTCCGCATAAGACCAAACAACCTAAACTCCACATCATTCCTGAAGAGCCAAATTGCCCATATCACCCCGAGTAGTCTGGAGGTCACACCTCCTGAAGAAGATGACAACATTCGTGCTTCTTCCTAAAAGACTGCCAAAATGCAGCCTTCAACTTGGAATCGAGCCAAGGTATGTTAAGACAGACACATTAACTCCATAGCAAGGGGGACAACAGAAAAACGTGTTCTCGTTGTTCTCGCCATCATTCCCACATAATGTACAAAAAAGTGCATGGCCATAGGTGCCAATTCACTTCTATAAACCTTGGTAAGAAGCCACTACCTTCTCATTATCCACAATGGTATATTTAGATTAATGGGGGCTTGAGTCTTGTATATGCATGTAACATCCGAATCCGCCTAAAATCGAACTTGACCCGATTAGGGATCGATTAACCCAATAAAGTTGTTGGTCAATACCAAACAACCTAAAACGATCAACTGATCGTGAATCAAAAGTCATTCGGGCGAAATCGACCAAAAATCGGTCGCTTCGTAATGCGTGCCGCGAAAAAGCCGCGACGCAAATTCGGAAACCGCAAAATGAATCGAGACTGTCATTAGATCCGATTCGACGAAACGAGGCCAACGGAATTGACCGTTCGTCAATCGGAGGTCGTTTGATATTTTTAATTCGTAAAATTTAACCTTAAACAAAAATCGTATCCGGAAATTTCGGGTATTCAAAACCTGATCGGAAATATATCAATATTATACTCATATTGACCGTCATTTTGAGACGATCAAAACAAGATACTATGCGTCAAATTCCGAGACCCGAGGCGCACGTACGGTTTATTTTAAGTTTGTCATATAAAATAAAATTTTTAAAATAAAATAAATAAATAAAAATAATAAGAAGTTAAAACTGACGGTAACAATTTATAAAAGAACAACTTATAATTGCTACAGTAATTTCCAAATTCCAGGACATCCATTTGGCCTTTTTTTTTACACTTGGCACTATATAAGACCACATCCCTTTGTATATAAACCCCCAAATGACCCTCAACCCTTTCCATTCCATTCCTTCAGCCGAGAGAGAAGAGCCTTCTTCTCTCTTTTCTTCTCCATCGTGTTTCCCAATTTCCCAAATTGTCTCTCTTCTTTTCTCCAGCAAGAATCCATATATTCTTCCTTCTTTTCTTCCCCACCCAAAAGCTGAACACAAGGAGACTCCAGCCGTTGGAATTTCCAGCCAAAGGAGCTGCTGGAAGCTCCTCTCTTGCTACTAATTTCTCCATCCAGCAGTTGGGAAAAATTTCAAGCAATTGCAGCCCCAAATTTCCAGCACTGCATGCAAAGATCTAACATCCAAAACTTGAGATTTCAAAGGTACAATCCCCAACCCTCCTAAATTGTTGCCATGCATGTTGTTTATACACAATTAATCCCATGTTTGCTAGTGTTGGGGATTAAAGTAGCCCTATGAAATTCTGATTTATAGTTCCTGTCTACTTTACATTTCAGGGAGATCATGATCAGATTTTTTTATTTTTTTTTAAATTACTTGTATCCATCTCTTACAACATGTAAATGTCCCTATATTGCCGTTCTATATTTCAATATTTTTTTTACATAAGATGTTAATGAAGGATCTATGATCATATAGAATAGTTGTTAGCACTGTATAAGCTTTATAATATTTTTATGAGGAATTTAAGAACTATGAGATCCATGTAATATATATATATATCTTAATGGTTGAAGTTACATTAGTGACTTGTTACAAAATTCTGTTATGCCAAATTTCAGTCTAGAATTTGTTTTGTGACCTAATGTTATAAAAAAACTGTAATCTTGTGTAATCTTGAGCCATGATTTCGAATTATCCATGGTGTTTGAAATACTGATTGTCAAAAAAAATCGGTTACCATTATAACTAGAAAGAGATATGTCTTTTGTGGTTCTCTTTCTGCATGCTATGTTCTGACCACACATTTGAACATAGCATTATAAAATTATAATATTTTTGTTGTGCCTTATCACCTCTATTTATTATGTCATGATCATGTCTTTGGTTAGTTCCATGTTTCTTTCTAATAGAAGTAAACTATAAACAAGCTTATGGTTTGTGGTCTGCCATTACAGGGATTGTAGAGTTAATGATTGTCAAATTATTGTTAAATTTTTTCAATTCCAAAGAACAATTTATAATCGTTATCTGCTGCCCTCAAGTAATTGTATTTTTTTGCAATAATCTGGATCTGATTTCCATTCAAAATTAAAAGTTGGAAGATTTTGTTTTAACAAATGATAATTGAAAATGTTGCTATGATTTTTATTAGTAAAGGTAAAATGGTATATAAGAAGAATTTATTAGACTAAGTTCAGAATGCCACCAGTCCGAATTTAAATAAAAGTCTAAATTTTTATTTTTGAGTATTGTTGTAATAATTTGATCATATGTTGAAATTGAATACCGAGATCAAAAAGGTTTACCATAACAGAGATTGAGAAAAATAGGGAATAAAAAATGGTTAAACAGTGATAATAATGATTTTTGCCAGTATTATATCAATGTCTATTCTTCGTAAAGACTTCCATGAAACACCTAAATATGAGAATGTCGTCACCTCTAGACTTGCCAAGAATGAAACTAAATTGGTCCTTATGTATTGTTGATATATGTATTAACCTCTATTTAGACTCAGGACTTGGAACTTTTACATTTTGGCATGGTACCATTTAGTTTTGTAGCATCTTAAGTCCTTGTATAAAAGACGCTATGTACATCTTTTAGACTTTCGCTTTTGATAAAATCTTTACTATTGACCAAAACATTGGCCCGATTAAAGGTACAATGCCTAAAAAAAAGAGAAAAAAAAGAAACATCTTAAATATGATTACATCATCTATGATAATCAATAACTACAAGGATTGATCATCTGTATAAGATCAACCTTTAGGAATACTCTACTATCTTTTGATCACTATAATTTAAGGCCAAAATACCTAGATCTTATGATTGACCACATCCTGAGTTGAAAAAGAGTCGAGTAGATAAGCAAGTAAAGATGATCGTGAATCAAGGATGATTTATAAAGTATAGTGCCGGTCATGATAACCCTTGTACCTGACTGTGCGAGAGCGCGGTGCCTCTCAACTGGGCGGAAGATAGGAAGCCCAGTTAGGGCAGCGGCCGCCAAGTGCGCGGGTCCAGATTACCCAGTCCCCTTTCGGTTTTGCGCGAGCTCGCAGTGTTTTTACACATCGTTGGGATCCCGACTTTGGACCAGTTCCGTTGACCCTTTGTTTTAGGATACCCAGGCGGGGGATCCTCGGTTTTAGTTTTTCGTACGAGCTCGGTTGCCCGTTACCAGTCGGGATGTTTTCTAGAGCGACTTTTCCGGAGAGTCTCTCTCACCCGTCTCAATGGCGTAGTTTGGGAGTAGACTTATCCCTCTATTGGACCGCGCTTCCAACTAGAGGGCGAGACGGAAGAGCCATTTGTAGGCTTCTTCACTGCTTGAGTTTACTTCGCCAACAGACTTGGCGATTCTATATATAGATCATCCATATCTACATCTACATCATCTGGAGTTATATCTGAAACATTTGAAGTTATGAATTGGAGAAGTTACAATCAAAAGTCGTGTTGATAGGAAATGACAATTCACTAGACTTAAGAATCTAAATAAATCAAGAAATCTTTCCAATCTCAACTTTTCCATCATCACTCGCAAACGTGATCTCTGAAGAAAATGATATATATGCTTATACTTATACACTCATGAATATTCAACTACAATATAAATATGTCATATGTGGGAAATGTTGGGTTATGGGACAATCATTTGAGACGCTTACAAACAGCCTGAAAACCTTTTTACTTACGCAAGTAGACGTAAATTATACTTGTTCCACCGTTCTACTTGCTCCCTTTTGCACATAATAATTTACTTGTTATTTATTCTAAACTACGGATTTGTATTCACGTTTGTGACTCCTCTTCTTCCTTGCACACATGGCAGGCAAGAGGCCTGCTGATCAGTAGTTGTTCATGTTTCCACGAGACAGGGTATACACTAGACGGTATGAATTATTTTGTTCAGTTTTTTATTCAATTCATGATGTAAATGCTTTCCTTTCTCTTTTGTACCACATTTTGGGATATATGATGTAAACTGGAAGATCCTTGTATATGTTGCAAATTATATAGAAGTTAATTAAATATTATTTTGGTGGCATTTGTCTCTATCAACTTGTGGTTATGAATGTGGATGTGAATGTCATGTGGAAATGTAACCGCGCGAAAAATTTCCCTGTTTTTCTACGACTTGTGCGATCTCATGTGAATAAAATGCCGCGAAAATAGCGTAAACGGGTACCCGGATCCTCGGGGGTTCACAATGCACTTGCAGTCTCAAATAAGGAGTGAAACCAAACTCCCTCACCTCTTGTATTCTTTGATAAGCTGATGAAACCTTGTTTCATCGTCCTAACATGATAGGCTCTTCCTGAACAATATACATTGTCACTTTGTACGTAATTACAACTAAAATGTGTACACGTAGTCAAACTCATCATCTTAGTACTAACAAGTACAACGTAATTACAACTAAAATGTGTACACGTAGTCAAACTCATCATCTTAGTATTAACAAGTACAGCAATGGCAAACCCTTCTCCCACTTTTAAGCAGGTTCGGCTACATGGATTCTTGCTCAAATCCATGTTGAATGATCCGGCTATTTTTATGATGATTGTCAGGTACCTATCGCAGCCCCCACAAGGAGGGACTTAAACCATGGTCTTTTGGGAGGTAGGCACACAGCACTGCCACTAGACCATGAGTGGGGTTTGAAACCCGGTCTTTTAGATAAAACTAACTAAATAATATCTCTTACTAGTAAATCTATTTAGGTCAAAACTAGTGAGCAAATCACCAAAATAATCCGAAAAACCTCTAAAACATACAAAAATCAGCAAAGAAGGCAAAGGTGCCCAAAAATATTCAGAATATATAATTGCATGAAATAATTATATGTATGTATGTTATGTAATGTACGTACATATGTATAATACGGAAATAGAGATATTATATAACACGATAGGATATCTAGGTATATATACTAAGTAGTTTAAGTTATAATACAACATATATATACTAGGTGATGAATCGCTAGATCGTTATTCTAATTAAGTCGTGTTGTAGCACGAGCAATCAGCGGATCAATAGAACCTCGCTAAAAGTATCTCCGTGAAGAGAGCTAGGTGTAAATTTATATATGGATAAGTACAGAGTCGAACACAAGGACACGAGCTATTAAGCTAAATAAACTAGGGTTAAATATCTAAGTTAATGATTCTAATGTGACCTAGGTCAAGTTAATGAATGCATATCGTTTTTATCTTTTTTGATGAAAGTTATATAAAACAAAATGAAAAGCAATACACTATAGAACAAACAATAATAGTACACACAAGTCGTCTAATTAAAATCTAAATGCAATAAGAATTCCAGGACCAAATTAATTCACAAAATGAAATTAGAATTAATTTACGGCATTCACATTAAAGATTAAGAATTACTACACTTCTCTGAATAATTAATGATTACATGTAAGGTACAACAGAGAATTAATTGTGCCATAAGAAAGACATACAACAGAGCTTTAAAACAAGACCAATTTCACTCAATTTGGATTAAAGATGCCATGTTATTAAACAATCAATGCATGAGCTTATTGCAAACAAAACATAATTAAAAATACATAAAACATCACAATCGCTCATAAAGAGACTAAAATGCGAATATACAAAGCTGGAGGGGGATTATCTGCAAATATCCAGACGCGTGGGGATCGCATTGCAAAAATGAAGAACCAACAAGGCCTAGGCGCAAAGTTTCCTTGACGGCACGCGCTTGGCGCTTGACTGGACCTAACTGCAAATATGAAGAACGGTTGGATCGGCGATGCAATTTCTCCAACCATGTGTGTAGGCCACGTGAGGTGGGGACTCGAGTCGTTGCACGACTTGGGCCACATGGTCTTTTGTTGTGCCTCAGATGAGACTTGGGTACTCCAAAGCTCCAAGGTTCGGAGCGAGATGCAAGTGTGCTCTAAACCGTAGGATCAACCCTGATCAGGTTTAATCCAATAGACCAATGGTACATGTATGCTCTCCTCCTCGGCCTCCTCCTCATGCGGCGGCGTGAAGGTTGGGCTCTGGCGAGCCTGTTATTGCTCATCCTTTGTCTTTAGATAAATCTGATGGTTAGGGAAGCCTCCTAGAGTGATGGCGATAATGGTGGAGGGTCAGAGACACGGTGCTAGTGGTTGGGGATGCGCGTCAATGAACGAGCGCTTGCGGTGGAGCACAAGATCAAAGAGCCTTTGTTTTCTCTGATCATTGAAGCCATTGGGTAACTGCATATGTTAGCAACATAGCTAAAACCAAGGGGATTTGATTAGGGGGTGAAATGATGGAAATGAAGGGCTGAAGAAGGGTGGCTGGAGCTGAAGCCCTAGTGGGTCCTTGTCCTTGCAACAGGAGGAATGGATCGGAGCAAGGGAAGGGTTGAAGAAGATGAGGTGAAGCCCTGAAGGGCTAGTGAAGATCGAGGGTACATAAGGATGGTGTAGGAGAGATCAATTGGATCTAATGGTGGGTGGGTGTTCGAGTAATAAAATAGAAGAAAACACAAAAGGCGAAATTTGGGGTTTACCTGAAGATGAAGATCGGAGGGCGATCGAAGGCCTGCGGATGAAGCTTGGAGCTTCAGGTCATCGCTCGACACTTCGGCAAGGAGTGAAGCTCGAGCAGCACTCAGATGCGGTATGCGGCAAAGGTCAAACCTTCGGATCTCGCCGAAGTTACAGCCTCTGTTGTTGCTTCACTTCACATTATCTCTATGTCACATGAAGAAGGAAGAAGCTCGGAGGAACACTCGCGTAAAGGTGGATACGGCTAACGGTCGACCATCAATGGGTTTTGAAAAGGTACAGTTGGGTGAAATGTGGTGGTTTCAATCGCAGTTGGCTAGCGTATGTGAAGATAAGGATAGAGATGGAGGGTTGGTGTAGATGAGGGACGAGAGAGCTATTGCTTGGCACCAGAAACATGATGGGTGGACATGTAGGGGAGCGAGGTTAATTGAGCGCAGTTACTCCGATGAAGAGGTGTGTCGCTTGAGGAGGCCAACTGCTAGAGGTTGAAGACAAGCAGTAATTGTTAGATCTTGATATCCAACGGCCCAACTTTGGACGTAAATGGATGGCAGATGAGCGTCTGATCAACTGATCAGACGCCCCAGAGAGGAGCGAGTCTAATGAGAGGATGACAATCTGATCAGGAGATCATACGACTGAGAGACGATGTAGGACTTAATAAAAGGTCGGGCCATGTGGCTAGCCTAGAAGAAGCCATGTGGCCCCATTAAAAAATAAAGAAACGAAGAAAATGATGTGAAATAAAAATAAAATAGAAGATTGAGTCAAATAAAAAAATTTCTATATAAAAATTATGTATTTTTTAAAGATCTACAATGTTCATGTAGAATTAAAAACCAAAATATATTATGTACACATAGTATTATTTTTGTAAGTATTTTTATATATATGAAAATACCAATTTTATTTGTTTTATGTATATTTTTATTTTTGAATAAGAGTTAATATACAATATATTATTTACATTATTACACTAGTCTTTATGGATTTTTTAAAATATGTAGGAAAACACATAAAATAAAGAGAACAATAGTCATATAAAAATAGTAATTAGAGACTTTATTCATTTATAATAATTAGCTTAATTATTTACAAAGTGTATAATATTAATTATATTTAGTTAATTATTAAATCAATTGAATAAGTTAAGATTGGGGGTTAAATAATTAAAATAATATTGATGAATCTGAGATTCATCAGCCCTCTATACTTAAACATTGCTCGTCCTCGAGCAAATAAAGAATGGGTAGTTAAATCCCTGGTTGTGCATGTGAAATAGAAGACTTGAAATACATAATACAAGTTTCATGTGACTCTTGAACTCTAAGTTTAACCAAGTCTAACTCAAAAGGAACAAAACTTCCGTAATTATCAGACTCGTTGTACACATATATCTATAAAAGTACAACATTTAGTGTTGATTACATGTACAAGTATAGAGTCTCAGCTTCGCTCGAGGTCCTACTCTAAGAAGTCATCCTCAAAACCCAATACTCAACTCTAGGGAACAAATAAAGTTCCACTTCATTCCACCATCTTTTTAGTTGTTAGTCTTAAAAGTGTAAGATGGAGTGGTCGAGTATGGAGGATTTAGGATTGTGTCAATTCTTTTCACCTCTCATTGAAACAAGGATTGCTCGAGTGTCTTATTAAACACACACTTGTATTTTTGTGTTGATCATTATGCCCGTTAAGAACTCTGAGTTGTTTGCACTTGTTTTTTTGGGTACACCGAGGTGTGTCTCTTTTAGAGTATCTTGTTGGAGCATAAGTTGTATGCGCCTATTGAGTTGTAGCAGGGTAAATGGATCCTGGAGGAGATCCATTTACCCCATCCAGTGTTTAGTCCCACATCGTCCAGTGGTGGGACTTGGAGGCTCTGGAGAGGCTATATAAGGAGCCCCAGACCTCTTGTATCCATTGAGAAAGTGCAATGCATAACACGCCCCTTTGAGGGCTTCTCCCGTGGTTTCATCCCGCTCCTCACGGAGTAGGGTTCCACGTAAAATCCCGTTGTTCTCTATTTTATTTATCCTTTCCATGTTTACGCTTCCGCTTCCGATTTTCTAACATGGTATCAGAGTGGGTTCGATTCTTGAGGGTTTACGTTCTTGATTTATTCGAGAATCGATTAATAGATTTGATCATTGTTTATTGTTAGAGATTAGTCGAGGGTTTTCTGTTCTTGATTTGTTCATTCGTTCTGTGAGCAAGAGCATCACGTTTTAGGGTTTGTAAAGAAACCCCCGTCAAGATATTCTCTGTGACGCTATCGAGCCTGCAGTACAGGGCAGGCAGTATCGCGGCCTCCAGAGGCGTTCCAGGCGCATCAGGCATTCCAGGCGCTGTCATCTTCTTCAGGCAACATGAACCACCCCTCCAGCGGCTAGCAGCGAAGCTTGCACCCTCCAGGTCTTCTTTCGATCATGCTCGGCGGCTCGTGACCCCCGACCTTGCCTTCTCTATCACGCATCAGGCGCGCGAACCATAGGCGATGCAACTCTCCATGTCCTGCACGAGCCCAGGCGGCATCACGAGCCCTAACACAAGCCCAGACGCATCGCGCGCACAAGGCGCGCCCTCCTCTTCCCAGTGCAGCCCTACAGGCGCGCATCACGCCGCACCGACCGCATAGCCAGGACTCCAAAGTTGACCCCCCCTGCGCACAAAGCACCCAGGTGGCGCTTCTCCTCGCGTGAACAGGTCTCCCATCTCCAAGACGGTGCCTTCGCGCACCCAAAACCTTGGCGACGCCGCTCCAAAGCCGCACACAGGCGATCTCCTCATCGCACCACCCAGCGTTCGTCCTCCAAGCCGCACACAGGCGGCGCCGAATCTCCTTGCGGTGCGGAGGCGCGATTCCAGAAAACCCCAAAGGGGGCGGCGATTTTATGAGAGGGTTCCCAAACGGGAACCCTAGTGGTGCCCGCGTTGGGGAAATTGGCACACGGCCCACGGTTATTTTAAAAAAAAATGTGTGTGGGTTATTTCTGTGAGAGCCCAAATGGGCTGATTTGTTTTTTTAAAGGGGGCTTGAGTGTTGAGCCTAAGTGAAAACCGTACAAAAAAAGGAAAAAAAAATGAAAAAGAAAAGAGAGGAGAAAGAGAAGGGCCAAGGGGCCAGTTTAACAAAAAAAATTGTTTTGTGAAAAAAAAGGCGCGTACAAGAAAAAGCAGTACGCATGGTTAAAAAAAATCTTTGAAAGAGTCGCATACAAAGAAGAGCCGTATGCATTTAAAAAAAATGTGTGATGTAAAAGCCGAAAAAAAGGGGTAACGGCTTACAAAAAAAAAAGGTAACGGCTTATTAAAAAAATGAAAAGCCGCAAGTGATGTTTTGTTTTCCCCTATTTATCCGGTCTTCTCCCAACTTTGTCGATGTCATTTTCCGACAAGTATGGGAGAAAGGGGGAGTATATATGTAGAGTCACAGGTCTTGTATTCCAGATCCAGATTCAGATACCAATCTCCAGACCAGCCAGATGATCAGACTCTACAGTTCAGTTTCAGACTCGACGATTGTCTTCCGAGTCCAGTTTCAGGCATGCACGAGTATGCGGTCATTGTCAGATGAGCATATGTTGCCATCATCAGTTCGAGGTCCCCATCATTCTTGTTGTTGTTCGGCCAGAGTTTTCATGTGAGCCATAGGGACTCCAGAGCAGAGGACCATTCCCCTGAGGGCAAGGGTTTTCATGTGGTATCATAGGTACACCAGAGCAGTGCACCATTCTCTGAGCCAGATGGGAGAGACCCAGTTCTCCGACGAGGAGACTTCAGGCGCAGTTCAGACTCGATGGTCAGATTCCGAGTCTTCAGTTGACTCACATTCCAGCCCGTTCGTCCTCCTCACCTGCACGGCATGAGAAGCAACGTCCTCGACTGCAGCAATGTGCGCGTTGGGTTGATATTGTCCGTAGTGTCTTGTAGCGTTGAGTTGAGTTTCTGTTTGTTTGTCCAAGCTGAGCATTGCATGCTCCGGCTTGAGGGGGAGTGTTGGAGCATAAGTTGTATGCTGTAGCAGGGTAAATGGATCCTGGAGGGGGAGTGAGGGGGAGTGGGAGCACTTGCCAGTAATATAAGCTCTTTGATATTTTCTTAAAGCAATTGGTCTTTTCTCTTTTGATGTTTCTTTCTCTTTTATTATTAGTAATCATTTGGCTATCTCTACTGCTTTTACCAAGTTGGAGCATACCGATCAACATCTTAATGATTTTACAAGCACTGGCATCTGGGTTTTCAACAAGATAGTATAGAAACCTTGTTCCCATAATAGCTAACGTGCTGACACTCAGGTTTCATGGAGTAATTCTCAATCTTATCACATCCTCAAGCATCATAAAATCATGTCCAAACTCAAACATCTCACCCTAGTTCCTCAGGCAAAACATTAACTCATCACAATGATTATACAATCGTGCAAGTGTAGTATTGGCCATATTTTGTTAAGAATAGAGATTCTACATGCAATATAGCATGCATATCTTTCAAAGCAAGGAGTTTAAGTTATTAGCCCTAAGACTCTAATGAACAAGAATGGTCAAACTTTGATTTAAGTTCCACTCTAAACCAAGTATCATGAACTGCACAAGTCTTGTTTGATGTAAAGGTGTCAGCGAAAAAACAACTTCTTAGTTAGCATTTTTTATTTTTTTAAACTAATTCTCTCAAACAATGTCAAGCAATTTCTTTAAGTACATACAAACCTTTTTATAAAACGATTCTCAAAACCAATTGCATCCCTTTTACAAATGGTTTGCAAAACATTTTACAAAACATGTCACATATTTACTAAGAATTTTCAAAATATTTTACAAGCGATTTTCAAATAAGTATCAAATTCTCATACCCTTAACCCAGTATGTAATAACAAAACATTCAAAGTACGAGCTATGGATATTGTATATATGAAATATATACGCAAACACTATACATAGCTTGTGCAATGTCCTCATGGCACAAAGTGAAATGAAGAAGATAGCTCGTACTAAGTATAGTGAAGAAAACTACACAAGAATTGAAACGGACACTCCCTCCGTACTTAGGTCCTAAATAGCCTAAGTGTAGATAGGGAGTAATGAATACAAGGGTAATAGAATAAATAGGAGACAAGAAAGATATATACAGAATAGGGGTCGGCCCCCCTATACTTAGGTTTTAAATAGCTTAAGTAAAAAGAAAGAACATCACAAAGAGGAGGCCAAGAGACACAGGAGAAACAGAAAGAAGTAAGATACGGGGAATCAGAGTTGGAAGAGATAGGAGAAGGTTGAATTTTCAGTGATGTTGAATATGCTATGATCTGAATCTCTTGTGTTGTTGTACTTCATGCTGAGTGATTTGGAATGACATCATAATCATCACTTCGCATGAAAGAAATCTCCTCAGTCTTGACTAATTGTTCGTTTGATTCAATAAAGTGCTTGAGCAGTTGTCCATTCACTAAGAAAGAATGTGTACCATCTATGAGATCAGATATCTCTACATTGTCATTACCATGCACTTATCTCACTATGTAAGGACCCGTTCATTTTGAATTAAGTTTGCCATGAACAACTATGTCTTCTGTCTTGGGACAAAGTTCTAACACCTGATGTGCTGATTATGCCATTTCTTGACTTTATCCTTGTAGACCATGTTGTCATATGCTATGTTTCTAATCTCTATTAGCTCATTCAGATCTAAGTCTCGACTCTACTTTCCTTGGTGACTATTAATATTTATTTTCCTTAATGCCCAATCAGATTTATTTACTAACTCAACGGACAAATGGCATGGCTTGCCATAGATCATATGGACTAAACTCTGAACACCAAGATTTTTACGTGGAACCCTACTACATATGGTAGATGTGGGACTAAACTTTGGATAGGGTAAATGGATCCTGGAGAGATCCATTTACCCATCTCCCACATAAGTGACGCATACAACTTATACTCCAACTCTCCCCCTCAAGCTGGAGCATGCAATGCTCAGCTTGGACAAATAAAAAGAAATCTCAACTCACAATACAGGACACTGCAGACAATATCAACGCAACACGCACAACTGTCGGTTGTTGTCGAGGACGTTGCTTCTCATACCGTGCAGGTGAGGAGGATGAACGGGTCGGAGTGCAAGTCAAACTGGGTGTACCCTGTATTGCGCCTATCAGAGTCACCAACTGGAAATGAGTCTCCACTTGGAGAACTCTGGTCCGCCACAACATGTGGACAACTGCTCCATCTCTGAAAGGGGCGAACTGAAAAGTCATGGAGTGCAATCCTCGTCGGAGTCCACGGTCGCTGGAGAATGGAGTCTGAAAATCTCCTCGTCGGAGAACTGGGTCTCTCCCATCTGGCTCAGAGAATGATACTCTACTCTGGAGTCCTTATGAACCACATGAAAACCCGAGCCCACATGGCATAGAGAATGGGATCTCTACTCTAGAGTCCCTATGGATCACATGAAAATCCTGGCCAATAAAACAAGAATGATGGGGACCACTGAAAACATGATGGCATACATGTGCATATCTGAAAAGAAGATTGCATACATGTGAGTGTCTGAAACTGAAGACCCGGAATCTGATCATCGAGCCTGAACAACTGTATAGTCTGAAATCTGAATGGCTTGGAATCTGGAATCTGGAGAATCTGGAAAATCTGACAATCTGGCATGTGACTCTACACAATACTCCCCCTTTCTTCCATATTGGTCAGAATGATAATCATCGACCAAGTTGGGAGAAGACAGGAAGATGGGGAGAAAAACATCACATAAGCCGTCTACATTTTTTCTCGGCTTTTCTTCATCATTTTTTTCAGCTATCTCATCATCATTTTATTTTAATAGAAGTCACAACAATTTTTATAAAATAAGCCATTCATTTTTTCGGCTTTTCATTTACCTCGTTTTTTAACTTGCAGCCTTCCTATTTTTTTAAAAAAAATCCACTCCCCTTTTTTTACTAAACAGGCTGGCATCTCTTCCTCATTTTAATCACATCCTTTTTTTACACGCCAACGGCCCACTTGGGCCTATACTTTCCCATCTCTCACAACTCTTTTTAATAAAGGAAGGGAGCCATCGGGTCCTTTATTCCTGCAGAGGTCCTAGGGTTCCCATCGTGGGAACCCCTACTCACGAACACCACCCCCGCGATTGGGGGTTCTCTGCGCCGTCGTCGGAGTGGGGGGGGGGGGGATCAGGGGTGCGCCGCTTCAGATCTGGAGGTGCAGCGCGAGAGGATCATCGGAGGGCTGGAGGTCTCTGCCTAGAGATGGTTTTCTTCCTTCGCTACCGCCACCAAGGGGATTAGGGCCGCCCCTGGGAGGTGATGCTTCGTCGTCTGGGGTGTCGCGGTTCGGGAACCCTCTCTTCTTTAACAGCAATGGGTCCTCGCACTTGGGACCACGCACTTGCGACCACTGCACAGTAGGGTTAGGGCTCGCAGGAGCGTCGAGCAGAGGTGCACCTGCCGCCTGATGGTTACGCGCAACCTGCGATCGCCTAGTGGGGATTGGCACAGGAGGGGCAGGGCTGCTTCTACTGGAATTAAAAGATGCTGCCTGGATGGAGGTCATCGCCTGAAGAATATGCTTGGATGCGTCGTTGGTACTCGCGCCGGGATGATGTGATGCAGCCATCTTCTTTGATTCATTGTTGAAGAATTTGTTGCAGCCGCCTGTTGGAGAATATCGCCATCGATCGAGTTGGGACTCGCATGTTACTAGAGGTTGCGGCTGGAGAGAAGGAAATGAGCGCGCCTCCTGGATGTGTGAGGTGTGTTGTTGATCTGGAACCCTTGGCAGCCGCCTAGGGTTCCCGCTTGCTGGAAGAGGCACCAAGGGGCACTGCCAGGAGATGCGATTGTGCGGTGTAGTGCACGTGAGGCCCTACCTGGAACTTTGCTCATGAGAAACTATGGTTCAGAAAACCCTAGATGCCTTCGGATCTTTCAGAAACAGTTTTGAACAAATCCGTATATAATAATCTTCAACAAATCTTCAAGAACAAATATAGAACCTTGAATAAAAATAAACAACATGAAAACCTCGAGAATCGAACCCGATCTGATATCATGTTAGAAAATAAGAATGCGGAAGCGGAATGATAAACAAAGCATAAAGAACAGAAAAATAAACATGAACACCATGATTTTTACATGGAACCCTACTCCCTAAGGAGCGGGATGAAACCACGGGAGAACGCCTCAAAGGGTTGATAGTCTATTGACTTTCTCATTGGATACAATGGGTGTGGGGGTCTATATATAGCCCCCACTGAGTCTCCACATCCCATAGACGGTAGATGTGGGACTAAACTCTAGACGGGATCTCCCACATAAGTGACGCATACAACTTATACTCCAACAGAAACATTTATCATGTTGTTTGACTATGGGTGGTAAGGACTAGTAACTATGTGATCAATCCCATAGTTCTTAATCAAGCTCTTTATATCACGGTTAACAAAGTGGCTACCCCCATCAGAAATAATAATCTTAGAGACTCCGAACCGAGAAATGATGTGATCTTTAACAAACCTACAGACAGGCTTGTTGTATGCGGTTTGGGTAGGAATAGCCTCCTTCCATCTTGACAAATAATCAATCGCTAACAATATGTATGGGCCACGGACTGGCCCAACGATGTCCGAACTAACTGATGACTTGGATGTGCTCCGTGGGAGATACCCGGTGAGGTATGGATTATTGGGGGGATTTTAACATGGCGCTGCACCCAGAGGATAGGCCTTGTGTGCGTGGAGGTGCAGATGCGGGTACGACGGTGTTGATGAGGTTCATTAATGATGCGAGCTTACCGATTTTTTATGATGGTGGGTGCTGCTATACTTGGAGAAACGCTAGGTCGAGATCGCGGATTGATCGATTCTTGGTGTTCCCAGAAGCGACGGGGTTGCTTCCTCTGACGGATGCGTGAGCTCTGCGTCGGGCTCACTCCGATTACAAACCCGATCATGTGGTCCTCCGGGGAGGATGTGAGACCAAGGTCTTTCTTCATATTTGAGCATTTGTGGTTGTTGGAGGACTTTCGCAACATGGTGGTGGAGTTTTGGATGAGCACGTAGTTGGAGGGGTCGACCTCGGTGGTTCTTGCTCAGAAGCTGGTCTTAATGCGGAAGCGTTTAATTGAGTTCAAGAGATGCACCCGTGAGAAGATGCAGAGTATGAGGGTCGCGGTGCAGGAGGTCATCTCTCAGCTGGATGAAGTGGAGGACACGAGGGAGTTGTTGATCCATGAGGTTGAGGAAAGGTACACATGTTTGAACCAGGTGCGGTTGGAGGATAAAAAGGAGGTTGAGTAGAGGCAGAGGTTGAGATAGAAGTGGCTGAGGGAGGGAGATAACAATACACGCTCCTTTCATTCCATGGTCAGTGGCAGAAGGCGTCGCAATTACATTATGAGCATTGAAGTGGGTGGGGTGCAAGCAACGAGTGGCACGGACATTGGACGCAGCTCAGGTCGCATTTCGTAGAAGCCTCTAGGAGATCTAGAGGAACGAGTTGGGGATGGCGTGGGCAAGGTGTGGGGTGTATCTCACCCAGGAGGCTGAGGGCTTGGTGGTGCCTATCACGGAGGATGAGTCCATACGGGCTTTGTGGCAGTTGAAAGCGGAAGGGGCATCGGGTCCCGATGGTATCTCACTGTGTTTCTTCAGAGAGTTTTGGGATTGTGTAAAGGAGGTGGTTGCGGTGCTACGGGAGTTCGAGGGGGGCAACCAAGGCTTTGAGCGCCTGAACAAGACACTATTATTTCTACTGCCCAAAAGGGAGGCAGTCGTTCGTGTGGAGGATCTTAGACCTATCGCGTTGCCCAATGTGATCTACCTAGTCGTTGCTAAGGTCCTGATGATCCGGTTGCGAGGGGTCCTGGGGAGCATCATCTCACCAAAGTGGATACCTTTTGTGCCTGGCAGACAGATGGCGGACTTTTGGGTGATGGCCTCGAAGTTGGTGCTAGATTGGAAGAGGGAGAAGCAGAAGGGGGTTGTTTGGAAGGCAGATTTCTCTAATGCCTACGACTGCATTGATTGGTGTTTCCTTTGGCGCTCGCTGCAAAAGAGAGGTTTCCCTGATAGATGGATTGGTTGAGTGAAAGGTGCGTCACAACGGCGTTATACTCAGTGCTTGTGAATGGCAGACCAAAGGGGCGTTTTTTCCAGCCACAACGAGTGGTGCGGTAGGGGTTCCCGCTGGCACCATTGTTCTGTGATTGTGGCGGATGCACTGGTGGTTATGATGAGGTTGGCTACGACAGACGGTTTCTGTGTTGGGTACATGAGAGGCAGCACCTCCATCCCCATCTTGGAGTACGCGGACAACATGGTGCTTTTCATTGACGGTGACACGGTAATATATTTGGGGAGGTCTTGGGCCTGAAGTTGAACAGAGACAAGTCTAAGGTCATCATGTTTGGCATCACGTAGGAGGAGGCTCGAGTTCTTTGCCGTGTGTTGTGTTGTGCGGAGGGATCTCTCCCGACCACGTACTTGGGGCTCTCGTTGGTTGCGGGCAGGTTGCGGGTGGCAGATTGGAAGGTCATGGTTGACAGGGTGGAGAGTAAGGTGGCGGGTTGGAAGGCGAGAATGCTCTCCAAGGGGGGGAAACTAGTCCTCCTCAAGCATGCTCTGTCCGCTATCCCAATTCTCTTCTTCTCCACACAGTTGATGCTTGTGGGGGTACGGCAGGAGCTAAAGAGGATAATGAATCGTTTCTTTTGGTCAGACGGGAGGCAGAAGGGTGGGGGATTGCACTTAGTAGACTGGGACACGGTCACGACTGGGGTCCGCAGGTTGGACCTCATGAACAAGGTTTTGCTGCTAAAATGGGCCCTTAGAATCTAGGAGAAGTCTCATGATTTGGTCTGCAAGGTGATGCATAGCATCTATGGGGTCAATGGTTTGTGGAGAGTAGAGGCGTGCAAACGGCCGTCATCGCTTTGGAGGGGGATGTCTTCTGTGTTGCCAGAGTTGGGTGGTCTCGTAAGACCGGTGCTGGGCGATGGGCATGGCTTTAGCTTCTGGAAGGATGATTGGTTGGGGTTGGGTCCTCTCAGTGAGAAGCACCCACGTCTCTTTGCCATTGTGGGGGACAGGACCACATCAGTGCATCAGAGCTGGTCGGCAGGATAGTGGTGTCCAATCTTCACTACAGCTTTATCGGACCAGAGGTGCGATAAGCTCATGGCCCTCTTGGGGGATTTGGCAGAATTTGATGGCCTCGGCGGGGGTAGGGACCATTTTGCTTGGAAGGAGGGGAGTTTTTCTATAAGGAAGGCATATCGGGCTTTCAACAGGTCGTGCGAGACGTAGCAAGAGGAGGCTGGAGGCCACTTGGGTCTACAAAATTATTTGGGTTAGCAAGGTTCCTATTGGATCAAGGTCTTCATGTAGTTGGTGAGGCATGG
Organism: Ottelia alismoides; assembly: GCA_037367405.1. Classification (NCBI taxonomy): domain Eukaryota; kingdom Viridiplantae; phylum Streptophyta; class Magnoliopsida; order Alismatales; family Hydrocharitaceae; genus Ottelia; species Ottelia alismoides. Next base: position 280,199 of record JAZKJV010011034.1, read on the forward strand.
GTGGCTGCTTTCTAAGGCACGTAGGGCGAGGTTGCTGGGTTACGGAGAGGTCCTTTGCGATAAATGCGGTTTTGAGCAGGAGGATTCTGAACATCTATTTTTTGGTTCTTATACCTCGATCGCGGTTTGTGAGCAAGCGGTTATGCCTTGGATTCACTCGGTGGTCAGAGAATCGTACTAGCATTCGGTGAGAGCGGCTTGTGGGAGTTCTCAGGAGGACGCAGCTGGTCCGTTTGCCAAGCTCTGGGCCAATTGGTGTGCAAGAAACGAAAAAATCTTTTGGGGTCGTTTTTTTATATGTGAGAGGGTGTTGGGGCATTTTAGGGCACTGGTGAATTTGTGGCTAAACAAGTAGCTCGTTTGTTTCTTTTGTAACTTATCTGTACTCGCTTTCTAAATTGGTGGAATAAAGTTGCGGTGGGTTCCAATCTTGGGACTTCACCCTCGTTCTTCTAAAAAAATATGTGCTCATGTCCATTACTGTTAGGGAAGGGACCCATAAAATCAATATTCCAAGCATCAAAAATATCACAAAATATCATAGGTTGCATGGGCATTTCATCTCTTGAACCAAAAGTTCATCCCATTCTTTGACAAATTGGGCACGATCTAACAAAATCATATGCATCTCAAAACAAGGCCAGTTAGTAGAATCCACACTAGAGCACTTTGTGAGCTGTTCGCTTTCCCTAGTAGTGTCCCCCTGCCTCTAGAGTATGGCAGTGAGTGAGGACACACTCTGGCATTCCTCTTGAGGAATACCTTCTCCAAACACAATTCAATCCTCCGAAAAAAAAGGAACGGATACTCTCAATGGTATTTCTTTGAATCTGACTTCAGTCAATCAATAATGTTTCTAGTCCTAACTTAGGGAACTTGCTTGGAGACAAGAAAATTCACCATGTTGGCATACCATGGAGTAAGTCAATAACACAAATTGACTCATCCGGGAAAGTCTCTCGAATAGATTCTGAATCAGGGGGTCCTTCAGTTCAAGTCGGGATAAGTTATTATCCACAACATTCTTGACCCAAATTATTTTTAATCTCCAAATCAAACTCCTAGAGTAATAAAATTCACCTAAAAAGACATGCATTTGCATCTAAACTTCTTTAAGGCCCAAACTACTGCAAGCATTTCTTTTTCAGTCAGTGTATAGTTCTTCTGTGTAGGATCTAATATGTTACTCGTGTAGTATACTGCGAACGGTATCCCATCTTTCCTCTATCCTAGCTTAGCTCTTGTAGGAAAATCCGATGCAACAGTCATGATCTCAAAAGGAATAGACCAGTCATGAGCTTGTAGAACAGAAGAATCTATAATTTTTCTTTTTTAAGAGCTCAAATGCCTCTAGACACATGTGATCTACAATAAACTTAGTGTCTTTTCCTAAGAGCTCATTCAGTGGTTGGGCAATCTTTGAAAAATCTTTGATAAACCTTTATAGAATCCAACATGCACTAAGAAAGAACGTGTTGACTTGACGTTTGTTGGTCGATCAAGTTTCTTGATCACATCCACCTTGGCAGGGTCAACCTCCATTCCCTTTTTGGAGATGACATACTCCAACATGATAACCTCATGTACCAAGAAATGATTTTCTCCCATGAGAGCACTAGATTAACCTCCATATATATTTGTTGGAGTTTGTTGAGTATGCGTCACTTATGTGGGAGACGGGTAAATGGATCTCTTCAAGATCCATTTACCACATCTAGTAGTTTAGTCCCACATCGATCATATGTGGAATGTAGAGACTCGGTGAGGGCTATATAAGAAGCCCTACACCCCCTATATTCAGTGAGAAAGTTCAATGAACGATCAAGCCTTTGAAGCATTCTCCTGTGGTTTCATCCTGCTCCTTAGGGAATAGGGTTCCACGTTAAAATCCTTATGTTCATAATATTTTATTCCTTTCTTCGATTCTCACTTCCGCGTTATATTTTCTAACATGGTATCATAGCGGGTTCGATTCTCGAGGAGTTGTTCTTGAATATATATATATATATATGGATTTAATGGGGCTGCCCCCTGGGGGCAGCCAACATGGCTGCCCCGCCCCCTATTTCCGATGTTTTTTTTATTTTTTTTTGAAAAATAAAACCATGTAAATTCATCCCTATATCCCTCCTACATGCCATTCGAATTTCGTCAGAAACAGAGACTCCTACGGCCTCCATCGAGATGGTGTCGATTTAAAAAATCCTGTTACCGTTAAAAAATGACTGTCTGGATGGAGGCCGTAGGAGTCTCTGTTTCCGACGAAATTCGAATGGCATGTAGGAGGGATATAGGGATGAATATACATGGTGACATTTTTTGAAAAAAAATAAAAAAAGCGTCGAAAATGGCGGGGGCAGCCATGTTGGCTACCCCCAGGGGGCAGCCCCATTAACCTCTATATATATTTGTTCAAGATTCGATTATCTTTTGTTCTTGAAGATTATTATTATTTCAAGTTCTATCCAAGTTCAAGAGTTTCTATTGAAAACCTAATTTTTGTCCAGCAACATGGGAGATCGAGATCAGAAATCCATTCTAGTGTTTCTCTGTTGCAACCCTAATTCAAGACGGCGGCCTCCTCTCGATTCTGGCAATCTCGTCGGCGACGGTGACCTACACCAATACAATCACCGTACGTCGCCGCACCTTGAAGCCCCTTCACATAAGGCGGCAACCACCAGATCTCTCCCTCTCCTAGGTCTCCTGCAACGGCGGCAGCTCTGCACCGCCCCAGTAGCGCATGTGTCTCATCCTGGCCACAACAGGAGCATCAAGTTAGGGCTTTGGAGCCCATATTCTCGTTGCAATCGGCCGAGGTCAAGGCGGCGGTGTGGAGTCTTAATTGTGATGGGGCACATGGCCCTGACGGTTTTCCTATTTCATTCTACAGCGAGTTCTGGGATATGCTTTGCAATGAGGTGGTGGAGGTCGTGCAGGAGTTCTGTTGTCATAATGCAGGGTTCGAGAGGTTGAATAAGGCCTTGATCTTCCTTCTTCCGAAGATTGGTTCGCCTGATCGGATTGAGGATTTCAGACCGATTGCTATTTCGAATGGTATTTATCTTATCGTGGCTAAGGTAATGGCTACTCGTCTGAGTCGGGTTCTTGACCTCATTATCTCACATGTCCAATCTGCCTCCATCCCTGGTCGTTAGATTGGTGATAGTCTGGTGATGGCTACGGAGATCATTAGCGAGTGGAAGCGTAATAACAAGCAGGCTTTGCTTTGGAAGGTTGATTTTGCCAAGGCATATGACTCTTTGGACTGGCGGTTTCTGTGGGCGGCTTTGTCTAAGAGAGGTTTTCCGGAGGTTTGGATCTCTTGGATGAAGCGGTGCATTACCACGTCTTCATTCTCGGTGATGGTCAACGGGCGGCCAGAGGGGGGTTTATACAGCCTCAGAGGGGTGTCAGACAGGACTGCCCATTGGCTCCTTTGTTGTTTGTAATTGTTGCTGATGTGCTTGCTCACATGGTTGGATAGGCTCAAAGTAGCAGGATTGTCAATGGTTTTAATGGTGGTAGGATAACCATCCCTTTGTTGCAATATGCAGATGATACTATCCTTTTCGTAAAGGGTGGGAAGGATGAGGTCGGGGCCATCGCTATTATTCTTGAGATTTTTGCCGAGATGTCTGGTCTTCGCTTGAACCCTGACAAGTCCAAGGTTGTTCCGTTTGGCATGGCTGATGATTTGGTTGCAACTTGTAGTTTGGAGCTCGGTACTGCTTGCGGGTCTTTGCCTATTAGATATCTTGGCATCCCTTTGTCGGATGGTAGGATAAGGCTGGCGGATTGGTTGTCGATTGCTGAAAGGATGGAAAGGAAGCTTTCTGGCTGGAAGGCGGCTTTGCTTTCTCGTGGTGGCAGATTGGTGCTTATTAAGGCGATTCTATCCGCAATTCCTGTTTACTTTTTCTCATCTCTCCTGATGCCAAAGGGTATCGTGAGGCGGTTGGAACGGCTGATGCGCAGATTCTTATGTAGCAAGGCGGGGCAGGAATAGAAAGGGGTTCACTTGGTGGATTGGGAGTCTGTGGTACAGCCTAAGAAGAAAGGGGGCCTTGGGATTAAGAGTCTGAAGGCTCTCAATGAGGCTTTGATTTTGAAGTGGGTGGGGAGGATTTGGGGGGAAGAGAAGGGATTTGCTGCAAGCTGGTTCGTAATTTATTTGGGGTTTCCATTGCCAATCCATTGGTGCAGCGTCAGGACCAGAGAAAGTCGGCTTTCTGGAGGGGGATCATGAAGGTTCTTCCTCGCTTTCGAGAACTATTTTGCCCAGTCATGGGGAACGGTGAAGTGTTTGGATTCTAGACAGATGACTAGACTGGCGAGGGACCTCTCAATCGTCGCTTTCCGCGTCTGTTTGCCTTGGCTGCTATTGGGAAAATCAAAAGAGTTGTTTATTCCAACCCTAGGCTCTCTTATATAGGGGAGTAGCCTATGGGTAAATTACATCAAGAGTCCATAAGAATATAGAAATATGAAACAGTACAAATAACATAAATTATATCTCTACACTCCCCCTCAAGATGGAGCATAGATATCGATCATGCTCAGCTTGGACGAGTACTTCTGGAATGGCCCTCTAAGCAACGCCTTGGTAAAGATATCTGCAGTTTGGTCCCCTAAGCTAACATGAGATGTAAAAACCCTTCTGAATCATATCTCGTATATAGTGACAATCAACCTCAATGTGCTTGGTCCGTTCATGAAATGTTGGATTATTGGTAATAAATATAGCAGCTTGATTGTCACATTCCAAAGCCATAGGAAGTGGGACTTCTACATATAGATCTGTAAGAATATCTTTCACCCACATCATTTCTGTACTAACCTGGGCCATAGCCCTATATTCAGACTCGGCACTGGATCTGGCTACAACAATTTGCTTCTTGCTTCTCCATGAGACAAGAGAGTTTCCAACATATACAGCAAATCCAGTGGTGGACTTCCTATCCTTAGGGCATCCTGCGTAGTCTGCATCTACGCACGTTGAGATACCAATCTCCTTGTCTTGAATTGCTCCATGAGTTGCTCCATGAAATATCGGGTCTGGTAATGGTAACATAAAGAAGTTTTCCCACCAGTTCTCTGTATCTTCTCCTATCCACCTCATCAGTGTCATCATCATATAATTTCATGCTTGGATCCATAGGTGTAGTGGCCGGTCGGCATCCAAGCATTCCTGTATCACTCAGCAAGTCAGTGACATATTTCCTCTGGGTAATCACAAGTCCATGTGGATTTCTGGCGAACTCCAGTTCCAAAAAATATCTAAGGACTCCAAGATCCTTGGTGACAAATTCACGACCCAGCATTTCTTTCGCCCTCTGAATTCTTTGTACATCGTCACCTGTAATCAGGATATCATCTACATACACCATAATTACAATAATACCTCTGGATGTTTTCTGCATAAACAGGGAATGATCTGCATTGGAACGTTTATACCCTTGTTTTTCAAACAAGTATGAGAGCTTCTGGAACCAAGCTCTAGGGCTCTGCTTAAGGCCATAGATGGCCTTATGAAGTCTACACACCTTAGAATACTCTCCCTCAACAGCAAAACCAGGTGGTTGTTGCATGTAGACTCCCTCCTACAAATCACCATATAAAAATGCATTCTTAACATCTAACTGAAACAATGGCCAATCACGAATAACCGCAACAGAAAAAGGGATCCGTAAGGTTGAATGGCGAGCAACCGGCGAGAATGTATCAAGATAATCCACCCCATATGTCTGTGTAAACCCACAGGCAACCAGGCGTGCCTTGTATCTGTCAATGCTGCCATCTGCATTCTGCTTAACTGTAAGACCTACTTACAACTCACTGTAGACACACCGGTAGGTGCAGGGACAAGGCTCCAGGTACCTCTTGATTGAAGAGCAGACATCTCTTCTTCCATAGCTAAACGCCATCGACTGTCCTTCAATGCATATTGGTAATTCCGTGGAATATACACGGCAGATGGTGCAATAGCAAAACTCCTGAATTCACCAGATAGACGATCAAAAGAAACCGTGGATGCTATAGGATATGACACGCAGCTACGTTTCTGTTTCCGAAGCGAAATAGGTAGATCCAAATCACTTGCATCATCATCTGTCCTCTGTAACACAACCTGCTCAGCTAAATCACTAGATCCATCATTAGAAATTATATTCTCAGAACATACCTCAGGCGAGCTAGATGATGAGCGGTGCTATGAGAAGAAGCAGGCCGACGGGTATAGTGGAGTGGCAATGGGGAACAGGAATTGTAATAGGAGGTGCAGGTGATGTAGGTAGTGGTGGAGGTGCAGGTGTAGGTGGAGGTGGTGGCATGTATATGACTTCATCAGTGTCTGAGGATACCAACCGATCACCTGTAGGAGAGAAGTACATAACATACTCAAAAAAGGTGACATCGGCACTAACAAGATATTTCCAGCGCAACGGATCATAACACTTGTAGCCCTTTTGTGTCCTGGAGTACCCGACGAAAACACACTCGACAGCCCTAGGAGAGAGCTTGTCAATACCTGGAGACAACTTGTGGACAAAGGCAACCGAGCCAAACACACGTGGGGTAAGTGAGAACAATTCTTTTTCAGGAAAAACCAAGGAGAAAGGAATCTTCTCACCTAAGACAGACGACGGCATGCGATTGATGAGATAACATGTCGGTAGGACAGCATCGCCCCAGAAAGAATGAGGAGCACGACTCTGTATGAGAAGCGTCCTAGTGACATCAAGCAAATGACGATGTTTCCTTTCTGCAACTCCATTTTGTTGGGAAGTATAGGCACAGGATGTTTGCTGGATAATTCCTTGTGTTGAAAAATAATTTGAGAGAGTATGAGTACAAAATTCCAAGGCATTATCACTTCTCACAATTTTCATAGATGCATAAAAGACATTACAAACTTCATTTATGAAATTTATGATAATATTCTCAGATTTATTCTTTAATAAAAAGACCCAAGATAGACGAGAAAAATCATCCACGGTGACAATTTAAAACCTATATCCCTGATGATCAGGAACACGACTGGGACCCCAAATGTCAACATGAAACAACTCAAACTTGGAGCTACTGCTCTGACTCTGACGACTGGGAAAGGTAGACCGATGATGCTTTCCCAACTGACAAGCCTCACATTTGATGGACGTGTGAGGCGAAACCTGGGGTAAAACACGACACAATTTCTGAAGCGGTAGATGGCCGAAGCACAGGTGCCACATGAATGGAGAGACAAGTCTAGCAGGAAGAGAAGAGATTCCGGCATATGGAGTCCGACTGAGGCGATATAGTCCACCCTGCTCATAGCCATGCCCAATCACGTTCCCCGTAAGAATGTCCTGAAAAATGAGAGAAGATGGATCAAAAATTGCTCGACAATATAAATCCTTTGTGAATTGGCTAATGGATAAGAAATTCATAGAAAAATCAGGTGTGTGCAACACATTCTTGAAGTGCATAGATGGTGTCAGGCTAATCTCCCCCTGACCAGTAATCGGGGAGTGTGTCCCATTAGCGATAACCACAGTGCGTCTTGGAGGAACCTGTCGGTAGGCTGTAAGTAGACCTCAATCACCACATAGACGATGTGTGGCACCATAGTCCATAATCCACTCTAAAGTATCAGATTCACTACTGCTAGTGAATGCATAAGTACTACCTGAGGTACTGGTGGATGCAGAAGCAGCAACATCAGAGGATGGCGCTGATGTAACGGGACTGGATGGAGGGATAATACCCCTCAGACGAGCTACAAGATCATCAAATCGTTGATCCAAAGAAGAAGCATATGGAGGTTCAATCTGTTCAGCTACTCGTGCAGAAGCAGGAAATCCATGTTTAGAATAGCATGTGTCCTCGGTATGTCCAGAACGATGGCAGAAAGAGCATGCTTGCCGAACACGACTCCCTCTGCCTCGAGGTCCACGACCATGAAACTGATGATGAACCCCATGACCTCGAGATGCTGCCATAGCTGAGGCGGTCTGATTGGCAGTAGATGAAGGAACACTAATACGATTCAGTCTGTGAAAGGCTTCCTCCATCAGAGGAATAGTGGAATCTGCCAAGATCTGGGAACATGATGCCTCGTACTCTGGATCAATGGTTGTCAGGAATACACCAACCATAGTGGCATTCCTGTAGGTCTTCTGTTGCTCAGGAGTGGCTTTGAGAGGCATGAAGCTGTAGAGCTTCTCAAACAATCCACGTAAAGACGTGTATAATGAGTGTAGAGGCCATCCATTCTGCTTGATTCTAAATATGTCATGCTGGAGTTGCAGAATCTTCGTCTCATTCTTTGCCTGTGAATAGGTAGCAACCAGAATATCCCACATTGCTTTTGCAGTGGGCTGATGGAGAATATCATTTGCAATCTCAATTGCTAACGTTCCTGATAGCCAAACCTTGGTGTATGCATCATCCGCCTCCCATGAGGCATTGACCCCAGTCTTCTCAGCAAGCTCTACCTCAGTAAGAATGTGCTTCTTACCGATCGACTCCATCATACTCATGAACTGCATTGCCCACAGTTCATAATTTGACCCGTCCATCTTCACAATAGGCACAGGACCTCTGAAGGCGCCTGTAGATGGAATATCTGTCTTGCTTTCTGACATGATAACAGAAGACTAGGGTTGTAGACTGAAGAAATAGTTGTCTACACTGACATTCACGGGTTCGGTTGCACGTGTAGACTCAAGCAACCAAACCCATAAGGAAGAAGGTTCGACGAGAACCTATGTAACGGCCCCGGTAAGAGAGGGCCTAGGCGGTGATGGCCTAGGCGATACGGGGCAGTCCGAGGTAGAGGCGGCGCTCGGACAAGATGCGCGCGCAAAGAAGACCGCGGAGGTGCGGTGTGTGCGGAGGTTAGGGGCGTTGCACGGTGGTGTTGTGCGCTGAAGGAGGGGGGCGACGCACGGAGTTGGCGCGTCGAGAAGGAAGGGGCGGCGCGCAGGGGAGGTGGCGTGCTGTGGGGTTAGGGTTAGGGTACAGGAGCTCCGGTCTAGGACCGCCGCTCTGATACCATGTTGGGAAAATCAAAAGAGTTGTTTATTCCATAAACCCTAGGCTCTCTTATATAGGGGAGTAGCCAATGGGTAAATTACATCAAGAGTCCATAAGAATATAGAAAATATGAAACAGTACAAATAACATAAATTATATCTCTATTTAGTTGTTGATCAAGAGATTCGGGTTGCTGCGGGCTAGGATGATGGAAGCTTGATGTCGCCTTTTAGGGTTGCCTTTTCGGATCAGCTCTTGGTGGACTTTCTTCGTCTCATGGACTTTCTTAGTCGGTTTGGGAGGCCTTCCAATGGGACGGATCACTGGAACTGGAAGGGTTCTCCCTTCTCGGTTAGGAAGGCTTATGGTGGTATTTGTCGTCCACCTCTGTCTTGCTCGGAGATGGTCATTCGTGATTGCGAGTTCATCTGGACTATTGGACTGCCTGAGAGGATTGGTTTCTTCCTGTGGCTGTTTAGGAGGAAGCGTATTACGACTCGGGATAGATATTCTAAGTTGTTCGAGAATGTCTCCGACCGATGTTTACTTTGTGGAACTGAAATTGAGTCGCTCGATCATCTTTTCTTTCGTTGCCGCATTACTGCGCCTATCTGGGATGATGTAGGATTAGATTGGTTGCGCCCTGTTGACTTTGATACTTTCTGGAGTTCTTTTTATGGTGCATGCAAAAGACAGAAGAGGGAGATTTTGCTTTCGGTTGCAGAGGTTGCAGTTCTTTGGGCCATCTGGCTTGGCCGCAATGAGAATATTTTTTCGGGAATGTGTTTTTACTGTGAAAATGTCAGATACCATTACAAGCAGTTGCTTGAATCTTGACTTTTGTAATCAGTTTTATTTTAAGCAATTAATAGATTAATGGGGCGGGCACATTCACGCGATTCCCTCTTTTTATTTCTAAGAAACAATTCCAATATAAAGCTTTTAGCATATTCCAATATGAGTATATAATAATATAATAGCTTAAATAGTTAAAAAATGATCACATTCATGTTATAATTCAAATTCTGATATGAAGCTTAAATGGTTGTAAACCATTATTAAAGTTAATTTTTGTGAAATTGAAGCCATTGGCATGCATCTAGCACGAACCGATCCTATAAACTTGCCAATTATATAACGGACAGTTGACCATTTAGCCATGGGTGCGTAGCACGGACCATCCTACATTGAGAACAACCAAATTCCAATTGAAACAAATTCTTTTACGAGTTAATGAAATAGAACATCAATTCAAATCATGGATCGTCCGATTGAGAGAGTAAGCATTTTATTTCCTTATGACCCCCACCCCACCCACTGATGGGGGCTCCCGTAAAGTTTCAAACATATGATGATAATGTTGGGAGTCTGATCTCACTTCATGTAAGAAACCTGATTGTCAATTTCAGTGTGCACCGGAGAACCAAGTCCAGATCTTAATCAATCCAATCATGCCATTCTGTATTAGCATCCGATGATCGACATCCACTTGTTCACATCCCTTTGCATGCTCTTTTTGGCTCCCTCCCTAGTCCTCGTGGTTCGCACACCTCTACCATTTTTTACTTTTAGGACTATATTATTGTTCTTTGAATAAACCTTGCCGAGTTGTCTATCACGTGTCATTCATCAAGCATTACCTGTGTCACTGTCTCTCTAACAAATCTCATGCAACTGACAAGATTTATTCCCCATCGTCCTCCATTGTTACTCTATAATTGGTCAAGTTTTGTTGGATTGTCCTGATTTTCGATAGCCCTAACGATTTGTGCTAGAAAAAGAGGAAAAATAGCCTGCATCTTAGGTGTGTAATCACGTATATTGGCTGCAATTTTACCTCCCTCCTGCGTTTACCATGCCATTGTGGTGATGGTATTAAATTATATACTGGCAATCTCCGATAGTACTAATCCTGATGCAAACATTCTCCAAATAAAGTTGCATTATGTTCATAAACAATAAATACCTTGATTCTTCCGTGCCATCCCATGGATAGTTTACAACGAGTGCACCCTACGAGCAGCACATCAAACTTGCATTAGCATAATCAATCTAAAACATGTACTAGTGGATTCCTTCAAATGGGAGACTTAATGGCTAAAACCTCATGTTATGTATTAGCATTTTATTAAAAAAAAAAGCTTCAATGATTCCACACTTAATGGCCAAAAAAACTCGGCACACTTTTAACATGCCATTGAAACTGTCCAGAAATTTAAAAAAAAGGCAATTATTTAAGAAAGAAAAGAAAAATAACTTCTTATAGCATGTATAGAAATTGAATATAACATCTGAATGAATTGTCATATATAGCAGAGAGATCATTTATATAGCAGAACAGACCCTGACAAAAAAACAATCATTTAATGAGCATGTTGTTCTTATATTTTTAAAAAACAATGCACAATATGCAGGATATAGTTATCGTGCCAAGCATGGGCGGACCTATGCTTTGGGATAGTAGGGCACGTGCCCCCCCCCCTAAAATTCTGAGACCCTTGAGCTGCTTCCCATTGTGCCCCTTCAAAACTGACCCTGTTTCCATTCGTGCCCCCCTCGCTTTCCCGTGGAAAACTTAGAAATCATCTTTTGGGCCCTTCATAGCTTCGTCTGGCCTTCATCCTCGCGTGTAAGCTGTCTGATCCAGCTCCGTCACGGATCCGTTGCACCCCTTCGTCCCTCTCAGATGTGTATCCCTCCGACTCCTTCACGGATCTATCACATCCCGACGCCCCTCTTAGAAGATGCTACAACCACGCCCCCTCTCGGACAAGTTCAACATTAATAAAAGTATAATTTTTATTAATATGTGCAGCATGTGTAGGTATGTAAAGTATGTTTGTATCATGCCTCGGCTCCCTCAGAATCTCGCGCTACCCTGGCCTCATTCTTTGATATGTCATGTCCTAGCATCCCTCTCAGATGCATTGCATCTCCAACTCCCTCACGGAGTCGACTCCATCAGCAAAACATTGACTGATTGTCGAGAGACAAGATATTTGAGAGACAAGTACCTTATCCCACTCCATATCCCTCAAACGAACATGCTACAAGTGAACAATATCTTCTTTACATGACAGTGTTGAATTTTATTCTTTGCCATCCAATCGTTGAATTCTGTCATCAAAACCATCAAAATGGAAACAACTTATTTTATCATAAAAATATAGTATTTTTCCTCCATAGTAATCAGCTTATAAGTTCGGACAGAATTTCTTAGAAAGTAATTAGGTTGACTTTATTAGTAAATTGTACTAGAGTCCTTAATGTTTTTTAAAGATGTAGATTTTGAATTTACTCCAAGATACATTAAGATCACTTTAAGCACTTCCTTCTTTTTGGATCCAAGGGACTAAGATGCAAATATTATATCCATAGATTAACAAAGAGGTAAACATGAAAAAAAAAAAGAAATGCCAATATATTTAGCAGATAAATGGTTTGTGAGAGTATCTCATCCTTATTGGAGTGGTAAATTCGCCGCCAATATTCAAAGTGTTTATTTTTTGCTATTATTGTAATGGTGATGTAAAGTTTTACATCCCTTGAACAAGAGAATTTCATTCCGGAATAATAAATGTTTGGTGGAATTCTAATTCTAATGATGATTTAATTAATTAATTTCAAAATATTAAAACTACACGAGTTCAACTTTAATAGAAAGTTGGTGTAGCTCCGATCGAGGATAACATGCGAGAAAACCGCTTAAGATGGTTTGGTCATTTGCAAAGAAGATAAACGGATGCACCAGTTAGGAGATGTGAGTGTTGGGATGTTGAGCCGGCTAAGAGAGGGCGAGGACGGCCCAAGAAGTGTTGGAAAGAGACTATACGAAGGGATCTTAGTTTTTTGGATATAAGCCCGGGATTGACCCAAGATAGAACTGAATGGAGGCGAAGAATCCATGTAGGCGACCCTACTTAATTGTGGGAAAAGGCTTTGTTGTTGTTGTTGTCGCTTCTTTATATGTATAAATATTTTATACATCTCTACACATATGGATGTTTATATCACATATGGATGTTTATATAAATTTAATTCTATTTAATATGCAATTTTATAAAGTATTTATTTATTTATTAGTGTGCCCCACCTAATCTATAATCTTGGGTCCGCCACTGGTGCCAAGAACGAGCATCAAATATCTATATCAATGATTGATACTAACAGAGTATGTTAAGGATTGTCTTCTTTCTTGAAAATAGGCATGTGAATAATAGTTAAATGACATGGTTGTACATTCTATCTGTAAGCCACTCTTGTGATACGTCCATGTATGATTTTCTTAATGTCCATGTACATACATATTTGAGGAGCAAAATATTGTGTTCGCTAATTCAGTAGAGAAATCAATAAACCCCAAGTCTCAAACCACATGCCTCGATGTCAGACATGAAACCGACAGTCCGATGCCCCCTTGTTGTTAGTTCCAAAGTAAATCAGGATAACTGACCTTGATTAGTAATATGCATGCTTCTTTAAAGAAAAGGCCCCATAATTCCTGCATTGCAATGACTCCACAACAACCACCATAACCAAAAAGATCATCTCCCACTGGCCACTAGTTTATCATGAGCTACAGTCACTAAAATCTTGTCTTTGTTGAGGCATATCGTCGCAAATTGCATGTACATCAAAATTGCAAAATGACAGCTATGTGATGGCACGAGCGAGGGGACACTACATGGACTAATTTACCTTGTGCCTCCAAGCGGACAAATTGAGATTTTCACATACTCCGGCGATGACTAGGTTTCGTATTTTTCTTACTGTAATAACTGGTTATATGTATTTCATTCCTGTGCACTTTTCTCAGGTCTTCATGAGCATAATGCATGTTGTATTGGTGGCTATTGGAGGTTAAGGACCCACGATAGTTAAGGACCAAAGGTAACAAAAGAATCACCTCTCCCAAGATCCAAAGTAGTTAGTAAAGGATTGCATAACGTTTTCAACATATGGACACTACGACCTGAAATCCATCATTCCTTTACACCCAGATTGCTCAAACAACATTAAAGGTCTTGCCCAATCCTTTCGTTAAATGAAAGAAGCCAGGAATCCACCCCTGTAATCCTCCCCAAAGGACATACCGAACGACTCCAAAGAGAACTCCAAACCTGAACCCGTGATTGTCCAAAACTGCTTGGTAAAGAAGACAAACGACAACAACAAAGCCTTTCCCACATTAAGTAGAGTCGGCTATATGGATTCTTTGCCTCCATTCAGATCTATCGTGGGTTATTCTTGGGCTTGGATCCAAAAAACTAAGATCCTTCGTATAGTCTCATTCCAACACTTCTTGGGCCTTCCTCGCCCTCTCTTAGCCGGCTCAACAACCCAAAACTCGCATCTCCTAACCAGTGCATCAGTTGACCTCCTTTGCAAATGGTCATTGGTCAAACCACCTTAAGCGATTTTCTCGCATCTTATCCTCGATTGGAGCTACATCAACTTTCATTCTGATTGCATCATTACAAATCTGATCTTTACGTGTGTGTCCACACATCCACCTTAGCATTTTCATTTCTGCTACTGTCATTCTCTGCACAAGTCTATGGTTCACAGGCCAACATTCAGATCCATAGAGCATAGCAGGTCTCACAGCTGCTTTGTAGAACTTACCTTTGATTTTCAAAAGAATTTTTTTATCACATAGAACAGCAGAGGCTACTCTCCACTTTAGTCAACCTGCATTTATTCTATTAGAAACATCTCCATCAATTTCTCCATCGTGTTGTAAAATAGATCCCAGGTATCTAAAAGAATCCCTCTTCTGAATGTTATCATCACCAATCTTCACCTCGATTCTTTCATCATTGCTTCCATCAAAAATGCACCCAATATATTTAGTCTTAGTCCTGCTTATATGAAATCCTTTAGTCTCCGATGCATGCCTCCATACCTCAAACTTCTCATTTACTATATTTCTAGTCTCATCAATCAGCACAATATCATCAGCAAATAACATACACCAAGGTATCTCATCCTGAATGCGACTTGTCAACTCGTCCATAATCAAAGTAAAAAGAAATGGACTCGAAGTTGAACCTTGATGTAAATCAATGTTGATGTCAAAATAGTCAGATGTCCAAGATTGGATCCTTATACAAGATAAAGCCCTATCATACATATTCTTATAAGGTTAATGTATAGGATATGTACTTGTCTTTTTTCCGAAACTCTCCACAATATCTCGTGTGGGACAGAATCATAAGCTTTCTCCAAATCAAAAAAAATCATATGGAGGTTTTTCCTTTTAGCTCTATAAATCTCCACTGTTCTCCTCTGCAAATGGATGGCTTCAACGGTTAAGCGACATGGCATGAATCCGAATAGATTTTCTTTTACTTTGGAAACTTTTTTTTTGAAAGCTGCAAGGTAGGGGGAAGCACTCGAAGGTGCCCGCCCCATCAAAATATATTTATAACAAAACCAGTAGATAGGTTACAAAGTACCGATTACCACCCAAAAAAACAAAAAGAGCACAAGCGGCTCGACGCAACAACCACTCGTCCACCAGCCTCATTGTGTAGCATTGCACATTTTCTTTGTAAAACCTCTGTCCCGAGAACACCAAATCATTTCTGCTACGCCAAATCACCCACAGAATAGCCATCGAGTGAAGTTGTTCTTTTCTCGACCTCGTCCTATTATCATACATTGCATTCCAGAAAGCAAGGAAGTCGTCGGACCGGCACCACAGAATCCCCGCATCCAGCCATATCTGCGATACCACAGGGCATGTAAAAAATAGATGGCCCACCGATTCGATAGCGTTGTCACAAATTAAGCACTTATCGGAAATGATGCCCAGGAGTTTCACGCACCGATCACGTGTCATCAGTCTCTTGCGCCTCAGAAGCCACAGGAAAATCCCCACACGCTCCGGAAGATTGAGGCCCCAAATAATAGAACGGTCCCTGTTTAGGACCTCCGACGCCGCAGGCGGCGGCCTAGATATGGCCCCGTACGCGCCCCTAACCGAGAAGCAGCCCTCCTTCCAGAGCCAGTGATCTCTACCCCCACCAGGGGCACCCACATTCCCCACAGCATCCAGTAATGCCAAGAACTCCTCAAAGCGTCGGTCAGAGAAGATGGCGGAGAACGCGGGCCACCAAGAACCATCAACCCAGCATTCCTCCACCGAACAAAGTGTATTATCCGCCAGCGCGAATAACCTCGGAAAGCGAGAGCAAAGAGGACCCGCTCCCGACCAGTCGTCGACCCAGAAAGCAAAAGAGTCCCCCCTACCAAGCACCGGTCTGAAGAGATTGAGATTCCTGACGAACGTTTGCATAACAGCCCTCCAGAAAGGCGTCAGAGCCACCATGTTGGGCCCCTGCAACCGGGGCGCGCCCGTCACCCCATATATGCTCCAAAGCACCAAGCAAACCAAGTCATCACCTGGACCCCAAACCCTACTCGCCCACTTAAGCAACAGTGCCTCATTCATCTGCTGAAGAGATCTCACCCCCAAACCTCCCCAAATCTTCTTCCGAGTGACATCCTCCCAGCCAACAAGATGGACCCCCGCGCGCCCAGTAGAGGCATTTCCCCACAGGAAAGCGTGCATCTTCCTCTCCAGCCTCTCCAGGATCCCCTTTGGGAGCTTGCGGCACGAAAGAAAATAAATTGGAATGGACGACAATACCGCCTTGACCAGAACCAACCTACCACCCCTCGAAAGGAGCGAGGCCTTCCACCCCGCCAGCCTCAAATCCACCTTCTCCACCACCCTCAACCAATCACCTAGCCTTGCCCTCCCCAGACCCAGAGGTATGCCGAGATAGTCCAGAGGGAGGGGGGCACGCACCGAAGCCAAAGAAGTGGCCAAAACGTCACCAAGACATTCCGCCTGCCCGAAAGGGATAAAAGAGGACTTACTGTCATTCTTCATTAAACCAGAAAGCTCTGAGAAGACCTCCAGAGCCGTGGCCATGGCCCTGGCCTCCTCGACCCATCCCTCCATGAGGAAAAGAGTATCATTCGCATACTGCAAGATCGGCACCTGAACCTCGCCCCTAGAGAAGCCGCTACATAGGCCATGGCCGACCACGCCCTTCGCCATGTCCCCCAGCACATCAGCCGCAATGATGAAAAGCAAATGAGCGAGGGGGCACCCTTGTCGCACCCCCCTACGGGGCTGAATCCACCCCCCTTCCGGCCTGCCATTGATCAACACCGAGAAAGATGCCGTGGTGATACACCGCCGCATCCAAGAAATCCACCGCTCCGGGAAGCAAAGTCTCCTCAACACGGACCACGGGAATTTCCAATCAAGGCTATCATAAGCCTTTGCAAAGTCAACTTTCCATAAAATACCACTCGTGTCCCTCCTCCAATCGGCAATGATTTCGGAAGCAATCGTCGTGCAATCAGAGATCTGACGCCCCGGAACGAACGCGGATTTCGCTGGGGAAATCAAGCTACCGAGGATGCCAACCAACCTCCTTGCCAACACCTTGGCCGTGATCAGATAAATGGTGTTAGAGACAGCGATAGGGCGATAGTCATCAATGGAAGTCGGCGGCGAACGCTTAGGAATCAGAGCAATAAGTGCCCTATTGATACGGTCAAAACCCCTATTCCCATAGCAGAATTCCCAAACCACATCAAGCACCTCAAGACCAATAAGGTCCCAGAAATCCTTGTAGAAAGAAATCGGGAACCCATCGGGGCCAGGCGCAGCGTCGCCGTTAAGGTCCCACACGGCGTCCTTGAGCTCCTCCAGAGTGACGTCACACACCAGCGCCTCGCAAGCAGACGCCTCCACCAACCTACAATCAAGGCCTTAAATGCCGGTTTCGGTCACCATTTCGGTATCGACCAAAACAGAATTTTGATGGAATTTCGGTGGAATTTCGACCGAAATTTCGGTCATTTCGGTCATTTCGGTCATTTTTTTTACTAGGACCTCCATATTTCGGTCATTTCGGTCGAATTTCGATTTCGACTGGATATCGATATTCGACAGAAATTCGACCGAATTTCGCTGAAATTTGAGGCCATGCCTACAATCACGGCCTAACCATCTCCACCGCCGAGAGATGACATCAGCGGATACAGCCCTGAAGTGGTTCGCAATAGCCAAGCACATGCTTTTATTCCCCTCCATTGTGACCCCATCAATAGTAATTGAATTCAAGACATTTGCCCTGTGTCTCCCACTTGCCACACGGTGAAAGTACGCAGTATTCGCGTCCCCCTCCTTCAACCAGGTGCTTCTCGACCGCTGCATCCATTCAGCCACACGCTTCTTATCTTCCAGAGTAACCGCCTTCTGAGCCTTCAATCGTGACTCCAGTTCCGCCGGAACGAGCGGCCTCACATCTCCAATCGCGTCCAATTCCCTAATGATGTCCTCAGCGGCCCTTCTAGTCACGCATCTCGCAGCCCTCGTATCCCTTTTGAAACACGCAAGCCTTTTCCTCAAAGATTCAAGTTTTTGAACAAATTTTGACGTGGCAGATCCCGAGGGCTTCGTCTCAGTCCAGTGCACCGAGCCCAGTGCACCACGCAAGCCTACTTTGGAAACTTGTCTCAACCTTCTTTCGATCACGCGTTCCCAAATTTTCATAGTATGATTCATCAGCTTGATACCTCTGTAATTTGAACAAATTGAATATCCCCTTTGTTCTTATAAAGAGGCACCGTGATACTTCTCAAATCTTCATGCATTTTCTTGCTTCGCCAAATAACATTGAATAAATTTGTAAGCCAAGTCAAACCATGCTCACCTAAAACTCTCCATACTTCTGTAGGAATGTCATCTGGTCATACATCTTTCTCAGGTCTCATAACCTTCAAAGCATCCTCTACTTCCTTTCTTCGTATTCGTCTATAGCTTGCCCGATTCAAGTAACTTTCACTAATAGCTAGATCACCCAAAGTGATCTCTCTCATGGTAAAGAAATGAAAAAAATGTTTTTGATGTTTGTTGGAGCATAAGTTGTAAGCGCCTATTGTGTTGTAGCAGGGTAAATGGATCCTGGAGGAGATCCATTTTACCCATCCAGTGTTTAGTCCCACATCGTCCAGTGGTGGGACTTGGAGGCTCTGGAGAGGCTATATAAGGAGCCCCAGACCTCCTGTATCCATTGAGAAAGTTCAATGAAAGACACGCCCCTTTGAGGGCTTCTCCCGTGGTTTCATCCCGCTCCTCACGGAGTAGGGTTCCACGTAAAATCCCGCTTGTTGTTCTTGTTATTTATCTTTTCCATGTTTATGCTTCCGCTTCCGATTTTCTAACATGGTATCAGAGCGGGTCGATTCTCGGAGAATATCATTATGTTGTTTTTTTTTCGAGATTCGTTTTTTCATTGTTCATGATACAAGAGTTTGTTCTGTTCGAGAAGATTGTTCTGAGTTTTTTTTTCTAGGGTTCCGATTAAGAACCCTAATCTCTATTCTTCGTCAGCCTAATCCAAGAATTTTAGGGTTTGGTGGAAACCCTATGTCCTGTGCAATCCCGGTGCTATCGCTCCAGGCGACTGTATCTCCATAGTGAGATGCTCCAGGTTCTGGCCGCTCCTTTTTCAAGGCAATCTCATCTTCAAGGCGCCTAAAGCGATCCCAGCAGCAGATCCGGGCCGCTCCAACGCCGCAAATCATCTTCAGACGGCATCTCGCGCCTTCCATCAACCAATGGTGAAGTGCTCCACTCCCAGGCGGAGTCGCGATTTGACTTCAAGAGGTTCCCTCGAAGCATCTCCTTCCAGGTCGTGCCCAGTAGCACAGGGCGCCGCGCACCTCCATCTTTCACCGCCAGGATCCCCATCGGGGAACGGCGCTCCACGCTCCTTTGTCAATGCCGCCCACCATCTGGCGGAACCTGCGCTCGCGGAGCGCCTATGTCGACTAAGGCGCGTCCTCCTCTTCCGGTCAGACTTCCAGCATCGCCGCCAAACATCTAGAAGCAGCCAGGCGGCGCCCTCGCCGCCCCTGTTCTCCCCTCGCGCGGCGCTCTCCTCCAGACCTTCCACGCGACGCTGCTCCTGAGGCCCGCAAGCTGCTGATCGGCGGCAGCCTCCTCCTCTCGCGATACTCTCTCCAGGCGACTCCAGCAAATGCCCTATTGAAGGGGGCGACAGGAGAAGACCCTATCGGGCAACACTCTCTGTGGCGGCGCATGAGAAAAGGGTTCCCGTGAGGGGAACCCTAATAAACCCAAGGGGGTTCGATGTTATTTTTTAAAAAAAAAAACCTATTTTATGATGGGTCGTGGGGTGAGAAAATAAAAGGGCTGCAGTTTTGTATTAAAAAAAACGGGGAGTGGGATGTGGCTGATTAGGCACGTTACAAAAAAAAAGAGAGGGCATGTCATTAAGAGAAAAAAAAATGAATGAGTGTTTGTTAAAAAAAAAAAGGTCGCGTACAAAAAAAACCGTACGCATTTCAAAAAAAAAGGCGCGTACATGGAAAAAGCCGTACGCATTTTCAAAAAAAAATGTGCAAAGCAAAAGCCGAAAAAAAAATGAGAACGGCTTAAAAAAAATTGCAAAAAAAAAGGAGAGACGGCTTAAAAAAAATGAAAAGCCGCAAGTAATGTTTGTTTTCCCCATTATGTTGTCTTCTCCCAACTTTGTTGATTTGTCTGTTTTCCGACAAGTATGGGAGAAAGGGGGAGTATATGTAGAGTCACAGGTCTGTTCATGATCCATATTCCAGATGCAGATTCAGATTTCCAGACCGATCAGATTCCAGACTCTACGGTTCAGATCCAGGTTCAGACTCGACGATTGTCTTCCGAGTCTCCAGTTTCAGACACGCACGAGTGTGCGGTCTTATTGTCAGATGAGCATATGTTGCCATCATTGTCAAAGGTCCCCATCATTCTTCTAGTTGTCAGGCCAGAGTTTTCATGTGAGCCATAGGGACTCCAGAGCAGAGGACCATTCCCTTGAGGGCAACGGTTTTCATGTGGTATCATAGGTACACCAGAGCAGTGCACCATTCTCTGAGCCAGATGGGAGAGACCCAGTTCTCCGACGAGGAGACTTCAGGCGCAGTTTCAGACTTGATGGTCAGATTCCGAGTCTTCAGTTGACTCACACTCCAGCCTGTTCGTCCTCCTCACCTGCACGGCATGAGAAGCAACGTCCTCGACTGCAGCATGTGCGCGTTGGGTTGATATTGTCCGTAGTGTCTTGTAGCGTTGAGTTGAGTTTTTGTCTGTTTGTCCAAGCTGAGCATTACATGCTCCAGCTTGAGGGGGAGTGTTGGAGCATAAGTTGTAAGCGCCTATTGTGTTGTAGCAGGGTAAATGGATCCTGGAGGAGATCCATTTTACCCATCCAGTGTTTAGTCCCACATCGTCCAGTGGTGGGACTTGGAGGCTCTGGAGAGGCTATATAAGGAGCCCCAGACCTCTTGTATCTATTGAGAAAGTTCAATGAAAGACACGCCCCTTTGAGGGCTTCTCCCGTGGTTTCATCCCGCTCCTCACGGAGTAGGGTTCCACGTAAAATCCCGCTTGTTGTTCTTGTTATTTATCTTTTCCATGTTTATGCTTCCGCTTCCGATTTTCTAACAATGTTATCAAGATTCAAGTTAAATTTTATGCAATTTCCATGAGACAATCCATTTTGAGCTAGTGCATTGCATTACAGCAATGTACCCCTGCAAACTGCATACAAATTGTTACCCACTTCCTTATGTGGCAATACAATGTCAAGATGAATATTTAGTGGCTTAATTGAAAGTGAGAGGTTGCCTTTGGTTTTTTCTTCAAAGTAACACATGCCTTGTATTATTGTTTGCTTTTACTTCATATTAATCACGGTTAAGGAAAAAATGCAGACCATCAAACAAGTTTGCGTTAACCTGAAGTAAAAATTTAAAATGCTTCGGAAAATTGTCCAAAAATAGTTAAACAAGTCTGTGTAAAGAAGAATTTCTTAATGTATTAAAAAGCAATTTAAACGAAAAAATCATATTTGATTTTGTTAACTCAGCCATGGCCGGTCCCACACCCGGGTAAAAGAGAAGGGTTGCGCATTACGTAGCCGACAGCCAGTACAAGAGAGAAATTTCCAAATAGTGTTCTTTTAAAGAACACTACACTATTTAGGAATTTAAACTAAAACAGTAGCATCTTTCCAACATGGATTTAAGCAAACATTTAAATTTCATTGGGGTGTTTCCTACTGGAGATGTGTTGCATCCTCCAAATGCAATGAGAAGCTGGCAAGGAACGCTACATCGTTGCATGGATGTAGTTCAAAATTTGCTAGTTCTGCCACATCGCCGCACGGATGCAGTCCAAAATTTATAAGATTTCTCGCACAATGGAAGTATGCAAGTAAAGAGATTAGTCCAAAAAAGGTTGCAAAGAAAGTTACGGATAGGTAGTTGGAATATTGGTATTTTGATTAGCAAATCGATGGTGATAATAGACACGATGGAAAGAATGAAGATTCGGTACTATTTCTCCAAGAGACAAAATGGGTTGGAGAGAAAGTAAGGGAGATCGAGAAGACAAGATTTAAACTATGGTATTCAAGTAAAGATAAGGGCGAAAATGGTGTTGGATTGGTTGTTCATAAGGATTTGAAGGATAGTATGATTGAAGTGCAAAGTTTCAGGGAGTGAATTGTTCTCGAAGAAGAAATTCTAAATATCATCTCAGTTTCTGCATCATAAATTGGTTTAGATGAAAGGATCAAACAAGTTTCTCGGGAGGATTTGGATAAGATTATGCAGGAAATCCCACAAAGAGAGATGATTTGCCTAGGTGGAAATCTAAATAGACATGTGGAAAAGAATGCTTAGTGTATGCTAGTGTTCATGAAGGCCATGGCTTCGAGGATAGAAATGAAGAGGAAAAGTCGTTCTGGATTTTATCATGATTTACGATCTTTTTATAGTAAACTCTCTTCAAGAAGAGGGAGGAGCATTTAATTACTTATAAGAGTGGCCATACTAAAACACAGATAGATTATTTTACATTGAGGAGAAGAGATCGATTGTGTTGCAAAGACCGCAAAGTAATCCCAAGAGAGAGTTTGAGAACTCAACATCGCTTGTTAATCATGGAAATGCAAATAAAAGGGCTAATAAAGAAAAAGAGGGTTTCCGAGATCACTAGAACTAAATGGTGGAATCTTCAATTGAAGCAGTCAAGCTTCAGTGGAAGCTTTTAGAAGACTTATCTTAGGATTCTAACGGAAGTGCAAATGAGATGTGGGAGGCAGTAGCATCTTATATCTAAAGAGTAGCCAAAGAGATGCTATGCGAGTCAAAGGGAGGAGTTCCAGGCCAAGAGGAGGCTTGGGGAAGGAGTGGAGGGGTGCAATAGAAGCTCAAAATCAAAAGAGTGTGTTTTAAAGCAATGTCTAAGGATAGAATAGGGGAAACTGTCACAAACTACAAATTAGTGATGAAGGAAGCAAAGAAGGCTGTAAACGAAGCTAAGTCAAAAGCTTATTAAGTTTTGTACAAAAATATCGATTCTAAGGAGAGCCAGAAGGATATATTCAAGTTGGTTAAGCAAGAGAAAGAAAGACCAAAGACCTTTCTCAGGTGAGATGCATTAAGAATGAGGAAGGATGCGTCCTTGTTACTAATAAGGATATAGAGACTAGATGGAAGCAGTATTTCCATAAGATCTTCATTGGGGAAGGAAATAGAGAGATCACTTTGTGAGATCTAGCTAGTAGTGAAAGTTACTTGAATTGTGCAAGCTATAGACAAATACAAGGGAATAAAGTAGAGGAAGCTTTGAAGATTATGAAACCTGGGAAAGGTGTATAACTTGATGACATTCCTATGGAAGTATGAAGAGTTCTAAGTGAGCGTGATTTGACTTAGCTTACAAATTTATTTAATGTTATTTGGTGAAGCAAGAAAAATGCATGAAGAGTGGAGGATAACCATCGTGGTGCCTCTTTATAAGAACAAATGAGATATTCAAAATTGTTCGAATTACATAGGTATTAAGCAGATGAGTCAAACTATGAAAATTTGGGAACGTGTGATCAAAAGAATGTTGAGGCAAGTTTTCAAAGTAAAAGAACATCAATTCGGATTCATGTCAGGTTGCTCAACTATTGAAGCCATCAACTTATTGAGGAGAACAATGGAGATTTATAGAGCTAAAAAGAAGAACCTCCATATGATTTTTAAAGAATGTTGAGGCAAGTTTTCAAAGTAAAAGAACATCAATTCGGATTCATGCCAGGTTGCTCAACTATTGAAGCCATCAACTTATTGAGGAGAACAATGGAGATTTATAGAGCTAAAAAGAAGAACCTCCATATGATTTTTATTGATTTAGATAAGGCTTATGATTATGTCCCATGGGAGATATTGTGGAGAGTTTTAGAGAAGAGATAAGTACATATCATATATATTAACCTCATAAAGGATGTGTATGATTGGGCTTCATCTTGTGTAAGGATCCAGTCTGGGAAGACTGACTATTTTGACATCAACATTGGTCTGCATCAAAGTTCATCTTTGAGTGCATTCGTTTTTACTTTGGTTATGGACAAGTTGACTAGTCACATTCAGGATGAGACACCTTGGTGTATGTTATTCGCTGATGAGATTGTGTTGATTGATGAGACTAGGGATGGAGTAAATGAGAAAATTGAGGTATGGAGACATGCAGTAGAGACTAAAGGACTTTGTATAAGTAAGGTGATGATTGAATATATGGAGTGCGCTTTTGATGAAAGCAATGGTGACGGAATCGAGGTGAAGATTGGTGACGATAACATTCAGAAGAAAGATTCTTTTAGATACTTGGGATCTATTTTGCAACATGATGGGAAAATTAATGGGGATGTTACCCATAGAAAAATGCAAGTTGGTTAAAATCGAGAGGAGCCTCTATTGTTCTATGTGATAAGAAAATTCCTTTCAAAATCAAAGGAAAGATTTACAAAGCAACTGTGAGACCTAATATACGTTATAGATCTTAATGTTGGCCTATGAATCATAGACATGTGACAAGAATGGCAGTAGCCGAAATAAAAATGCTAAGGTGGATGTGTGGACATACACGCAAAGATCGGACTAGGAATGATGCAATCAAAAGGAAAGTTTGTGTAGCTTCGATCGAGGATAAGATGAGAGAAAATCGTTTAAGGTGGTTTAGCTATTTGCAAAGGAGGTCGGACAATGCACCAATTAGGAGATGCGAGTTTTTGGATGCTGAGCCGGCTAAGAGAGGGCGAGGAAGGCCTAAGAAGTGTTGGAATGAGACTATCCGAATGGATCTTAGTTTTTTGGATCTAAGCCCAAGAATAACCCAAGATAAATCTGAATAGAGGCAAAGAAACCATGTAGCCAACCTAAATTTTGGAAAAAAGCTTTGTAGTTGTTGTTGTGGGGGGAAGTCATTTGTAATTACAAGGTTAGGATAGTAAAATCAATAATTAGGAGGTAACTATTAAACACAAAACATACCCCATGCAAACTAGCAGAAGCTGTGAATTGTCGCTCTTTCGTCCAAGTCATAACAGCCTTTGTCTCTGGTTGCCTTGTATGCAAATCATCATTCGTATGGAAAAACTGAATACGTCTAAATATCAGGAAATGCTAACCGTACAAAAGGTCTCATTGTACCTCAAGGTAGAGTAATTAAAAAAGGTTGTCAACTGCTTACTTGATCGGGAAAATCTCTATTAAGGTCGATGTTATTTGCATTGCCACGCCTTCTAAGAGAAAAGCCATCAGGATTCATTGTTGGAAGAATATGAAGGTGAATATTCCTTATGACCAGTGCAGCCTAAAAACATTTCATTATTAGATGCAAACCTAACTTGCAGACATGCTAATATATGCTTAAAAGAAAATACCAGAGGTTCCTTCATGTAATTGTCACACAGCCAATTAGCAAGACGCATTAGTATCTCTCTGCCAACTGGTTCATCTCCGTGCATGTTAGCTATAAACTGCACATGGTCAAGTTCACCTTCGTAAGGCTTGTTACAAAGCAAACTCCAAAAGAAAGATGCCAAGGAAGTTTATGTGTATGTCCACTTGTTTGTAGATGCATTTAATGGAAACCAGTCCCTGAAAATAAAATAAATAGCTACCTATGCTATGTGGATCGACTGAATATAATATATACACAAATCCAAATATAATTTTTTAGCGTAATAGCGTCAAGAAGAACCCTCCACTATAATTACCACACCTTCATCACTTAATCCGGTCTCATGAATCTCCCAAGAACAAAAATAACATATGCACCTTGAATGCAGGTTCAGCTTCTTCCTCTCCTGGTTTGTCAGAAATTTCAATTACCCACTGCATGTCATCGTATTTAAAAAAACAATTAGGTATAATAAACAATGCCAAGCATAGAAGATCTCAGAAAATGACACGCTTGACTATAGACTGGCTAGCAGTAAAACTTACGAGAGGGACTCCACGTACACTCCTCCCAATACTGGTACAAAATATGAGTAATGCGACAAAAATCAAACGATAATGGAGTTAGTGCTTGCACAATTTGGTAAATAAGTAATGGTGCAATTTAGCAGGTTTTATATCATGTCACAAATTATCCAGGAACATGGCTCTCTTCTTTAAAAGCTGTGAACCTGACTTTTAAAATGGTCCTTTCGAGCAGACAACATTGAGTACTTATCCTTCCTTTCGGAAGTTGAAATAATCTCCAAAGTAACACTATGTTTCTTTAGGGATGGCGAACCCAAAATTAAATCTCTTCACGCAGGAAGATCTCAAAATAAAATGTCTTAACTAATAAAGTGAACATAAGCAAATTATCTGACATAGTTTTATCGTGCAAAGCAAGAGAAACTAGTTGCAGTAGTATCAAGAAAGTAGAAAGAAATATAATTTTTGAAAACATCTTATATAGTCAGAGGGATGCCGCATGTAAGGAATCCAATCTGAAAATTGAGCACCGGATATAATAAAATGCATACCAGCATGAGGGCTATATCTTAAGGATGCAACATAAAGACATAATAACCTTCTGTACATACACACTACCTTATCAGTTTAGCACAGCTGGAACACTGACTTTTTGAAACAAATTCTTTTTTGTCCTTTTACAAATTTGCTAACTTTGGGTCTTGTCTTGAAACACCTAATTTCCTATATAAAGATGGGTTCTAGGGAAGATGGTCATATTTTTGTGTTTTCCGTGTATTTTATAAGTTACATGTCAAAAGATGATACGATGCTCCTTTTGGTCCGAGAGGTTTGCCTCTTAATTGAGACTGGCCATGTATTACACTGAAAGATAAGAATTTTAGTTGATCTTAAAATTTTAAAATTGCTCCTTCTTTCTGGAGTCTTTCTCCTCTTAAACCTCCACTCCAATCGTCTCTCGGAGTGCACATGGATTGAATAAAATCCATAATCCAATCCAATCCATAATTGGATAGGATTTATTTGATTTTATGATTCTAACATATTGGATTCAGATTTTTCCCATCGGTTAAAATACATGTTGGATTGAATTGGATTGGACCATAGCTAAAACCCAGTCCGATCCGATCTGTTAATTTTATATACACGCATACCCACGTACACATACATACATACATCTGCATACATATACATACATATAAATATATATACTTATGCACACATGGAATGGGAAAGAAACACCCATGTGCAGGTACACACCTTCACCCATATTCTCCACCATCGAATGGCTACCCCATCTATTGCAATCTCACGCTCTCCCTCTCCCTCATATAAATCTCCCAACCCTCCTTCGTCTCCCTTCTCTCCAAATCCCTCCTGCTCCCAAACCCCCAACTTTATCTCCCTCGCATCTTGTCATTCCCTATGTGTGGCTACGTATCGTGCCCTTGCCTCCCTTACACGATCCAAGTCCATGCTCGAGCTCCCTCTCACGCCCTACTTTTGCACTTACGTCTTGTGTATCGGCTCTATCCATTGCTCCACCCAATCCTCCTCTACTCACACGTCAGTTCCCCATTGTGCCCCCGCATCATTTATGTGCCCCAAGTCAAGGCACCATCTTCCTTTTGCACCCTCCCTCAGTCACCCATCCAACCCCCTCTATCATCTCTCTTCCCTCCTTCCAAGCCCTGCCTACCATCGATAAAGATCGCACTCGTCCACCCATGTTCCTCTTGATCTGGAATCTCTTTGGGTGATGCTTGATGTATGCATTATATAATTCTTGAGTTTTAATTTTCCTACATGGTGATTTTGTGCGGAATTCTTTGGTTTGTTTAACACTTTGCATCATATTTTAATGACTTACATGATATGGTTTTTCTTAACATATATGGTAATCATGCTTGATATATCGACATGAAGGTTTATGAACTTTTTAACAAGGATTATATATCATACTTGGTTTTGTTCCTTTTTTATTCATTCTTGGCAACACGGCATTGATACTAACATATCTTATTTTGGTATACTAAGAATGATTACTGGGATGGAATGATATTGAAAAAATATATTTCAGTCAGAGTCCTAGATTTGGTGTTCATCGGATGAAGCTAACAGTGCTTCGCTATGGGATAAATAATCATTTACTCTACCATCACAAGATTATGTAAATTAAATTATAGATTATATATGTTCAATTTCCTTCATCGGTTCATATACTAGGAACTTATATTTTATATGGGTAATCTCATTCTAATTCATTTATGGTATGTTTTGTCCTGATTTGGGAGGTAGGTTTAGGTGATGGAGAGAACGATACTTAGATCCAAGCCATTGATGAGAAACTCTATCGGATGGCTAAAGAATAGGGTGCATGAGAATTGGTTGCACATGGGTGCTACCTCCCCAAACTCGTACATTTTAAGGTGGTTCCTTCTGTGGGGCATCTAAAGGGATTGTGAACAATTGAAATGAGGACCTCTTAGAGGTGGAGGAAGCTATGTCTGCAGGGTCCTCGCTTTCTACGATTATGATGCGGAAGGAGGATCTCTTGCAAGGAACCCTTTTAACGCGTAGTGGAACTGTTTGTCGCATTCCCATCTTGATCGCTTTCTTCTTTCATTGGAATCTTTAGAGTTATTTGTGATGGCATTGGTCTGCTCTTTGTCACGGTCACATTCAGATCACACTTGTGCTGGGACGCTGGAGCTGGAGAGGGTTGTTATCCAGGCATCATTTTCTGCTTTTAGTGTATGTATTCTTGTTTTGGAAGAAAAAAAGAAGCCACATACATCTAAAGCAGAAAATGAAGCCCGGACAACAAGATTCTGACTCTACAACCAGGGGATTGGCCATGAAGCTTGGGGCTTTGCGGAATATGTTGATCTCCATGAGGAGGGAGACCAGGGGCCGTAGGGAGGAACATTGATCTCTAGCTCAGGCAAAGATAGTCATGCTTGATAGGCTGAAAAGCACTCGGGATTTAGACAAGGACAAAAAGAGGGAGTTGGAGTGGAGACAAGGATCCTAACAGACTTGGAAGGAGGGAGATGCGAATACTTGATTTTTTTCATGTGATGGCCAATGGTAGGAGATGGTGCAACATGATCTATTTCCTCATCGTGGGGGATGAACATATATAGAGGGAGCAGGCTATTGGTGCTATTGTGGTTGGTCAAATAGCAAAAGGGTTCGTTCATGGATAAATAGATGGGCAGAGATATTTGCAAGCTATCTAGAGAGCAAGCTGCTAGATTGTTGCAGACTTTAATGTAGCAAGGTTTGTGAGGCAACGACTCCCCTGTTCCGAATGGTTTTGTGAGTTTTCTTCTTTTGAGAGTTTTGAAATGCAATGAAGAATGATGTTGTCACGGTGGCAGAGGAATTCCGGATAGAAAATCGTGGCTTCGAGAAGATGCACAGCTCATTAATTTTCCTTCCTAATGTTGTACAACAGATTAAGGACTTCCGTTCTATTGTTTTCTCTAATGTTATTTATAATTGGGGGAAAGATTCTTGCCAATCATCTTCGGAATTCCGTCATTGCATATACTTAATGGCTTTCGTCCAAGGTTGGCATACGAGGGACATTGTGGTTGTAGCTTCCAAGATCATTGCAAAGTGACAGAAAAATGAATTCAAAGGGATGTAGTGGAAGGTTGATTTCTTCAAGGATTTCTCCCAGACTCACCCCGATTTATCCCTCCCTCATCACATTTATCTCCACACATTTGCATCCAAAATCCCACACAATTGACATTTTTCATTTTTCTTACCCTCTAACTTTTCCAACCCAAATTCTTCCCCTTTGTATATACAGGCTACATCAATTTGCATTCCTTCCTTACCTTGTACACGATTTGCCTTGCCTCCAGCATGTATGGTGCACCCAGTGTTTTCACTCAATCACTTACATGCATGTCCAACTGTAGCATCCCCTTTCTATGCTTGCCTCTCTTCCCTCTAGTTTGTTGTCCTTCCAGCCAATAGTGTGGCTCGTGCCACGGCTCGTGCCACATACTTCCTCTGGGCCTCACACTCCCTACAAATAATCCTCTCTATATTAGTAATGGTCCAAATCGCCACCAACTTTAAAGTTAGATCCAAGACGTTTCTAGTGTGCATCATGTTGAGAGAAAACAATAACTTGCTTATTCATGAGGCCCTAGGGTTCTCTTATATAGAGGAGAGACTCGTTGGGCAAATTACATAATGAAGACAGAAAGATAGAAAATACATAAAAGAGATAAAAATATAAATAATATCTCAACACTCCCCCTCAAGCTGGAGCGTAGATATCAATCATGCTCAGCTTGGAACAGCATATCTGATAAGATCCTCTGGCTT
Source organism: Ottelia alismoides (assembly GCA_037367405.1). Taxonomy (NCBI): domain Eukaryota; kingdom Viridiplantae; phylum Streptophyta; class Magnoliopsida; order Alismatales; family Hydrocharitaceae; genus Ottelia; species Ottelia alismoides. The sequence goes on from JAZKJV010011034.1 coordinate 310,919, forward strand.
GGGCCTTGGTAAGTACATCTATTGTCTGATCTCTTGAGCTAACATGAGTAGTGGAGATAAGGCTCTTATGTGCCATGTCTCGAGTGTAGTGACAGTATACCTCGATATGCTTGGTCCTCTCATAGAAGGATGGATCGTTTGCGATGAAGAGAGTTGCATGGTTGTCATATTGAAGGTGCATAGGAAGAAGCACCTCAATTGTTAGGTCAGTAAGAATAGATCTGACCCACATCATTTATGTACTAGCATGTGTCATGGCCATGTATTCTGACTGATTCTACACTGGATCTAGCAACCACTATTTGTTTCTTGCTCTTTCATGACATCAAGGAACTCCTTATGAACACTGCGAAGCCAGAGGAGAAACACGCAGTGCGTATAATCACGAAGGGGAGGCATCGAGGTAAACTTCTTGTCCTTGGGACACCCTGCATAATCTGCATCTGCACAAGCTATAATGGCAAGAGATGTACCTCTACTGAATAGAAGACCAGTGCCAGGTAAGGCCTTCATATATCTCAGAATCATATGGACTGCATCCATATGTGCCTGTCCAGGCTGCTCCATTAACTGACCCACTTTGCTTACTGCAAAGGATATATCTGGCTTGGTGATGGTCACATATATGAGCTTCCCAACGAGCTCCATGTACCTCATCTTGTCTACTTCGTTAGTGTCATCATCGTACAATTCCATGCTCGGGTCCATGGACGTAGTGGCATGCCTATAATCTGATATGCATGTCTCAGAAAGAAGATATGTATCGTGCTTCCTCTGGGTTCGCAAGACCTCGTTGGTTCCTGGTAAACTCCCCCTCCTAAGAGGCCACATGCCCATCCTGTAAAGCATCCTGATGCACAAACAACTCAGTAGCACCATCAGTAGAAACAATGTGTTCATTATATACATGAGGCATGCTGGATGATGGGAAGGTCCATGAGCAGGGGGAACAGTGTGAGACCTGCGAGTAAACACATATGGTAAAAATTGCATCACAATACTAGATGGCGATTCAGGGGTAACCACAGGAGAAGGTATAGGTACGGAAGGTGATGGTGATGGTGGTGGCGGTGGTGGTGAAGGTGATGGAGGCAGAGTAGGAACTGGGGGTGGTGCAACCATAGGAGGAGGATGTATGTATACCTCCTCACCAGAGTGAGATTGAGTCACCATATCACCTGTAGGAGAGAAATACATAACAGAATCAAAGAATGTGACATCAACACTGACAAAGTATTTATACCGAAGCGGATCAAAATAATGATACCCCTTTTGGATACAAGAATAGCCAACAAAGACACACTTGATAGCTCTAGGGGAGAGCTTGTCACGACCAGTCATCAGATTGTGAACAAAGGCCACAAAACCAAACACTCTGGGTGTAAGGGAGAGCAAGTCCTTCTCGGGAAACATAATCGAGAAAGGAACCTTTTCTCCTAAAACAGAAGATGACATGCGGTTCACCAAGTAGTAGGCTGTGAGGACCGCATTATCCCAGTAAGAGTGTGGGGCACGACTCTGAATCAAAAGGGTTCGCGTCACATCGAGTAAATGATGGTGCTTGCGTTCGACAACACCATTCTGTTGGGATGTGTAGGCACACGAGGTCTAGTGTACAATGCCAAGAGACTTGAAGAGCTCGGATAGTTGTTAAGTACAGAACTCTAAGACATTGTCAGATCGCAAATACTTGACAGCAATACAGAAAATGTTCTTTATTTCATTGATAAAGGTTTTAATGGCGAACCCACCTCAGATTAATTTTTAACAAGACCCAAGAAAGTTTAGAATAGTCATCCACAGCAACAAGATAAAAATAATGTCCCTGGTGATTAGGAACACGACTGGGACCCCAAATATCTTAGTAAATAAGCTCAAATAACCGAGTACTACTATGACTCTGACGACCAGGAAAAGAAGAGTGGTGATGCTTCCCAAGCTGGCAAGCCTTGCACTAAAAGGAAGATCGTGTGGAAATCTGTGGGAGTACATGACACAGCTTCTGCAGAGAAATGTGGCTAAAATGAAGATGTCACAAGTATGGTGAGACTGGTCATGTAGGAATAGTGGAGGCACCAGCATGAGGAGGTTGGACTAGTCTATAGAGCCCCCGTTACTCACGGTCACATCCAATCACTATGCCCGTGAGTATGTCCCGAAACACAAGAGAAGAGGGGTCAAAAATAGGACAATGCAGATCCTTCGTAATCGGACTAATAGAAAGCAAGTTCAAATGAAAATCAAGAACATATAAAACACTCTGCAAGTACATGGATGGTATCAAATGCACCACCCCATGTCCGGGAATGGGGAAGTGCACCCCACTTGCAATGAAGACCCATCTACCAAGGGGTATAGACATGTAAGAACTGAACTGGGCTCTGTCTTCATAGAGATGGTGGGAAGCACCAGATTCCATGATCCACTCTGTCATATCTGCCTTGCTATAACTGGTAAAAGCATAGGCTAAACCTGAGGTGCTCGAAGAGGATCTAGCAGCGGTTGTTATATCTGAAGAACCTGTAGTGGTGCCTGCAACATGAGTCATTATCTCTCATATACGAGAGACAATATCATCAAGGTGTAGATCTGCCTGAGGAGCCGAAGTGTCTCGAGGCTCAATCTGCTCAGCTACAGGAGTAGATGTGGGGTATACATGCTTTTATATCATGTGTCCTCGGAGTGACCTGGACAACGACAGTAGGTGCAGGGGCCACGCTGACGTCCACCTCCTCTACTACGGAAACTATACCTTTTAAACTACGTAGAACCTCCACTACCGCGAGATGCGGCCACTGTTGATGAAGTATGTGTGATGGCAGCGGGTGGGATAAGAAGCCTGCTGAGGCGACTGTTTGCCTCCTCCATGAGAGGTATGGTCGTGCTTGTAAGAAGTTGTACGCGGGCAGCCTCATGCTCCGGCTCCAGGGCTTCCAAGAAAACTCCAACCATCGTGGAGTTCATGTATGCCATCTGATTCTCCGTAGAAGTGGTAACAGGCATAAAGCTATGAAGCTTCTCAAACATGTCATAAAGAGAGTGTGGAATACATGCAAAGGACGGTCATTCTGATTGGCCTTCTATATATCGAACTGTAGTTAAAGAATCTTGGCCTCATTCTTCGCTCGGTTATGGTATACGTGGCTGCCAGAATATCCCACAATGCCTTAGCAGTGGGCTGGCTCACAATATCGTTGGCGATCTCTGTGGCGAGTGTCCCAGAGAGCCAAACGCAAGCGTACGCATCATCTTGCTTCCACGAAGCATTGTCCCCAATCTTATCTATCAACTCAGGCTTTGTAAAAATGTGCTCCTAGTTATTACATTGTATAAGGTCATAAACTACATGGACCACAACTCATAATTGGTCCCATCTATCTTTACGATGAGAGATGGACACTTAAAGGCACCGAACGAAGATAAAACAACGCCCTTGTTCTCTAACATGATGAGAAAGAAGGTTGAAATAGAACTTGATTGGGGAGAAAGAGCGATTCGAGCGAGTCTAGACGATCATATAGAGGATTGGTTATGTGTGTAGACTCATACAACCATCCTCGATTCCTCATCAATTCTCGATCCATGCTAAGATCGGAAAACATGATTTAAAGGCCTGAAATCACATTTCCCGATCAAAATCAGGCAGTTTCAGACCGCAGTTTGGCAACAGAGGGACATATAAGGTCCACGGAAGCCGTCGGCGGCACTAGAAGGCGTTGGAGCGCGTTGATTGTGGTGTTGAGGTGCTGTGAAGGGGTCTACAGTGCCAGCAACGCGCAACATCGGTTGCCAGCTACAACAGTGGGTGGTTACAGAGGCACGCAGTGAGGAGCAGCCGCGTAGGCTGCAGCGGCACGCGCAGGGCTACCACATGGGATGCAGCGGCGGACGCATTGTCACTGCGAGGAAGGAGGGGATCGGAAGCGGTGGGTGTGAAGCAGTGCGCGGCACGAGGGAGAGAGGCAGGTGGGATTTAAGGCACGGGTGGGGTATGAGAACTCCGATCTTCGACCATCGCTCTGATATCATGTTGAAAGAAAACAACTCTTGTATAGAGGAGGGACTCGTTGGACAAATTACATAATGAAGATGGAAAGAATATAAAATACATAAAAGAGATAGAATATAAATAATATCTCAACACATCCAATAAATGATTATGGTTGTGTGTCGATCATGTCATGTGAGTTATTGATATGCCTTAAATCCTAACCATTTGACAAAGGTTGAAGAACCATTGTACGTACCCCCTCTTGCTATACCATGCCCCAACAAGTCGAAGTTCTTGTTGTATTCGGGTATATGGATCCCTTTGTATTAACGATCTGTCTGTACATAAATAGTATATAAACTCCATAGAGTTAGGGCTTTCTACATCCTATTTACTTTCTTCTTTCTCTGCATAGTGCAAACTGGTCGCCATCGCTCAAGGACATAGCCCAGTTACAAGTGAACCTTGTAAATCCGTGTGTCTTTCTACTTGCGTGATTGATCGTTTGTATGTGTTCTGCTTCCGTGATTCATAACAAACAGGTATCAGAGCATCAGGTTCCGCCAGGATCATCATGCAAGATGACGTCACACAATCTGAAGATCGATAAGTTCACATAGAGGAACGGATTCAGTCTATGGACTATGGCAGAAGATGTGTACCATGCTGAAGCAATAGGGCATCTAGGCGTTGTTGGACCTGAAGCGAGCGAAGGCACTCGAACCCTTCAAGTTGATAGTGCATGAAGAGACGATGCACTCGACTATCACGTTGTGTTTGGCGGATGAGATTAGGTCGAATGTGGTTAAAAAACTCAAAAGTTTGTATATGACAAAATCTGAACCAACAAGTTGTTGTTGAAGCAATGTGTGTTCTCTCTTCGTATACAAGAAAGTAGATCTCTTAAAGAACTTCTAGATTGCTTAAATACATTGTTGATGGATTAAAGAAAGTAGATGATAAGATTGAAGATGAAGATGCTGCTTTGATTTTGTCAGTTTCTTTCGCTATTGTATGAGAATTTTATTCAATCGTTTATACTAGGAAGAGAAGTGATAACCCTTGAAGAAGTTCACACGAGTCTGCATATGCATGAACTTCAACATATGGTTACCGGAAAGCAAGACTCTAATTCTGCAGGTTTGGTTATGACTCTTGAAAAGAGTCGTGTTGGTCCTGCCTACATGAAGAAGGAAAGAATAAGTCCAAGTCAAAGAATCACAATTCTAAGGATATCTGCAATTACTGCAAGGGACCTGAACATTGAAGGAAAGACTGCTCGAAGAATAAAGGGAAAGTCACGATTTTTGCAGTGGCTCAAGGGAACGTAGATTCTGAAGATGGTTCGATCATCACCATCACAAATCAGAAGACGACAAATAACACATGGTTTCTTGATTTAAGATGTTCTTACCATATGAATCCCCTATGAAGATTCGTTATGCACTTATGAGAAAAAAAGATAGTGGAAACTTCCTTATGGAGAATGATGCAACGTGCAAGATTGTATGTTGGAGTATATGCATCATGTGTAGATGGGTAATTGGATCCCTCCAGGGTCCAATTAGCACATCCAATGGTTTAGTCCCGAATATACTAGTTGTGGGACTTGGAGAGTCAGTGGGGGGTTATATAAGAAGCCCCACACACATTGTATTAAATGAGAAACTTGAATAGAAGAATCATCCCTTTGAGGCGTTCTCTCGTGGTTTTATCTCGCTCCTTACGGAGTATGGTTCCACGTAAAAATCACGGCGTTCTTGTTTATTCTTTATCTATGATATTATGCTTCTGCAATATCAATTTCTAACATGGTGTCAGAGCAGGTTCGATTCTCGAGGATTTATTATATATTCATTATTTGTTCGAGGATTTGTTCAAGATTTCTAGGTTTCACAAAACCCTAATTTTAGCATGCCAGCATCTGGTTCAAGTTCTGCAGATTGTTTTCTACATGGGTTTTTTGAAACCCATATTTCTGGACAGATTGGGTCTTGTTCATAATATCATCTTCAATGATCTAGGGTTTCCAATGAAACCCCAGTTTTTGCACCTCTAGATCGCTGCCACCCTTCAGCAACGAAGCCATGCCCGAAGAAGAAGAGGTATGGACAAAGCAGCCATTCTACGCGAGAACGCCGAGAAGCATTAGCAGCAAAAGAAGTTCAAAGTAGCATCTTTGTGATATTGGGTTCCTAACCGATGCATAGAAAGTTATTCTTCATGTACGCAACTGCCCCATTGAACATTTTCCTCCTCAGCATCCATTAAGCATTTTCCTCCTCAGCAAGGGATGCTCTAGACGATTCAAGAGCGGATCCAAGGGCTCCAGGCACCACCGATCAAGTATCATACAGGCCACAAGCACCATCGAAGAACCGAAGGGACTTCGCCAAGGTGTGGTTCCAAGGTGCACTCCACCGACTGGTGCAACACCCAACACGCGCGCAATGCGATTCGCGATGACCGAATCCCTGTCCAAAAATCGTGATGGCATGCGGTTTGGTTCCTCCAATACGACGATGCCAATCTCTGCTTAAGAAAACTTCATCGTGGCGGCGGTGTTGGATTCTTTTGGAACCCTAGACTCGAAGGAGGAGGCGAAACCCCCTACAGAGCCCCTCCTCACGACACCTAAGCATCAGGCGACGCCGCTCCAAGCCATCTCCCACATCTCCAGGCGACGGCGGAGAAAAGCCACATCAGGGCGGCGGTCCTTGTGAAAGGGTTTTCCCGTGAGGGGAACCCTAAATACCTCTCATATGTGTTCTATTTTTTTTTTGAAGCCCAAGTAGGTTGCCGTATATTTAAAAAACAAGGGGAGTGTTGCACTTAGAAGGCCCAATTGTAGGCTACTTAAAAAACAGGAGAGGGATTTCATTTGAGGCCCAACGGGTCTCTTGTATTAGAAAAAAATGAAAGCTGAAAAGAATGATGAATGGCTTGGAAAAAACCGTATGCAAAAAAGGGATCGTACAAAAAAATCGTACGGAAAAATATGCAAGAACATCACAACTGGAAAAAATTGAGATTGGCTTATGTGATTCATTGGTTTCTTCCCATTGTCATGACTTCTTCCAACTTAGTCAATGTCTGTTATTCCGATTACTAGTATGGGAGAAAGGAGAAATATTGTGTAGAGTTCTACAGGTTCAGATTCTCTAGTTTAAATTCTCTTATTCAATTTCCAGACTAGTTGTCAGACTCTACCGTTCAGATTCAGACTCGACAATCAAATTGGTTCCGAGTCTACAGTTTGATGCGCACATGTATGCGGTCAGTTGAGAGGTCTCCATCTTTGATTTGGTCGGGTCAGGTTTTTCATGTGATCCATACTCCAGAGTAGAGATCCTATTCTTTATGTTGTTGTGGGCTAGGATTTTCGTGTGGTTTCATAAGGAGTCCATAGAAGAGATCCCATTCTTTGAGCCAATATGGGAGAGACTCAGTTCTCCGATAAGGAGACTTTCAGGCTCCATTCTCCAACGACCGTAGACTCCGACGAGGATGTTTCCATGGCTTTTTTTCAGTTCGACCCTTTAGAGAGATGGAGCAGTTACGGGCCAGAGATGCAACCTAAATGGGCAATGAACTAAATGGCGTTTCTAACAATTGAAACTAAGAACTAGATGACGAATACCAAAGGATGATATACGATGTGCAAAAATCAGCAACAAATGCATGCAAAGATGCACGTTTTAGCACCGATTTCTTCGACAATATTAGGGCAAATCAATTAGTTAACGACTAATGGAAATAAATAACGATATTGCAATTTAGAATCTCAATAAATCACCAAACCGAATAGCAATATACCAGCCCACAAATCTAACATTATGAAGTGGAATAATATGCGGTAGAAACACTCATACCACAACCCGCAAGGGGTTCGTTAGGCGCGCTTCAGATCTGGTCGGCAATGGGCTTCGGTGTTCGGGTGCTTGCCGCGGTCCGTGGTGACTGTTATCCTGCGGGAAACGAGGGCCGGTAGCACAGCGGCGCGTCGGGACGTCTGGCAGGGGTTTTGGGGAGGCTGTGGCGTGAAGGGAAGGCACTGCTCGGTGCGGGACTCGAGGAGAGGGCAGGGGCGGCGAGTGGGTGAAGGCCGGGGACTGGGGTGGCGGTGATGAGGGCCGGTGGGGGTTCGGGTGGTGGCCACTGAGAGGGTCAAGGCCCGCGGAGGGGAATGCACGGGGGCGAGGAGGCGCAGGCGGGGGAATGGGGTGCGGGTGCCTGGGCGCGGGGCGCGGGTTCTGGGAAAGGGCGACGGCAGCGGGAAGGTCGGGGCGGGGAGGGCGAGGCGCTGGCGGGGAAGAGGACTGCGGGCGGGGGCGACTGGGAGTAGTGGGAAGAGGGGGAGGCCGGGAGAAGGCGGCGCGAGGGAGAGGGAGGAGGAGAGAAGGGAGGCGGCGGTAGGGGAGGTTGTAAGGTTACGGGGGGGAAGAAAGAATCGGGGAGAGAGGGGGGAACGGCGGTTCGAGAGAGAGGGGGAGAGAGAGAGAGAGAGAGAGAGAATTAGGGTGGGGAAATAACTTCAATTCCAACTTAACTTAACCCTAATACAAGGGGGCCTTATGTAGAGGCTAATCCCCCCTAAATAGCAATAGCTTTCTAAAATAAAAATAAAGGAAAGAAAACATGCTAAAAAAGAAAAGAGAATAAAGGCCTTGTATAATGAGCCTTTTTACATGATTAAATAAAATTTAAAATAAAATGTCAACTAAAAGGTGGAGGTGGAATCATGCTGCATCAACTCCCCCCTGCTGAAAAGAATCTCGCTCCGCCGAGATGGCATCGTAGAAGCTCTGAAGTATATCGGGGCGGAGTTGTCGGAGTTCATCCTCGTCAATCCAGGTGCAATCTGTAAGAGATCGTCCCTTCCATTTGACTAGATATCGTCGGAAAGACCACGTCTAGTAGTCATATCTCGGATGTCGGCAATATCTTCAATCTGATCGGCATCAGTCGCGGCTGGTGGCTGGCGCGTGTCATCGGCGGGAACTGCTAGGCGGGGCGGCATCTGTCTGTTCATCCCCATGATAGAAGAAGAGATCTGACACATTGAAGACTGGCGATGTCTGGACGTCTGGCGGCAGGTCGAGTAAGTAAGCATTGGGCCCAATCCTCTTGAGGACTCGAAATGGACCAATCTTCTGTTCACTCAATTTTTGGTGGACTCTCAAAGGAAACCTCTCTTTTTTTAGGTGGACCATCACTAATTCTCCAACTCTGAACTCGCTCTCTCTTCGGTGTAGGTTGGCTTGGGCTTGTTATTTCTGGGTCATGGTTTGGAGTTTGGCTCGGATTTCAGTATTGATGTGGGTTAAGTGTTCGACCAGATCTTCAGCAGTTGCACTACTTCTCCCTTGTAAGGTTGTGGGTTTTAGGTCTAGAAATTGGGTAAGTGAAAAGCCATACACACTCTCAAAGGGCGATTTTCTGGTGGACCTATTAGTGGAACTGTTATACGCGAATTCAGTTTGGGGAAGAATTAGATCCCATTTGGATGGAGAGTCCCCTGCAAGACATCGCAATAAATTTCCTAATGATCTGTTAACTACTTCGGTTTGCCCATCTGTTTGTGGATAATAAGAGGTACTATATTGCAAACGAGTACCAAGACGAGACCAAAGCGCGCCAAAAATGACTCAAAAACCGAGTATCACGATCCGAAGTAAAGAACGAGGAACACCATGCAAACGAACGACATCACGGAAAAACAAATCAGCGACATGAGATGCATCTGAGGTTTTTCTACATGCAATGAAATGTGCCATTTTAGAAATCTGTCCACACCACAAATATGGAGTCAACTTTTCGTACCGTGAGGGGTAAGCCTAGCACGAAATCCATGGTGATGTCTTCCCAGGGTCGCAGAGGAATTGGCAGGGGTGTATACAGTCCAGTGTTCTGCCTGTGGCCTTTGAATCATTGACATGTTTGGCATTTCTGTACGAATTTTGTAACATCCTTTCACATCTGCGGCCAATAAAATCGCTCTTGGAGAAGAGTCAAGGTCATGTCCCTTCCAAAGTGTCTAGCTAAACCTCTGTTATGTAGTTCTGAAATTAAATTCTCACGAAGGGATGTGGCAGGGATGCATAGTTGGTGGCCTTTGAATAGGAAACCCTCATGAAGAACATAAGTGGCTGTTGGATCCTGTCCAGTATCAACACATTCCGCATGAACTTGTCCGAAATCAGGATCAGTGGGGTAAAGGTCCTTGAGTGTGTCAAACTCTGTCGTGCTGATGGTCATTGTGGTCAGGGCATGTGCTCGCCGGCTCAACGCGTCGGCCACGCGGTTCAGGGTTCCAGCTTTGTGTTTGAGATGGAATGTGTATTCTTGGAGGAAACTAACCCACTTGGCATGGCGCTTATTAAGGGTTTTCTGCGAATTCAGATATCTTAAGGCTTCATGATCAGAGTTGAGGACAAATTCACGTTGGATCAGGTAATGCCTCCAATGCTTGAGAGCTTGTACCACGGCATAAAATTCGACATCATAGGTGGAGTACCGTGATCTGGCTTCATTCAATTTCTCACTGTAGAAGGTGACAGGTCGTCCTTCTTGACTTAGCACAGCACCAATCCCGACATGTGAGGCGTCGCAATCAACTACAAAAACCTTGGTGAAGTCGGAAAGTGCCAAAACAAGGGCATGTGTCAATTGGTGTTTTAGGTA
>JAZKJV010011035.1:0-224254 GCA_037367405.1 Ottelia alismoides
TGTCCCTTTTCCCAACAGCCAAGGACATGAGTACATATTGTTGGCGGTTGACTATTTATCCAGGTGGGTGGAGGCTATCCCAACCCGAACCGCAGACAGCAAGACTGTCTGTAAGTTTGTGAGAGATCATATTATTGCTAGGTTCGGGGTGCCAAAAGTTTTGATATCTGATGGGGGTAGCCATTTTGTGAACCGAGATATGAGATCTTTAGCTAAGGACTATGGATTTGAGCATAGAGTTACTAGTCCTTACCACCCACAGTCCAACGACATGGCAGAGGTTTCGAACAGAGAGATGAAGAGTATTTTGCAGAATTGGTTCGTCCCGATAGGAAGAACTGGTCTCAGCTTTTGGACCAAGTTCTGTGGGCCTATAGGACAGCCTACAAGACACCATTGGGTACTTCACCATTTAGAATGATCTATGGCAAGCCATGCCATTTGCCCGCAGAATTGATTCATAAATCCGAATGGGCAATTAAGAAGATTAACTGGAGTTGTCACCTAGGGAAACTTTGTCGAGACTTGAACTTGAACGAGCTCGTGGAAATCCGAAACAGGGCATTTGACAACAGTTTGATTTATAAGGATAAAGTAAAGAGATGGCATGATCAGCACATTAGGTGCAAAGACTTTGTCCCTGGACAAAAGGTATGGTTGTTCAATGCCAGGTTGAAGATGTTCCATGGGAAGCTCAAATCTAAATGGACGGGTCCCTTTGTGGTTAAGAAAGTGCACGAGAATGGAAGTGTAGAGATAGTTGATCTCACAGATGGTGCACAATCTCATGTGGTGAATGGACAACTGTTGAAGCGTTTTGTTGATTCGAAAGAGCAGTTAGTCCAAGTCGAGGTCATCAACTTCATGCAGAGCGAGCACAGAGCAGATACATCACATTACTCATCATGAAGATGCAGCATCAAGATTCAACATCTTAGAAGATTCATTCCTCTTGTACATTCGCCCTTCTTTGTATATTCTCCAGATCACATCGGTTCTTACACTTACTCTTGTCCTATACTTAGGCTTACCAAGAGCCTAAGTATAGGGGGAGCCGATGCCCTCCATATGTATACTCATCCATTTCTCTTCTTGACCTCGTCCGCCCCATTTTTGTTCTTCTTCTATACTTAGGTTGTCCAGAGCCTAAGTATAGGGGGGTGGATCGATTCTTCACTATCTATTATTTTAGCCATCCTACGCTTAGCACGAGCTATGTCTTTTTCTCCGCTTCTTGTGCCATGAGGACATAACACATGCTAAGTATAGGGAGGCGTGTATATTTACATATATACTTTACCCATAGCTCGTACTTTCACGTATTTTTGTATATATTATACAATAATTATGGGGTGGGTAAAAAAAAGAAACAAAACTTTTTCAAAAAAAAATCTCTAAAAAAAACTTTTTCCTAAAAAAACTTTTTTTTCCTTATTTGCTAAAATAACAAAACAAACTTTTTCAAAAAAAAGTCTTTTCTTATTTACCTATCTTTTTCAAAAAAAAAACTCTTGAAAAAAAAGCAAAAACTTGTCTAACAACAAAAAATTCTTTGCCTTTGTTTGAAAAAAAAACTTTTTCTAAAACTTAAAAAAATCAATCAATCATAAAAAAAAACTAACTAATAAGTTGGTTTAACCCCTGACACATTCACTTTCACACAAGACTAGTGATGTTCAAGAACACTTGGTTTATGGGCTCTTGAGATTTTGAGTTAACCAGCCTTAGTCGTTAGGGTCTTTGACTTAATTATTCACATTTCCCTAGTTTGAAAGATTTGTGTGCTATATTGCATGCTTAGTCTCTACCTCAAGAATATGATCAACACCTCACATACACGACTGCAGTTATGATGAGATGAGTTGAAATTTCACCTGAGGAGCTGGGATGGGGGATTTGAGTTTGGACTTGATTTAATGATGCTCGAGGATGGGATAAAATCAATGAAGGCTTCATGAAACCTGAATGTCAGCATCTTTAGCCAGTATGAGAACATGGTTCTTGTACTATCTCTTGACATTTACCTATGTGCTAGGGTGTGATTAAAATAAAAAAAATGTTGATCAGTGTGCGCCAACTCTTGGTAAAAGCAGTGGAGCTAGCCAAAAATACTACAAATCAATGAAATGTCAAAGAAAATCTCTCATTCCATACAAAGTCAAATATCAAAGAGCTTCCACCAAAGGCGAGCGCTCCCAACCATTTCAAAAGTGTCCACTTTGGACCACCGCTATTAGGACCAGGAGTCGGGCTTGCACCAAAAAAGGGCTCTAATCGTAAATGCTACAAGTCTGGGTGTAGAAGGTATAATAGATACTCAAAAAAGACACACCCCGGTGTACTCCCAGGAAAACAAGTGCAGATGGCTCCAACTTCTCTTGACGGACGCACTGATCAACACCCAAAAAAATACGTTGAGTAATAAGGCACTTGAGAGGATCCTTGTTCCAATGAGAGGGAGAGAAGAAATGACACAATCCTATGCCCTCCATCAACTGGCCTTCCATCTACACTTTTTAAGTCTGACAACTAAAGAGACGGTGGATTGGATGCAAGAAATGGTTTATTCCCTAGTGTTGAGGATCGGGTCCTTAGGAGAGTCTCTTAGACTGGGAACCTTGGGTGACGTTGTGACTCTACTCTTGTAACTGCAGTCAACACTTAAAGTTATATCCCTACTATATATGTATACAAAGAGAGTCTGATGATTAGGGAAATTGGATACCTTTTGACTAGAGCTTGATTCAGCATAGAATTTTAGGATTTCTAAAACCGAGAGTTCTTGAATAGATCAAGTCTTGTTTTCACATGCACAGTCAGGGGTTAACCCAACTTATTCATTCTTTATTTGCTCGAGGACTTAGCAAAGTTTAAGTATAGGGGGGTGATGAATCCACGATTCATCATCTCAATATATTGATCTTAGCAAAATCTCCGAGTAAAATCCCAGAAAAATGTCCATAAAATCAATAAATTAACAAAATGACTCTTGTAAATAAAACTCACTAATTATTGTATATTATATTGTACAAAATAAATTACACATAAAAAGCCGCAAAATCAAAGGAGTTTTATACATGTAAATAGCCCAAAACTTTATGTATTTTTAATAATTTCATATCAACTCCTTTTTGGCTAATTCTTTCTCCAACATGTTCATATCAATGTATATAAAAATACAAAAATACAAAACAAATTTTACCTCAAATAAATACTCCTAGATCCCAATGGGAAAAAGCCGTAAAGACCAACTTCCAAGCTAAATTCCCGCTCCGTATGAACTTCAAATTCACCAAACTCACTTTAAAGTTCAAGTTAGAAAATTATCTATCCAACGGAAGTGGTTTCATTAAAATCGGAGCTCATTTGCAAAAGTTGGGTTTTGGGACCTAGATGTACATTGTATACCTTGTATATATTCATTCTTTCTTTAATTTTTATTGTATCTTTCATAATTGCTAAAAATACAAAAATATCATGATTGTGTTGTATTTTAATTATATTATTTTATAGTATTTTCTGTTGTAAATATCTCTTATTAAAAAGACAAAAAAATACAAATTAGAAAAGTAAACAAAAATTGTACATGGTGTTTTGTCTTCTTTTGTAAATTCTCCACTATTTGTCTTCTCTCTTTATTTTATTGTATTTAAAGTAGCCAACTCTATTTATCTATTTATTTATTATTTAAATTCCATTCTCTACAATAATCACCAATTCAACTCCATTATTCCACCATTTTTTCCCAACTTCCCATTCAACTCCATTAATAATACAACTTCCCATTCAACTCCACCACTTTAATAACCTCTCATTCCATCATCTTTATATACATGTCATTCTCCTCATTTTTGCCTTTGATCCATCTTTATGTGAGGAGAGCCTAGTTCCCTGATTTGAATCGGTGACAGCGACGCAACCGCGATCGAGCAACGACGGCCCTCTCTCCGGTGTGATCCGTTGGTTTTTTTAGCCAACATCGCAGCCGCATCCGCGCGCTGCTCGAGCTCATCGCACGCCGGCGATTTGAGCGAAGACCGTGCTCACGAGAGCACTTCATAGGCGAACGTCCATCTTAGGTAATTTTAATTTCATCTCGTTATCATTTGTTTCTTTGCAAATTTTTTTAACACATCATATCACCACCATCTCCCATTTATTTAGTTCATGTCATCTTCTCACTATCATTTTCCCCCCTTTCTTTTTGTGTACATATTTCCTGTTTAAAGAAAATTAAAAAAAATAAAAAAATTAAACAAAAAAATTTTCCTTTTACAGCAGTTTTTTTAATCAAAACAGTAAAAAGAATTAAAAAATTATAAAAAAACAAAAAAAATCGGGGGTGGAGCAGCAGCTCCAAGGCTGCCACCCCACCTCCCCATCGTCATCGCCGGCGGCCCTCGCCGGCCGCACGACCGCCGCCCCTTCCTCAGATCTCCTCCGCGCCCACGCGCGATGGCCGCACGACCACCACCCCCTCCTCAGATCCCCCCTCCGCCGCGTTCAGCTCCAAGGCCGGATCGACCCTCTCCGCCGCATCGAGCGGCGCACCACCCAACCCCCGCCTCCGCCGCGTGGCCCCGCGCTCCCTGCCCCCAGCCGTGCGAGGCGGCGGCGCCTCCAGCCCCAGCGGCGGCCGCCCGCCGTCCCGTCGAGGCCCTCTCCCTTTGGGTTCTCCACCTGCGTACAAGGAAGAAGAAAGGGGTAGTTTCTTTTCCTTATTTTTTTTATGTAAAAATTGTAGTTTTTATTTTCATGTTTCTATAATTACGTTTCCGTCCTTGTGCATGTTTTATATTATCAATTTCATTTTCTACTTTGCAAGAACACCCCTGTCTTTGTGGATTAATTTGGACATCAGTTGAGCATCATTTTATTCAAGAAAAAAATGTTATTATGTTGAGCAACTTATTGTCTACCATCTGATTATTTATTTTGTATTTTTGTGAGATATGGGTAATTAACTAAAATTATCAAACTGAAATATTGCATATTTTACCCAATCTGGACTCTTAAAATTATATCTCACAAACAGTTGCTCTAAAAATTCCAAAAAATATATATATGATGCCTTGATATGTGATGAACTTACTTTCCAAATTTCACATCCTTTGGAGATGTCTTGTGCCTGAAATAAATTGTAGAGTGTTTTTAGTATTTGATTTTTAATTAAATCCACGTACATCTTTTTTACGAAATTTCAAATCTCCTGGATTGTACATCTAAATATCTTTCTGAGATAATTCGCACTCTGATTAATTTGACAATGTGGATTTAATAGAAATTAATTACTCGTTGCTACTCTGTTTTCACTAAAAAATCCATAAAAAATTCATAACTTATCAAAAAATTTGAAAAAATTGTAGCTTTCTTGCATCATGTTTTCATTCCAGTAATTTTTTCATAATTTTTGCTTACTGTTTGTTTTAAAAATTGTGAAAATACCAATAAAAGTGTGCATTTTTCATTATTGCATTTTAACTCATAAAAATACAAAAAAAGTGTTTTGTGTTCATCACTGGATTGGAATTCTAGGAAAAATATAATTTGGCTAAATTGGACTAATTTGACATTAAAATTAATTTGGCCTTGTTGTGTGTTTTCTTAGTGTTGTAATTCACTTGCATTTGCATTCTATTTGCATAAAAAATATAAAAAAACCGCATTGGATATCTAGACCTAAGTTTTTGAATTAAAACCGAAGTTGTTCCTTTGCCTCCCTGAGTTCGACCCCGGACTTGCCCGGGATATAAATTAAAGCCGAGACACTCTTCACGGAGATCTTCTCTCGGTTCTGACGGAATCGCTAAGTACACGTATTACAACGTGACCAAATTAAACAACATATTTAGTGTCCCGTCACCTACGCGATGGGGTAATTTGCATGTGTGTTCTGATGGGTTTTGTAATTATTAAATAGTGTATTAAAATGTTAATTACGTTGTAGACTTTCGGTACTTTTACACAGAGACCCCTAGGCTTTATTTTTATTGCAAAATTTATCTAATTATTAAAAATACCTATTGTACTCCCTAAAAATCCACAAAAATAGGGATAAATGGTTATGCCTCGTATTTTCATGCTATGATTTTTAATTGGCATTTTTTGAACTTTATCTATTTATTAAAAATGAAAAGGAGCCTCTTTTTGCCCTGTTTACATATAAAATCCAAAAACTAAAAAAACTTTTTGAAAAATTAGAAAAAATTATATATAGTATATTTTCGTTTGTGTTGAGTTCAGAAAATAAAAACTCCTAAAAATAGAAAAAGAAATTGAAACAAATCACAAAGATTCAAAATCTAGAAAAAATATAAAAACTCTACAAAAATACCAAAAACATGTATTTCTATTTTATAATTATCTACATACTATTATTTATATGTTAAAATTAATTTGGGTAATTTTGTGACCTATTTATTATTTTTAAAACCCAAATCAATTTCGGATTATTTATTAGTCCCATATTTGGGATGTTTTTGACTTTGAAAATACATAAAAATTAGCAAAAAATCCAGAAAACAACTACAAATTAGAAAAATATAAAAACCACAAAAATATTATTTTGACTCTATTTCATCTTTTTTACATATTTATATATACATAGTATCTATATGCACCTTATATTGTATTTATATACATACATATATACATAAATATATGCATATATGATATTTAAATGAAAAACAAAAAATGATGAAAATATAAAAAGAAAATACAAAATTATAACCAAAAAATTAAAATAAAAAAAGACATATTCAAAAACCCACAAAAGAAAAGACCTATATGAATAAATGACTTGGTTGTACATAAATAACATTAGGCTACCTGTTTTGTTCTCTGCAGTTCGACCTCTACATGCTTGCCTATTATGCATTTTATGGTTGAGAAATAAATTTTAAATCCATATTTTTGCTGTCAATTGAATTATGAATATTGTGGGTTAATTACTGACTAACCGGGGAAAGTTGAGCGGTCAACACACCAACTATTGATCCGTCTTGTGGATTAATACGACCCTTTATTTTTCCCAATTATCAACGGGTCTGGCCCAGGAAGAGGAAGGCGTTGACCAGAGGTCAACATCCGGTCTGGACCAATCAGAAAAATCGGATATACAAAATATTTATAAATTTAATAAAAAATAGTAAATAATTTTAAATTAAAAAGTATTCAAAATAAAAAAAAGTTTATTAATTTTTAAAGAATTTTTTTGTGATATTTATTTATTTTTATGAAAAATAAATAAGTATATATGCATTATATGGTATTATATACAGGTATAACATACATATGTATTATGTACAATTATTTTTATTTTGTTATTACACCAATACCCTAATTTTATATTTTATTCATTTATACTATAATTTTTTGAGTACAAAATAATTATTATTTTATTTTTATTAGTTATTTACAAATATAGAATAAATAGTGCATATTAAGTATGTCCATGTGTTTTTTGCAATGGAAGAGAGATTTTATTTTTATTTATGTTTACTTTTTTCTTATTTTTATTTTGTTTTTATATTATTTTAAGAAGTATATACAAGGATGTTAGAATAATTAATTTTATTTTGGCAAAAGTAATTATTTATATACATAGGTAGTATGTACAAGACAAAGTAGGCCTTTTCTCTCTTTACTTATTTTATTTGGCGATCAAGTCAAGGCTTGGCCTTCTCTTGGGATTAGGGTCACTCTGTATTTATTCTAAATACCTTCTTCCTTTTTCTTTTGCCTTTGTTCTTTTATTTTTGCACAAATACATGCTAATTATGCAATATTCACACATGAATGTTGAATGCTATGCTATTGTATTTACACCTATTTACATGTTGATTTGCCAAGATAAATTGTTAAAATAAAAGAATAAAGAATGAGAATCAGGGATTCATCATGTGACTCTTACACCTGACTATGCGAGGGTGTGGTGACCCTCAACTGGGCGGGAGATAGGAAGCATAGTTAGGGCAACGATCACTTAGTGCGCAGGTCTCGGATCTTGGTTTTTTCCTCAATTTTTCGCGAACCCTGACAGTTTTACATCTATTTGGGATCGATAGGGTTTCTATTAAACCAGTTCCGCTATCCCTGTGTTCTTTAGTGTGCCTTAGATGAAGGACCATCGGTTTTGGTTTTCTTACAAGCTCGTCTGCTCATACCTGTCAGGCTCATTTTGGAGTGACTTGCTCTGAAAAGTCTCTCCCACATCTAAGGGGCGTAGTTTTGGAGTAGGTTTAGCCCTCTCCTGGACCACACTTTCACTGGGAGGGCGAGATGAAAGGGTATCTCCGAGGCTTTCTCACCGTTTGAGTTTTGGTTACTGTTTTTTAGAGTTTGATTACAATTGAGCTAGTTATTGTTGCTCCAATAGGTCCTAGTGAAGAGAAAAGATCATATTATAAAAATCATCCTTATCAGACTAATAGATACTACCATGATTGTTAGAGAAGCTAGCGGACGTGTTGGGAACTTAGTTAGGACACATTATACTCCATCACATGACTACGGAGGCCCCCCAATCCTAGGACTTTTGCCTTGGAGTCATAGTGTGAGGTCTCACCAAGACCAAGACCACAGACTATCCACTGAGCTTGAGAAATTTAATAAGAAAAGAATCAAAACACGAGACACATCATCTACATTAATAAGCTCCATCCACATGACTTATAAACATTAGAAAGAGATCTAGATCATCTCGACCGCTGTTCATGTATGCAATATGTTACATCTATTTCAGGAAACTAGGAATTTGGAAGAAGGGAGATAGTCATCCAGATGGGATCTGATGCAAGTGTTACATCAATCGTCGTCGGGACCTGCAGACTATCGTTATCTAGTAGGAGAGTCCTTTTACTTAAAGAGTGTCTTTATGTACCTGAAGTCAGAAGGAATTTAATATCTATATCTAAACTTGTTAGAAGTGGATAGTCATTCCAATTTTGTAATAAATTAGTCATAAATCATTATGATAAATATATTACGAATGGTGTTTTGACTTCTGGTAGACTCTATGAATTGTGCATTGATGAACATGTCATGAATGTTACTACCACTAATAATAATAAAAATCCAAAAAGATATAGGGAGAATGCAAATCATTAGAACGTGATTTGGCATCAAAGGCTTGGTTATTTATCTGTTGACAGGATCAATAGATTGATAAAAGATGGACCTTTAGATTTTTTATAGGTTCAATCTTTGTCTACCTGTGAACATTGCATTCGAGGTAAAATGACTAGAACGCCTTTCCGTAACCAGGTTACAAGATGCGAATGTATTCTTGACCTAGTGCATACTGATGTATGTCGTCCCTTCAGTACCGTGACTCGAAATGGATATCGATATCATTTGACGTTTATTGATGATCGTTTGCGATACGGTTTTATCATCCTACCACATCATAAATATGAAATCTTTGAAAAGTTCAAAGAATTCAAGGCCTTGGTTGAGAACCAAACCGATAGGAAGATTAAACGGATTCGATCTGATCGAGGTGGTGAGTACCTCTCAAATGAATTCAAGGAATACCTTAAAGAGAATGGAATTGTCTCCAATCTCACTCCTACTGGAACCCCCCACCTTAATGGTGTTGTTGAGAGACGTAATAGGACTCTTATGGATATGGTCCGATCAATGATGAGCAAAGCACATTTACCTCTCAGTTTCTCGGGATATGCAGTAGAAACTGCAATATATATCCTAAATAAGATTCCTAGCAAATCTGTACCTAACACTCCTCACGAGCTCCAGTATGGAACCAAACCTAGTGTCAAACACTTGAGGGTTTGGGGTTGCTTGGTCCATGCGAAGAACGCGGACGCAAGTAAGCTAGAATCTCTCTCGCGCGAGTGTTACTTCATTGGGTATTTTAAAGACGGTATTGGATACCAACTTTATGACCCTGAGACCCAAAAGGTTTTCATCTCTAGAGAAGTGAAATTTCTGGAGGATGACTTCCTTAAAGGTCAAGGCAAAAATGAAGTAGAGGAACTCATTGAATCTCTGAGGATTTTGAGCTTCCTGAACCAAAAACTGAAGAGATAAATGAAGATGAAACACCCATACCTCTTCGAAGGAGTTCGAGGTTGGTTGTACAACATGAAAGGTATGGATTCCATGTGTCAGGTGAGACTCACAATGATCCCGCTTCATTTGATGAAGCACCCGCAGATTATGACATGGATAGATGGATGCTAGCAATGAAGTCAGGGATTGACTCAATGCATAAGAATGGTGTATGGACCCCAAAGGATCCACCTAAAGGGGTAAAACCCATTGGGTGTAAATGGATCTTCAAGAGAAAAAGGGGACCTAATGCGAAAGTAGAGACTTTCAAAGCACGACTCGTGGCCAAAGGCTACACATAGAGAGAAGGCATCGACTACTATGAGAGCTTCTCTCCTGTGGCTATGCTTAAGTCCATCAAGACACTGCTAGCTATAACTGCATCCCTTGACTACACATCTGTCAGATGAATGTCAAGACAGCTTTCCTCAATGGATACCTCGAGGAGGATATCTTGGAGCAGCCTTAGGGCTTCATAAATTGAGGATGGCCAAAGTACTTGCAAGGCTAAGAATCCATCTATGGGCTCAAACAAGCTTCTCGTAGCTGGAACATTTATTTGATGAAACCAAAAAAAGTTATGATTTTGTGCAGAATCTCTATGAACTTTGTGTGTACAAGAAGCTTAGTAGGAGCTCCATTATATTCATCGTGCTTTATGTAGATGACATCCTTATCATTGGAAATGATACAGGGATGATGACCAGTGTGAAAATTTGGCTATCTCATACCTTCGAGATGAAAGATCTTGGAGAAGCCTCTTATGTCTTAGGTCTGAAGCTGTTCAGAAACCGAGAAAAGAGGAAATTGGGATTATCACAACACGGGTACATTAAGAAAATTCTTGAACGTTTCCATATGGATAGTTCTAATAGTGGATTCCTCTCCTTAAGACATGGTATCCACCTGTTTAAAGGGATGGCTCCTCAAAGTATTGAGGAAAAGAAGGCCATGGCTAGATGCCCCTATGCATCAGCCGTAGGAAGCTTAATGTATGCCATGATGTGTACTAGGCCAGACATCTGCCATGCAGTGGGAGTGATATGTCATACCAATCCTGTTATGGACAGCAACACCTGGAACGCAGTAAAGAACACTTTCAAATATCTAAGATGGACGCAAGATTACATTTTGATCTATGGAGATGGTGATCTCCAAGTCTTGGGATATAGAAATTCAGACTTCCTGTCGGATATTGATGATCGAAAGTTGACATCAGGGTTTGTGTTCATGTTGAACGGTGGTGTTGTGAGCTGGAGAAGAACAAGAAGGGCACTACAACAGATTCAACAACAGAAGTCGAATACATTACCGCATCGGATGCTGCAAAGGAGGCGGTGTGGTTGCACAAGTTCATCCTAGAACTTGGCGTAGTTTCCTCTGATACTCCCATCCCATTACATCTGCGATAACAGGGGAGCCAACGCCCATGTGAAGGACCCATATGGCATCAAAAGAGCAAGCACATGGAAAGGAAATACCACATCATTCGAGAGATTCAAAAAGCACGGTGGTATCATCATCACCAAGGTGACCTCTGCCAACAACGTTGTTGATCCTCTTACCAAACCTTTGACACATAAGGTTTTCGACCAACATGTAATGAGTATGGGTTTAAGGATTATTCCTGAATGGTTCTGAGGGATAGTGGGAGATTGTTAGCCAAGTGAACCCGAGGTGAATCATTCTTACAATAAATGTTATTGTAATGTATGTTTTAGCAATAAAAGTGATTGATTGTTTCACTCCCTTTCTGAGATTAAATGAATGAATGCACTATCAGGTCCCTCTATATAATTAGGGTTATGTACCATGACCGTCTTAATAATCATACAAGTGTTGATTCAATGATTGAATCATAGAGGCTAGTGCTTGGATGAATATCTAAGGAGTTAAATTGAGGACTCATCAAGCACAGTTAAATGAGTGTTAAGAGATGATCTCCAGTCTGAGTAGGAGATGGTAATCCTTTCTCATTAAGGTTGATATCTGACCGACATCTTGATGCAGTTCCTCTGTATGGGAATAGTATTTTGGAGGTGTCAAATTAGTTAGGTCAAAGGGGTTGACTTAATGAGATCAAGATAACCAAAGTCCTATGTCGAATACTGTCACGATATAGGCACGCATCCTCTAACCAGAGATATATGTGTTACTATGAGTCTGAGTGTGTACATTTAGTAAACCAATAGGTTGATGACCTAACCAACGTATATACACCAGCGAGATGGTGTATATGTAAGGGCATATGAGTAATACAATCTCTCAAAGGGATCATTCATGTTTACTTGTAAACAGGAAGATATGAGCTCACTCACGAGGTATTGGAACCGATCAAATTCATGTATGGTTGTCATGCTTTGGAAGCATGACAAGAATTTGAAGGTATGATATATGCTTTGGGAAAGCATATGATCGATACCGAATCCCAATGACCAAGAATCGAAAACTTGGTGATCAAATCCTGATGATGATAGTGTAAAATTGATCCATATCTTCGGGGTTGATCATATGTCTTCCAGTATGCAGGATGTGCATGTATTAGGAATACCTGAGGGTAATGTGATCATAAACGATTGTATAACCATGATGCTCATTCTGAGGGAGTGATGAAACAGGTTTGGATTTTAGTAACTCCTCTCAGTAGAGAAGTAATCTGATTGCGGTCCAAGTGTTACACATTGATCTGAATGAGGTTCAAATACAATGAGAAGATTAGATTTATGATATTGATTTAATCAAGCATCTGTGAGAGGTCCATGATATTTGGATATGAGATGTGATCTCAATATCCAAGTCACTATACATGGAACATTATATCGCCCTGTCTATATCTCCAAGTATATGCAGAGAAAGCACATTATTCTTGAAAGGGTTCAAGAATAATGCCATAGTTGAATTATATATAAGCTTTAAGAAAATGGATAAATTAAATATGATTTTATTATCTTGAATGATGTGAATTTGATTCACATCATTTGGATGCATGAGAATGATGATCCAATATAATTAAATACAATTTAATTATTGTGGATGAGAATAATGTGGAAAGCAATATCCAATTATTCATAATATATTATAAATGTGATTTATAATGTATTAAAGAGAGCTTATTATGGTTTATATTTGTTAATTAATTATTGACGTGAATTGGATTCACATTAGATAATTAATTGAAAATGTAAATTACATTTTGTTCTGACCTGTGAATATGATTCACAAATTTCCAATGGCAAGAATGCAATATTCTCAAAATAATTATGAATTGTTTTTGTAGAATAATTTACCAAAATTATTATTGTAAATATTGAAGATACATGGAATCATGCAATCTTGGAGATTGCATTGGAAATCTCCTACTCCTAATAGGAGTAGGGACGCCCACTGATTCCAACATGGAAACAGTGGCCATCCACCACTCCTATATGGAAGGGGAGATTTTCCTCTCCATTATCTCCAAGATTTATTGATTTAATTTGAGGATTAAATTATGTTAATTTATCAATATATATTTATTTTAATTAAATTAATTGTTGTTTACCAACAACATCTTGGCCATTGAAAGAAAGTACAAATCAATCTCATCCATTGATTTTGTGTAGTCCATGGATGTGATCCATGGACTTCCAAAAACCTATATACGAAGAGGCACCTCTTGCCCTTCTATGATATTAACAATGTACAACAAGCTCTCTCCTTTCTCTGATTCTCACACCCCCTCTCCTTCTCTCTCCATTGGTGGCCGTCCACCTAACCCTAGAGGGAAGAAGACTTTGTCGTCGCTTCACCATTGTGATGTCGCCTCGACGACTCTTGGTTTTCCATCTTCTTTGGTGTGGCTCACGCACGAAGAAAACGTTCGATCTCATGCAATGAGATCAGGAGTTCCATTGCTTATATCAACATCCTGATTGCCAGGAGCACACGACTCATCCTCGTGCTCACAAGCGTCTTCGAACTTGAGACCGGAGGTCTCTTTTCTTAGAAGCTTGATCACAACCACACTACAAGAGGTATTCTTTACCTATCTTATACTTATACTATATGTGGTTTAGATGAAACTATCCGAGAATCGTTCTTGGATCATGTGTTTTGTCGCATAAAAAATTTTAAATTCCGTTGCATCAAACAACTGGTGCGACTAGTCATTCTCGATCGTATATGATACGATCCTTACACTTCCGTGATTCGCTTAAGGGTTATTTCATATCCTTCAGGTGACTAGTGTGAAGGCTTTCATCTTGGTGACATCTCTGTGCCATTGCTGCAGTACGCTGATGACATGGTGCTTTTTCTTAGCGGCTCGGATGAGATGAGTTGTAGAGCATCTCAGTTGCTGGACATCTTTAGTAGTCTGTCTGGGTTAGAAATAAATATGCAAAAATTGGTGGTTGTCACTTTTGGGTTTCAGAATGAAGATCGGATCATGGTAGCAGAGCTACTTGGCTGTCCATTAGGAGGCCTGCCAATTACTTACCTAGGCCTCCCATTGGTGGTAGACAAACTCAGTGTAGCTGATTAGGATGTGATAATCCAGAAGATAGAGCTTAGACTGTAAGGGTGGAAGGCGATTACGTTATCTCGAGGTGGGGAGTTGGTTCTGCTAAAGCATGTTCTATCCTCCATTCCCACTTTCTTTATCTCGACTAGGATGATGCCTGTGGGGTGAAAAAGAAGTTTGAAAAGCTGATGAGAAGATTTTTCTGATCGGACGGGGGACACTAGAAGTTAGGCATGCATTTGGTGGCATGCGAGGAGATCATGGTAATCAGGAGTATGGGAGTTTGGGAGTTCAGGATGTGGCGTGCATGAACAAGGTGTTACTGACAAAGTGGGTGTTGCAGATTTGGGGCCCATCGGTGGATCTTGTCACAAGATTGCTGAAAAGATTTATGTGGGTGAAAGGAGTCTTGGTGGCAGGTGCTTCTCGGTTTGAGTCATCTCGATGGCAAGGGGTGCGAGATGCTTTGACGCTTATATCATATAGACTAACGCCTAAACTGGGGATGGGAGAGGCTTCTGATTCTAGAGGGATGATTAGAAGGGGGAAGGCACTTTTGAGATGTGGCTTCCAAGACTGTTTGTGATGGAGACATCAAAGGAGGCCACCTTGAGGGAGTTGGCTCAATCTGGACAGCGGGGACCAGATTTTGTTGCGATCCTCTTAGATATAAGGAAGGAGGATTTGATTCGATTAATGGTTGTGGCTCCTTTCCCAGAGGATTTCTCTCAGACAAGGGACCATTACGAGTGGACGTGTGCTAAATTCATTGTCAAATAGTTATATGACGAGCTGAGAAATGGTGGAGAAGGACAAGATCATGACTTGCACCAGGACGTGAAGATTATATGGGAAAGCAAGATCCCGAACATGATAAAGGTTTTTCTTTGGTTCCTGGGAGAGACATGCTATTTGACAAGGTTAGTAGGGTGAGGATTTTGGGTCTTCATGATGTGACATGTGATAAGTGCGGGAAGCAGTTGGAGAACTCAGAGCATCTTTTCTTCACTTGTGAGGTTTCGACAAAGGTCTGGAGGGAACTGACGATCCCATGGGTGGATGTGGGCGGATTCTCAAGCTTCTGGGAGGGGGTAAGGAAGGTAGGAGTTGGCTCCTCCGACGATATTGCTAAACCTTTTTGTGGTGTTGTGGACAATTTGGCTGGCGAGAAATGAGCTCATTTTAAATAATCAAAGGTTCTATTCATAAAATGTTGTGTCTCATTGTAGGGCTCTCGTGAGTTTTTGGGAGTCAAAGCAATGTATCTTGTATCTCTTCTTTTTTATGTTATAAAGGTTGCACGGTGACTCCCACCTCCGGAGCTCACCGTCTTTTTCATCAAAAATGCATATGCAAATTTTATTTTTTTAAAAAAAATAGATACTTCATAGGCAAACAATCATGAGTTCGCCACATGTACAACCTTACTCGAATTTCGGAATTCACAGGTAATCCATTAAATGTGAGTCTACAATGATAACAACTTTTTTAATTATATGTATTTTTCAGTATTTATCTTTTCTTTGTTGTATATAGGATTCATTTCCATTTTACTCCATTTCACAACTGATGTACATCTAAATTTGAAAATTATTGTATAATGTCTTAAGTTCTAGGGTGCTATTAATCAAATCTCTTAAATTACCGATAATAAAATTAAAATATTAATTCTTACTACATTTCTCAATATTGTACTATTATTATTGTTTTTTTTATTTTAATTTATATTATTTTGCATTTAATCATATTTGTTACTTTTAAACTTAAAGTCCACACAACAGAATTCTGAGTTTACCCATTATTTAAAAATAAGTTTAATATCTGTATTTTTTACTAGTTCTGAAAATAAATTCGAGCCTGCCACGAAGACGGGTTCAGACACTAGTTAAGTTGTATGTATGTGTTTCATGCAAGAATAAGTCTTTAAAAGAAGCACGAAGGTCAGGTTTAATAAGAAATCATATGAACATAGATAAAAATAGGTATTACCATATCCTATTTGTTTGAGTAAATTACACAAGTTTCTGAACTATATATTCAATCAATGTCGTACATTTAAAAGGTAACAATGCATTACCTAATCTTTAAGATTTGTTTCAATATAGTCCTTGTCTATTGTGATTTAGAGTTAGAAAAACCAAACAATCAACTAAATTTCAATAGCCAAGGATCATACTGAGACAAATCTTAAAGATTAGGTAGCATGTTGTTGCCTTTTGAAGTTTAGGTACGACTTTGAAATAAAATGTATAGTTCAAGGACTTTTGTGTAATTTACTCTGTTTATTTTAAAATCTAGATCAGGAGATTGACGGCTACAAAAAATATATTATTAAATCCTTAAAGATGTAAATATTAACCATGTAAAAATTAGATACGAACATCAAAAGAAATACTCTACTTATACGCTTAAATACACATGTATTTGATAGCTTATATATGCTACAAATAGATAAAATGAATTCATTTCGTAACAATTATATCATGTATGATCAAACAGTGCATAAAACTACAACAACAAAGCCTTCTCCCACACTGAAATAAAATGGTGTCAAATAAATCTATGATTATATTTATGTATTCAAATGACTATATAAATAGAGTATATGCAAGAACATAAGAGCACATAGGATGTGAATGTATCCATCAGAGCACTCTTAATTATTGCATCTAGTCTGATAAGAAAAAATAAAGTGTCGGAAGATCTTTTCAATGCTAGATGTGAGTAAGCCTCTTTATATCCAATACTACTGGTACGGTCATGTCCATCGATAGAAAAAGGACGATCAAATCTTTGCTCAAACATAAAATTGCTTGTGGTATACACTAAAAATGTAATGAGGACATATATCCATAAATCTCTAGGAAAAAAGAAATTTTACTGCTGATCTTAGCATTTCCACAATCCTCAGGGGAAAAAAGTTTCTTTACTGCTGATCTTAACATTTCCACAATCCTCACAGATGTTGACAATGGTGACAACAAAATGGAAAAGCAAAGGAATCTGCAACACTCAATCTGGGGTATGGTTGCAATCACTTCGGGCAAGAATGTCAAGGATGAAGTGTCTTCAAACTACTGCATTCATGGAAAACTGCCAATATATAGCCGCTTACGATTCAAATGCCATGTTATACTTGTATTTAAGGTAAGCCTTGATGAAAGGATCCAGCTCTCCGTCCATAACAGAGGTGATATCTGAAGTTTCATATCCAGTCCGAACATCTTTCACGAGTTTATAAGGATGGAAGACATAGTTGCGTATCTGTTGTCCCCATTCGGCTTTCACCGCATCCCCACGGATTTGCTTTATCTCAGTAGCCCGTTGCTCTTGAGCTATCACCAGCAGTTTGGCTTTCAGGCGGCTAAGGGCTTTGATACGGTTGGCTAGCTGGCTCCTCTCCTCTGAAATTTAGTTGAAGAAGAATAGTGAGACACACAACGGCAGCAACATGTCAAGCCAAGGCGGGTCAAGTACATTTCATATACCAATAGTTTTATAATTGAATGGCAGCATATAAAAAGCAGTTTAAGGTTGCGGCATGCCATGGAAGTTCTCATGATTAAAGATTTCATGCACTTACGATCTGAATTTATCATATGAGGCTTACTGCTCCATTATTCAAGGCTGTAACATTCCACCACCTTACAAAACAACCCTTGCCTAGTTTTCCAGAATGATAGAAACCATTCAAATTTCCAATTTCTTTTAATATGCTCAGATCGGGAAAAATGCAACATACACACAAATCAATTGACATAGCAAATTCATAGAATCTTCGTCACCATTTGGTGCGATAAGGTGGCTCCAATTTATTTATTTTAGAATTTTGATATACAAGAAAGGGAATCGGTTTCTTCTTGTACTTGTCATAAATATTATTGATGTTTACCTTCCGCAACAAAAAAACTACATTGCAAATTGAAACCTTACCCAACAAATGAAGTATTGTTTTCAAGAGATCCAATTTACAAGGAGAATGTATATTGCAGAAAAGCAATGAAATCATGGGAACATATGATGTATCTTTTAAACCATCAAAGAAAGGGAGAAAACTACTCGGTGAGCTTAACCTAGCCTCCATCAAGATTAAGCATTTTCACTATTTGGACAAAAAATGTTACATCAAGGGGGGGGGGGGGGGGGGGGGGGCGTTGACCACTAGTAGAAATGCTTAAACCAGAGTTTTTTAGCAGTAGCCCCCATTATTTATATTCCACTCTCACACTTTGTGATTACCAGATGTGGGATCTATGTTGGGGAGTCACAATCTCCCCCACTTATATATGCAACATCTCCTTTGCCGTATGGCCATCACTCATTCCCAGCAATACTCGTGGATGCATGCTCTAGGCTAGTTTTTTCCTCCTATCTCTTTGACAGGGGTGAGTCTGCCTCTTGAGTAGCTTTTTCCACTATTACAAGGACCTACCTTTGATACCATTTCTAATGTCTTCAGCCTACTAGGCCCGATTAGTTAACAAGGAAAATTGGCCCACACAACTTGTTGGCTCGAGCCCAAGTGGACTCGTTGACCATCGCCCAAAATGCTTAAGGCCAACTTTTTTGGTATCCGTCCCCACTACTTACATCTCACTCTCACACCTCATGATTAATAGAAGTGGGACTATGTTGTGGTGCTATAGAGAACAAAGTTATAAAAATGGATAAATAGATCCTCCTCCTCCAAGATCCATTTCCCTAAATGTAAGGGAAACTCAAAACTCCTCAAGTAGCACATTAAAACCATTTCCTAATACAATGGAAAATCAACGCTCTGCCTCAATTAGGGCATATAAATCCTACATGCCTAACTTGCTAGTATTCTTCTGAAACTCATTTGTGGACAGGCCCCAAGTAAAAATATATGCAACTGGATCTTCAGTTTTGAGATAGGGAAAGTATCAACTCTTTTGCGTCAATACTCTCATGAATCATGGATATGGTCAATAGCAAACTTGTTATCATAATAGAGCTTCATAGACAAATTAATGGGCATCCCAATGTCAGTCAGCATAAGTTTTATCCAAATGAGTTCAATAACTTATAACCGCATAATATTCGACTTCAACACTTGAACAAGCACACCTATCGTCTCTTACTTTACCATGTGACAAGGTTTCCTCCAAGATACACACAATACACCCAGAAGTAGACAATACTACATCGATAGATCTAAACTAGTTAGCATTGTTAAATGCATCAACCTCAAATTGACTCCCCTTGTTGTAGAGAAGACCATTTCCAGTATTCATGTCTAAATGTTGGAGAACATGATTTGCAGCTTTCATATGCACACATAGGAGCATACATGTATTCACGGAATAAATTGTTGAAGCCATTTTTTGTTTTTCTTTTATTGAGTCGTGTAACTTTTCGGGGTCTATTATCTAATTATCAAATTTTGGGCTCTAAGGGTTCACGTTATATGAAAAAACACAAACTCCTTGAATAAATTATTCCGTTCATTCGCAATTTCTTTCTCCAAATCGTATCAGAGCTGTTAGAGTTATTGTACTTTGAGTATTACAGAAGTCGGTATTCGGTATTCAGTCGGAGGGGTCACTAAAAGAATAATCAATATTTGGGAGAATATTCAGAATGATTCGATTATGCATTTTTAGTTATTTTAAATATAAAAATTAAGTCTTATATATAGAGAGAGAGAAAGAGAGGAAAGGGATCCTACTCCATGGACTAGGTAACTTACCTACTCCATTCTCATTTTTTGTCACTTCTTTTTATTTTTTTTTGAAAAATGCTTCCATGGATTTTCATAACTATGTCCCTTTAATATGTCATTCAAATTTCATCAGAAATAGAGACTCCTATGTCCCCCATACATAACAAGTCGATTACAGCAAATCTAAGGCCCTTAAAATTACTTGTTCTGGATGGAGGGGCATAGGAGTCTATGTTTCTTTGTATCCATGGAAGTATTTTTTAAAAAATAAAAAAGAAGTGGAAAAAATGAGAATGGAGTAGGTAAATTACCTACTTCATGGAGTAGGATCCTCACACACATATATATAGAGAGAGTGAGAGAAAAGGGAGCCAACACCCAGGGGTGTAAGTAACTACCTGCACCCGACTCATTTTTTCATAGATTTGTGATTTTTTTTTAAATGAAACATTGGGGGAACTAGATCATGATATATCACCATGGTGTCATTCAAAATTCAACTTAATTTGAGACTCATATCATCTTCATCAAGACTATCAAATTTTAACGGTCTCAAAATTGTTGAAATTAACCCCCTTCTAGATGAACGTGTTAGGAATGTTTGTTTTGCATGAAACTTGAACCACATATTCCTCTCAATATATTAAGAAAATTCCCCTAAGGTTTCATTCAAAAAAACTCAAAAATCATGAAAAAAAGACCGGGTGTAGACTCCCAACTCCCATATATATATATATATATGTGTGTGTGTGTGTGTGTGTGTGTGTGTGTGTGTGTGTGTGTGTATGTATATATGTATACATATATATTCTTATATTTATACATATATGGCAATCAACCAATAAGGCCCAAGATAAAAGTACCAATTAACAGGTTACATGTATGGAGCTTTAACATTTATGGTGATATTGTGACAATTGGAAACTTCTAAATTAATAAAAAAACAACTTATAATATTCGGTCGAATACTAGAATATTCGGGTTGGACCAAATATTGACCGAATAACAATATTCTATTCGGTCACCCCACAGAATAAGAATATTCGACTGAATATTTGGTCTATTCAAACGAATATTGCAACATTAGTTTTTTCTAATTTATTTGTGTCGGGGTCTTTTTTGTATTTTTTTCATTTTGCTCTCTAGGGTTTCTCTTTATATAAGAGACCCTAGACTTATGGAATAAACACAGTGATTCATTCTTTTCTGCAAGGTATCCGAACAACAATCCTAGACCGGGATTCTGACCTAACTCCATCCTACCACCACCTTCAAACCTCTCCTCGTGGCTGCACGGGCCCTTCTTCCTTGCCTAGGGCCTCGTGCAGGCTCTCCTAGGGGTTGTCGCTAGCCCCCCTTTAAGCACTGATCCTACTGCAACAACCACCAGGGTCGCCGCAAACGCTGCAGTAGCTCTCCAGGGCCTCTGTAGTCATTGCCGGAGCCTCCCAGGGTTGTCACTGTTTCCGTCAAGCCCTTGATTTTCTCCTTAACTGCTTTGAAGATTGCTTTTCAGACCTCTTGCACATAAACATGAGTTCTAGGGCATCTTTTAGTCCTTGTATGCATACTTAGTCGATCACAGAATCTCCTTCATCTTTAAGACCACCATGGCACCTACTTCCTCTACCGAGACAAAGCCATTGTCCACAAAGCACTACTATCAAACTTAAGGGCACAGAAAATTATGTGCTCTAGTCTCGGTCCTTCATGGTGTTCATTGGTGGTCAATGGAAAATATACATCCTGACTCAAGCTCCTCTAGATGAAAACAATAAAAAATATGATAACTAGCAGGCAGATAATCAATTGGTTATCAACCGGTGACCAACAATGTTAAGGCATATATTGCCTCGAATCTTCTCTACAAGAACGCATCCAAAGAGATGTGGGAGGATCTTAAGCAAACATACTCCCATAAGAAGATAAAGTTACATCTTGAAGATATTTATAGACAGATTTGATCTGCATCTCATGGTGATTCCACTCTTGTTGAGTACTACATGCATCTTACTAGCATATATGAGGAGCTCGTGATACTTCAGCCTTCATGTTGTACCAAACATGTACAGGGGCATTCAAACTAGTAAGTATATCGTTTTCTTGATGGCATGCATTCCAGGTACTAGGCAGCGTAGGAGCAATTTCTTATATCAGATACAGTACCAACGGTGAAGGTCATTTTTTGGTCGTCTTGAGGAACTAGAGATATCTGATGCACGATCTCTTGCCTCACCTTCGGCGGAGAGTTTTGCACACATAACCGCATCTAGGAGAGGAGGCTGATATGACTTTCGAGGAGGACCTGTCTGTGATTCAGGGTGTGGTTGTGGACGAGAGTCAGGACGTGGACGTAACTTTGATCACGGTTGTGGGAGAGATACTACTGCCCATCATTTTCCACAGTGCACTATGGTCAGTGGAACCATCCGTTCGAATGATGCTGCCAAAAGTTTGGCATACCTCCCTATAACACCAATAGTGCCTATGAGGACGCAATATGATGTAGAAGACGCGCCGACTACAACAACCCCTAGTGGCAAGACAACCCATCTCAATGACGCATATTACTCTCGCCTGATGCGGATTCTCCAAACTCCTAGGACTACTACCTCCAGTGATACTACCACTGTTGCCCTGGCTACTCCTTTAGGTACAACAACCAACTCTTTCATTGCTCTTGCTTCAGTCTGGATTATTAATTCCGGTGTGCCTCTACTCATCTGATTGGAGAAGGTAGTTTGTTAACCTCCTATGTATCATCTTCCTCCGTGAAGTCGGTTCGAGTCACCAATGGGACTCACTCACATGTTACTATTATCGGAACAAGAGAGTTCTCCTACAAGCTCTAAATATTTGTGTTCATTGTGCTCTTGATTTCCATTTTAACTTATTGTCTGTTCATAAGCTTTGTGTTGCGCTTAATTGTCGTTAGATATTTAATGAGTCTTGTTGTTATTTTCAGGACATTCGGACGAGGTAGATTTTTAACAGGGGTCATGAGAAGAATGTCATGTATTATCTTAACATACCATCGAACTCCAAGTTTGTCGGTGTTGTGTCCATCTTCGAAGACCCGCTCCTATGGTATCTGCACCTTGGGCATCCCTCTACCAAGGCTCTCTCTCTATGATGTTCCCTGAACTCTCTACTTTAAAGCCCTTTCAGTAAGACGTGTGTGAGTTTGGGAAACATCATCGAGCTTTGTTTCCTATTTGTACTGAGTCTCGTAGTACTAGTCTTTTTGGTCTTGTTCATTGTGATGTTTGGGGGCCTTGTTTGGTTCGAACATTGAATGGCCATCGCTATTTTATTATTTTTGTCGATGATTATAGTCGATCTTCTTAGCTGTATTTAATAAAGGAGCATTCAAAGATTAATAAAATTGTCAGCAATTTCTTTCAATATGTTAAAACCTCCTTTTCTATATGTGTTAAGATCATTCAAACTGACAATGCGGGTTCACTCAACAAGACTTTACCTCTTTCTTCACGTCTCAAGGGGTCGTTCCCCAAACCTCATGTTCGTATACCTCACAACAGAATGAGGTAGCGAAAAGAAAACTCCGACACTTACTTAATATTGCCAGATCTCTTTTTGACAAATGAGTGTTTCTAAGCACTATCGGAGGATGCCATCCTTATTGTTATCTATCTCATCAACAATGTTCCCTCTTTTGTTCTTAAAGGAGGAACTCCCTTCTCTTTACTATACCCTACCGAGTCTCCTTTTCCTCTTACTTTTGGTTGCATTGCTTTTACTTATAACTTTGCAGTTGACAAATTATCACCTCGAGCTACCAAGTGTCTTTCTTGGGTACTCTCGTACTCACAAAGGCTATTATATTTAAGAACTTGTTGGGCATCAGTGTTGTGTCTGTCGATGTCACCTTCTTTGAGCAGACAAGTTTCTCCACACAACCAATGGGTGACATCCATTTGGACCTCCGTCTAATAATCGTTTATACTCGCAAGCATACTATTGCACCTGCTTCTGCACCTTTTTCTGTCCCTTTGCATATCCCTTTTATGCAGGATAATATGACCACTTCAAGTTTTCCCACCACTGCTGCCATGAATGTATCTGAAGAGCTTTCGATAGCTCCCCACAAGCAAAAGAGGCAATGCACTTATCACCCTATGTCACATTTTACTTCTATTGGTGGTTTATCTAGCTGTGATAGAGGTTTGCAAATGCGTCGAATGCTATTTTCATCCCCAAAGATTATCATAGTGCAATGTAGGATCAGGGTTGGCGACATGCCATGGATGAGGAGACGAGTGCACTTACCTCTCGAGGTACGTACGATCTTGTGTCGTGCCTCCTGGGAGTTCGATCTGTGGCTTGCCAATGGATCTTCATGACCAAGCAGTCATCTGATGGGTCCATTGAAGGTTTAAAGCTAAATTAGTTACCAAAGACTTAACGCAAACCTTTAAGGTTGATTATTTGGAGACCTCGCTAGTTGCCAAAATGGGATCGATACATACCATTCTCTCTGTTGCTACTAACAAGGCATGGCTCATTTACCAACTTGATGTGAAGAACGTTTTCCATTATGGTGACCTTGAGGGGGAGGTCTACATGATGCAATCGTCAGGTTACATAGTCAATTGGGAGTGCGTATGTCGACTATACAAGGCCATCCACGACATGAAGCAGAATCTCAGAGCAGGGCTTAACAGACTCACTACTGAGATCAGTACCCTTGGTTTTCAAGGGACGATATCTAACTACTCTGTATTTGTCAGACGATGATCTACTATTACAATCAATCTTGTTGTCTATGTTGATGATATGATTGTTACAAGAGACGACGGAGTCTATATTTTAGAGATCAAGACCTTCCTCTACAAGGTCTTTGTCACGAAAGATATTGGCCAACTCCGTTACTTTCTTGGCATTGAGGTGATACGCACTACAGAGGAGCTCCACCTCCCACAGAGGAAGTATTGCCTTGACATTCTAACCGAGGTAGGACTACTCGAATGCACACCATCCGGCATCCCTGCAGAAGTGAGAAAGCATTCTACATCTACTGATCCAACATTTGAGGATACTACACGATATAGAAGCTTAGCGGGTAAATTTTTTTTTTGAAGCTCAAAAACGGGGGACGCACTCGATGGTGCTCACCCCATATTTATTAATAGAAAACAAAGAAAAAAAGAGAGACTTACAGCGGGAAAACGCAGAGAGGAAAGGGGAGAAAAAAGAGCACAAACAAGATCGGAAGGTATCACAAATCGATACCCCGACTACACCATGAAACAACTAAGCAACAGACCAGTCACAGACCAAGCGGGAAGCAGATATGAGGACATTTTCCGAGTAGAATCGCTGGCCAGCAAACAGAGCCTCATTCCTAGCAGTCCAGATGCACCACAGCCGAGCAATAGAAGAGAGAATGTCGTTCCTACTCCTTGCCCGAGAACGAACCAAGCAGTCGCAGAAGGAAACGTAGTCCGAAGCATCCAGCCAAGCCAGATCCGCCCAAATGACACGCGTTAAGCCACAGCGGAAGAAGAGGTGGTCAATAGTCTCAACGTCCAGGTTGCACAGACCACATATAGGCGAAACCGAAGGGAAAAGAGCGGCACACCTGCTACGAGAAAGGAGACGCCCGCGACGGAAAAGCCATAAGAAGATGCCAATCCGTTCGGGAACCCGGAGGCCCCAAAAGAATTGACAGTCCCTGAGCAGCGAAACATCGACCACATCCCAAGGGCGGAAGAAGGGCCCTGTAAGCGTCACGAACAGAGAAGGAGCCATTCTTCCAACAGAGATGATCTCGCCCCACCAAAGGCGAGGGCGAGACCGCAAGGATCTCCAGAAGAGCCACAAACTCCAGATGACGTTGGTCGGAAAGGTTGGCCACGAATCTCGGCCCCCAAGCAGACCCATCCCAGTAAGAAGCCACCCTCACATCAGGGTCGTCCACCAGCGCGAATAACCGAGGAAAGGCATCCTTAAGAGGCCCTCTACCGGTCCAATCATCGCCCCAAAAACGAGTGAGGGAGCCATCGCCCAACTTGATGACAAAAAGAGCACGGTTGCGGACCAAAGCATTACCAATGTCACGAGAGAAGTGAGAGGAAGATGCCAAAAATCGGGCGTCCATAGCTAGACCCAGACTCCGGTCGATCCCAACAGCCAATCTTAGGAAGTTAAGCATCATATTATCCTCCGGCCCGCATAGCCGAGAAACCCATTTAAGAAGAAAAGCCTCATTCACGATAGCCAATCTCCTCACCGCCAACCCCCCCTCCTTCTTTGGCCGAGTCACATCGTCCCAAGCAACCAAGGGAACGCCGCTACGCACAGTCCCCTTCTTGCCCCAAAGAAAGTTCCTCAAGCAAGAATCCAGCCGCCGACGAATCCCCTTAGGCATCCCTTTCACAGAAAGAAAGTAGATAGGCAAAGAAGCGAGGACCGATTTGAGGAGAACCAGACGACCGCCCCGAGAGAGGATAGCGGCACGCCAGCCAGCCAAACGGGCAGCCACGCGATCCATCAACGGCTGCCAATCCCTTAAGCGCGCCCGGCCAATAGACAACGGAAGCCCAAGATAATCCAGAGGAAGAGCACCCACGGCACAGCGCAAAATCCTCGAGCAGGCTTCAACCTCCGCAGGGGGAAGAGAAAAGGGGACCATAGAGGATTTATTATAATTGATGAGAAGCCCTGAAGCCTCGCTATAAAGCTCCAAAGTGGTCGCCATTCCCGCAATATGCGACTCCTCGCCCTCAATGAAGCAAATGGTATCATCCGCGAACTGAATAATCGGCACAGAAAAGGGCCCAACCGAGCAACCACGAGACAGGCCAGCCGCAACCACGTTGTGAATCATTGTGGAAAGCACGTCCGCGGCCAAGACGAAGAGCAAGGGGGCAAGGGGGCAACCTTGCCGAATTCCCCGGCGTGGCTGGAAAAAAACCCCCGCCAAACGTCCATTAAGCAACACCGACATAGAGGCCGAGGAGACACAACGTCGTACCCAGGAGATCCATAGCGGAGGGAATCCCCGCTTCTTAAGGACAGACCATAAAAAACGCCAATCAATAGAGTCATAGGCTTTCGAGAAGTCGATTTTCCACAGAATCCCCCTAGTGCCTCTCTTGTGCCAGGGGGTGCACAGAATCCCCCTAGTCCCGGCAGGCCTCCTCATGCTCGGGCTTAGCGGGTAAATTGCTCTATCTCATTGTTATTAGGCCAAATATATCATATGTTGCGAGCAGAGTCAGCCAGCACATGGAAAGGTCTCTTTACAATCACTGGCAAGATGTTCTTCTGATCCTTTGATACTTGAAGGAATCTTCAACTATGGGGTGAATAGGCACCTAATATCTCTACCTATATAGATGCTGACTATGCCAGTTCGTCTGAGGATCGTCGATCTACTACAGACTATGCCATGTTTGTTGGAACAACCTGATCACTTGACGAAGCAAGAAGTAGACGATGATCTCCGGATCAAGCATATATGCGGAATACATGGGCAATTCCCCAAGCCACCTGTGAGATCACATGGCTTGTCTCTTTTCTAAAAGAACTTGAACTTTCAGTTGCTATTCATGTACCTTTATACTGTGATAACAAGTCTACTACATATATCACCACCAATCCTATTTTCCATGAGCGGACAAAACACATTGAAGTTGATTGTCATTTCATTTACGATGCAGTACGAGGACATATCAACACTCCACACATCTCCACTAAACCCCAACTTGCAGACATCTTCACGAAGGCACTTTCGAAGAAGTGCCTCTTGTATTTAGTTTTCAAGTTGGGCATGATCGACAGATATGCTCCAACTTGAAGGGGAGTGTTAGAGTAAGTGTATTTTCTACTTTATTTATGTCTTGTAACCCTTCAAGGTCTTTTATGTACTTTTCCTTTTTTACTCTCTAGGGCAAGATACCCTAGACCTATAGAATAAATACAACGATTCATTCTTTTCTCTACAAGAGCAACGATCCTACAGACCGGAGCTTGTACCCACAACCCTATCACCACCCGCTAACCTCTCTACAACCACTGTAGGGACCTTCTCTCTACTTTCTCGGATATGTTGCCATTGGTCCCGGCAGGCCTCCTCATGCTCGGGTGTTACCATCTCTCATGACATGCTAACTTCGGCCTTGCTTCTTGCACTAGGCAACACCAACATACATCTCCTGCACCAGGTGACACGAAGCCATCACCTTCTCAGGCATCTCGTGCATCTTGCACACAACCATCTCATGCATCTCGCACACGAAGTATCTCATGCCTGGGTTTCAAAGGTTCCCATCTCACACACAAAGCCATCGAAGCATCGTCAGGGCTTCTAGGGCTTGCATCTCACGCATCACCCACCACTCCTAGCGTCATTGTCAGGTGCATGTGTCTGGGAATTCGAAGACTATGCATCACCTTATGCAATCGCTACCTTCTACATAGAGTCGGTATCATGCATTGACATCTGCGTCCAGACCCCTTGAGTTTCCACCATGCATCCCTTACGTATCCCTGAAGGTGAGGTCAGAACTTGCCTGTGAAGTTAGATCTCCTCATGTTCCTTGATCTATTATGCTTGTTGCACAAGCCATTCTGCAGAAACTGTGTGAAATCAGACTTTCTCTCGAGGGACCTACGCCCAAAGAAACATGGGTTCCAAGCCCAACCTTCATGATAGTTTGAATTTATGTGACTACTTAATTTCTCTATTTGACTACGATGGCCATGACTTCTGCTCCTGCCGAGACCAAGCCCGTGTACTCTACATCTTCTATGATAATTTAGGGGACTTCTATCAAACTCAAGGAAGTGAATAACTATGTGCTCTGGTCTCATACCTTCAATGTGTTTGTTGGCGATCGGAGAAAGTTCTGTATTCTCATAAAGGAACTGCTAAAGGAGGCTGATAAAGATTATGTTCCATGCCTTGGAGACAACTATCATGTCACGACTTTGATGATCAACAATGTTTGAGTCACACATTACGGTAAATCTATAGTACAAGGACACACCGCAAAGATTATGTGGAATAAATTGGCACATACTCTAAGTATACCGCCAAGTCCAATTTTACTGACATCTATATACAGACCCGATCTACATCTCAAGGGGAATCCACTCTTGTAGAGTACTATCACTATGTCACCGATCTTTACAAGGTGCTTTCCACTTTTAGTGGACTTGTTGTACCAAACACGTGAGAGAGATTAGGGTGGCATGTTTACATGTTTTTTTATCCGAATACATCCTCGCTATCAGAATGTGAAGGACCGGTTCCTTACATCGGATATTCTGTCGTCCATCAAGGTCATCTTTAATAAACTTCAAGAGCTTGAGACTTCTACTGGTCGTACTTACTCTCTGCATCCTGTAGAGAATTCATCCTTCCTCGTTTCCTTTGAGAGAGGTGGCCATTGTCAGTGTAGCTCTCATGGAGGACGTGTCTGTTACTCTAATCGCGGCCATAGTCATAATTTTGGCCATTGTCATGTTTACAATTCTGGTTATCCGAAGTACATTCACTATCACCGGTGGAGCCACTTCTAAGCAATGATGCACAAAGTTTGGTTTTCCTCATTAGGCCAATGCCGCATATACATTTGACCAAGACACGATATGACAAATGCACCTCTTGATCAATACTTTTGCGGACGAAATGGATCATTGATCTGGTGCATCATCTGATAGGAGAAGGTAGTCTGCTGACCTCCTCTCAACCATCTTCTACAATGAAGTTGGTTCAGGCTA
Source organism: Ottelia alismoides (assembly GCA_037367405.1). Lineage (NCBI taxonomy): Eukaryota > Viridiplantae > Streptophyta > Magnoliopsida > Alismatales > Hydrocharitaceae > Ottelia > Ottelia alismoides. Next base: position 30,006 of record JAZKJV010011035.1, read on the forward strand.
CCAAAGGTGATCATTCTCTTGTTACTATTGTTGGGACGATGGATTTAACTCCAAGTTCAAGCTTCCTAGAGTTCATTGTGCTCCTCACTTTCCTTTGAGCTTATTGTCTTTTCATAAGCTTTGTGTTGAGCTGAATTGTTGAGTGATTTTTTATGAGTTGTACTGCTAATTTCAGGACATCTGGATGGTGTAAATTTTTGACAGGGGGCATGAGAAGAACATTTACTACTTTGATATCATGTCGATTATACCTTTTGCTAGTGTTGTCTATGTTTCCACTGACATGTTCCTATGGCATTTGCGACTTGGTTACCCTTATGCCAAAGCTCTTTTCCATATGTTTCCCGAATTCTTCTCATTGAAGTTGTTTGAGTGCGAAGCATGTCAGTTCGGCAAACATCATCGGGCATCTTTTCCTCCTAGGGTTGAGCCACGTCGATCTTTATCCTTTTTTTTGGTTCATTACAATATTTGAGGGCCTCGCCTAGTCCGTACTATTGGTGGTCATAGATATTTTGATGTCTTTATAGATGATTATAACATATCTTCTTAGATTTATTTAATAAAGGAACACTCAGATAGTAATAAAATTGTCAAATCCTTCTTTCAATTCATTAAAACATCTTTTTGTATTTGTATTAAAACTATACGGACTGGCAATGCCCTTGAGTATGCCCAACAGGGCTTTGTGCCTTTCTTTACCTCTTAGGAACCCTTCATTAAACATCTTGTTTGTATGCCTCTCAATAAAATGAGGTAGTGGAAAGGAAACTTTACCACCTTCTAGACGTTGCATGTATATTGCTTACTCACATGAAGGTTCCCAAGACCTACTGGGAGATGCCATTCTCACTACCACTTATCTTATTAATAGGGTCCCGTATTCTATCCTCGTGGAGGTAACTTCCTTTTTTTATAGGAAGGAGGATGAGTCCCTACGTTAAGGATCAAGGTAAAAATTCTATTAATGAAAATTTAAGTTACATTAACGCGAAAGCCAGAAATCATAAAGCGCATTACAATGATTTGCTACATTTATGGCGGAAAAACTCTTGTTGAAGACGAGTTCGTTTCTGCCCAGCCATATTGCCCATAAGACCGCAAAAGGTTTGGCACAATCATCCGTGGAGTTGTTGCCAACCGTCCGGATTGCACCCCAGAACGTTGCAGCGTCGCCCACCGGCAGCCAAGTAATTCCCACCGCTCTCCAAACTTGTTCATACGTTGGACACTTGAAGAAAAGGTGCTCGGCATCTTCCTCCAATCGCTCGCACCTATCACAACGAGCATCGGCTACCACCAACAACATTCTCCTCCTAACCTCGTCGCACACCTGTCCTCTCCTCAAGCACCACAAGAACACCTTGACCATGCAAGGGACCTTCGACGCCCAAACTACCTGCATGTCACAGTAGAGCTCTTCATCCGTGTCAACAGTAGCCTGCCTCAAGGACAAAAAAACTTTCTTGACAGAGAATTCCGCTCCCCCCAAAAGGAAATGGTCTCTTCCCCTCGATAGGTCCCCCGAAGGAGGGATGGCAACCCTGCAACCCAATGTTCAGGAAGGCGCTATGCGGTATTCAGTCGGAGGGGTTACTGCATAGAGAGTATGCGGTATGCGGGAGAGTATGCGGGGAGTATGCGGTTTTATGCGGTTTGGTATTTTTTATTATTAAAAATATAAATAAATATGTAATATTATGGTAATATCCTTAGTCGGGAGAGTATACGGGGAGTATGCGGTTTTATGCGGGAGAGTCTGCGGTTTTATGCGGGGAGTATGCAGTTTTATGCGGGGAGTATGCGGTTATGCGGGTGAGGCTATTTGGTTTTAGATTAAATAAAAAAAAGTTCTACCAGAAAAGCGGCCAAGTATGCGGACGCATAGGGGGTATACTCGGCCGAGTATGCGATTCAACCCGCATACATGACCGTTTCATCATACTCGGAGCGGCAAGGCTACCGAGTACGAGTATGCGACCGAGTATGCGGCTTACTCGGTCGTTTTTCTGAACACTGCTGCAGCCCAAGATACTCCTCTGATCGTTGAGCGGAAAGATCTGCCAGGAAAGATGGTGTCCGGGACCCCAAGGAAGCCACCTGAACCAGAGAACTGTCCCTCAAAGCCGAAAGAGCAAATAGCCTGGGGTATCTGTCCTGCAATGCACCCTCGCCGGTCCAGTCATCCCTCCAGAACCTGAACATCATGCCATTGCCAGCTTGCAGACTGAGGTTAGGTGCAATATTCAGTAAGACCGCCCGTATGCCCGCCCACAACGAAGATTCAATGCGAATTTTGCCCGCATTCAAACTACCTCCAACCCCATAAATCCTCCTTATTAGTCTGACGACAAGAAAGTTTGACGACCCCCATATATACGTAATCCATTTTGCAATTAAAGCCTTATTTACGCAATTACGCGAAGGTAACTTCTTACTCACTCTTGTATACCCATGAGACATCCTTTCTCCTCCCATTGAGAATTTTTTATTGCACTTCTTGTGTTCATTATTTTCATATTATAAATTGTCTCGTTATGCTATCAAGTGTGTTTTCCTTGGCTATTTTCGAACCCAAAAGTTACATGTGTTATGACTCTAATGGTCAGTGTTATTACAATTTTGTTGACGTTACTTTCTTTGAACAAACTCGCTACTTAACTCAATATGTCATAAAGATACCATTGGAGCTTCGGCCACCAGCCATTATTTACAAAAAGGAAAGATATTGTTTATTCTGGCCTCGTTATATGTTCCTTATTTGCAGGATCTTCAAGTGTCCCCACCACTGTAGATCTCCATCAGAACTCCATATAACACTATAAAGGACAAAAAGGCAGCACACTATACATCCCTTATCGCATTTTACTTCCACTAACAATCTATCTAGTGATGACAAGTGATATACATATGTCCTTATAACTAATACTATTCCTCGTGATCATCATAACACATTGCAGGATCATGGTTGGAAAAAGATCATGGATGAGGAGATGGATGCGCTTACCTCCAAGGGCACGCGGGATCTTATGTTGTTTCCTCCAGGTGTCAAGCCTATTGCTTGTCGATGAGTCTTTACAACCAAATAGTTTCATGATGATTATATTGACAGATTGAAGGCTAGGCTTGTGACAAAATGCTTCACTTAGACTTATGAAGTGGACTACTTTGAGACTTTTCTCACTTGACTAGGATGAGATCAATTCACACTACTCTTTTAGTTGCTGCCAATAGAAATTGGCCCATCTTTCAACTTGATGTGAAGAATGGCTTTCTATATGGCGACCTCACTGAGGTCTACATGATGTAGCCATCGGGTTACTCTGTCTAGAAGGAGCATGTGTGCTGACTCCGTAAGATCATTTACGACCTAATTCAAAGCCCACGAGCATAGTTCGATAGGCTTAATACTAAGATAAGATCTCTTGACTTCCACGAGATGACTTCTGATTACTCTGTGTTTGTTAAATGATGGTCTATTGGAACTGTGATACTGGCAGTTTATGTTGACGATATGGTAGTTTATCAGTAATGATAAGCATGCATTCTCATGCATTCTAGAGACCACGACCTTCCTCCAAAAGGTGTTTGTCACTATAGACCTTGGTTAACTCAGATACTTCCTTGCCATTGAGGTGATACACAAAACAATGGATTACACCTATCACAACAAAAGTATTGCCTAGACATTCTTATCGAAGCCGGCTTACTTCGATGCAAACCATCTGGCATCCCAGCGGAGTTGCATAACATGCTATATCCATTGATCTTGAGTTTGAGGATACTACATGATATAGAAGCCTAGTAGGCAAATTGCTCTACCTCGTTGTCATCAGGCCAGATATATCATATGTTGTGAGCAGAGCCAACCTACACATGGAGATACCTCTCTACAGTCATTGGCAAGATGTTTTTCCAATCCTTCGACACTTCAAAGAATCCCCGGGGAGAGGCCTCTTCTATGGGGTCAATGCCCATACTGACGCCACTACCTATACGGATGCAGATTACACTTGTTCTCCTGAGGAGAGACGATCTACCACAGGTTATGCCATGTTTATTGGATAGAATATTCTTGCTTGGCATAGCAAGAAGCGGACCGTTGTATCTAGATCGAGTACATAGGTTGAATACAAGACGATGTCCCAAGCCACTTGTGAGATTACTTGGCTAGTCTCCTTTCTACATGAACTTGAACTTCATGTTACCATCCCCATTCCATTGTACTATGACAATAAGTCTGCTACGTACATTGCTACAAATCCTGTCTTTCATGAGCGAACTAAGCACATTGAGGTTGACTGTCATTTCATTAGAGATGCAGTATGTGAAGGGAAGATCATTATTCCACATATCTCCACAAACCTTCAGTTTGCATATAAACCTTCAGTTTGCATATATTCACAAAGGCCATGCCAAAGAAGCATATATCCTACTTGATTTCCAAGTTGGGGATGATTGATAGATATGCTCCAACTTGAGGGGAAGCGTTGAAGCTTATATTATTTTCTTCTTATTACTTTGAGTGATGTAGCCCTTCGGGGTCTATTATATAAGTTTCATTTTTTGAGCTTTAGGGTTTCACGCTACATAAGAAACCCCATATATCTTGAATAAATTATTCCATTCATTCTGTATTTCTTTCTCCACATAGATAATATCAGGTCTTGTCAAAGTTAAATAGATCAACTTTCCCATAACACAAGGAATTGATATTTTCCTTATGTTAGACATCATAAAGAGGTTTTGCATTCTCAATACTCACCTTAATAATTAGCTTCAACTGGTGTGGATATTGATCTACATTTGATTTCTTGTTTGCTTCAACAGATCAACCATATACTTTCTTTGATTCAATGTTAATCCGTCATTGGATCAAGCATCTTAGAGATCTAATCCCATCGTGACCATCACCAGAAAGAAACATGGCATCTACACGGACCAATAAGATTAATTTCATGCTTTCTCTTCATAAATAATGCGTCGTCACTATTGGCCTGTCTATACCGAAGTCTTTTCATGACCACCTGAAGCCTCTCAAATCAAGTTCATGGATATTGCTTCTAACTTATAGAGTTTTTCTCAGTCGATAATATGTTCCTGGTTTCTCAAACCCAGACGATGGCTCATATAAACCTCTTTTCCGCATATCATCATTGAGGAATGCATTTTGATATCTAGTTGACATGTCCCAACAAAATCATACTGCAAGAGTAAGATAAACATGAACTAAATTTATTTTTGCGACTAGAGCAAACATCATGAAGTAACCCATAATTTTGACAAAACCCTTCTGTCACCAGTCTGGCCTTTTATATATGTCAATCATGCCATTAGGTGTGAGTTTTAAGACCCTATGGGATGAACATATAATGGGTATCACCAACTTCTCATGATCTGTTATTCAGAAGAGCATCCATTTCTTTTTACATAACATCAACCTAACACGGGTTAGTTTGAGCTTCACAACATTCAATGGAACAAAAGACACGTCAAAAGACGAAATAAAAGTTTTATAAGTTTTACCAGATTTAAAATAAGAGGCATATCTTTTTAGAGGGCACAGATTCTCCCTACACCCTTTCTCAAGGCAATGGAATTACACTTCTGGATGACAACTTGCCTCAAATCCTCCTGCTCACCTTTACAAGCACTTAACTCGGGTGAACTGATTTCCTGACTTAGATCATCCAGCGAGCATTGAGGATTGGGTATTGATTTTTTAATCTCCAACAGTTTGCTGTGCAAAGTTAATTCATTACCACCATTGTCATTGATTTGAATACATTTGGTTCTTCTTGAACTTCTCCCCCTGAAGCAGAGCCATTTGGAAAAAAATATCATCTCATAAAAAGGTAGCATCTGTACCCACTTAATGGTCTAGTGGTAGTATAGTGTGTCTACCATACAAAAGACCATGGTTCAAATCCCACTCTTGCAAGGGTTGCGTTAGATAGTCGATGGCCAGCATAAAAAATAGTCGAATCTTTCAACATGGATTTGAGCAAGAATCCATGTAGCCGACCCTACTTATAGTGGGAGAAGGCTTAGTACATTTATTTATTTTATTTATAAGAAGGTAGCATCTTTTGATACACAACAGTTTCTGAATTCATGATCATAACATCGACAACATTTTGTGTCTAAGAGTAACCCAAGTGCATGCACACTTCATAGCTTGGGTCTCGTTTCTTTATAATTGATGACATTGCGAACAAAACAAAAAAAACATTGAAAACCCGAGATTTAACCACAAAGCATGGTATGTAGGAAACGAAGAGATTGAGGTGTCCTACTCCTACTTCCTAGGACCCTCAAGGGAATCCTAATAATTAAGTCAATACTAGCCACTCTAGCTCCCCTTTCCCAACCAAAAAATGCTTGGGGACAATTCTTTGGAGTAGAAATGCATGAGTGGCATCTAAGATGCGTCTGTTCTTTCTTTCACAAATACCAATATGTTTTGTAGCATAGGCATAACTTGTTTCATGTTAAATTCCGCATGCTAAAAAAAGAACTCTTGCATCGTCGGGGCCGTTGAACTTTAATATGGTTTGAGTTTCAACCTCGACGATGCATTTCTTCAAAATTCTGATCTATTCTTCATTGATTAGATATACGCGATATTTAAGAAAACACAAATAAAGGTAACAAAATAGTGAAACCTGTAGATATCTACTTCCTCGATATTGAACGACAAGCCATCAAACGTTCTACTCTTTTGACTAATATCATCGATATTGTGTGGATGCCTATGCTTTTTCATCGATCAAGGACAGGTAAGGTTGAAAGGCCGTACATGTCGTTCACCAGGGACAACAATTCCAGGAACCACTTGCCCTTAAAATCCCCTAAAAGATTTTTTTAATGTAAACCGGATGGCATCCCAAGTTTGGGACCCACCGCACAAAAGTGTATATATATAGATTATAGGTTACACGAATTACAAAGAGTTACATGCTCCAAGATACACATAAAGCCCTACAATGCACAATTACATTTTCCGAGTAAAAAAATCCCCTCCTCCAAAATGACTTCATTCCTGGCACACCAGATAGCCCAGGGTCAGTGCAAAAAGGTACGCACAATCCTCATGGCCATAACTACACATTGATCTGATATCCCACTAGAAACTCGGAATATCCCTCCCCGCAAGCCAAGATATGTTCATCATACTCCACACCTAAGCCAAGGATGGGCATGAGAAGAACAGGTGGTCCACCTCTTCCACCGTCGAGCCACATCTATCACACCCCACGTCCTCCAAACCCATCACATGTCCCATGCGCTCCTTGGTAAGGATCCTGGCAAGCCTAAATAGCCACAAGAAAATCTTGATTCGGTTTGGCACCTTGCTTCTCAATATTAGTTGCATGTCCACTACAACCAGCTCCTCCACCCCCCACATCCTCCACAAAGAAATGGTAAGCCTTCTTAACCAATAATCTACCATCCCCTCAAAAATAGTGATCACTTCCATCCGTCATGTCCTCCGCCTGCGTCAGTTCCACATGCATAGCCAAGAAGTACTCCAACCTCTGATCCGACAACCGCGAAGAAAAAATCGAAGACCATATCCCTTGTTCCCATACCTTCTGCACCATCTCATCCTTATCTACTGCTAATTGTAGTAGACGTGGATACCTCTCCCTCAACGCCCCCTCACCCGACTAATCATCCCGCCAGAACTGAAAGAGTGCTCCATTCCCTAGCATAGGTCTTAACTGGTTGGAAATCTCTGGAATCACCTGTGTAACGCCCTTCCACAAAAACGATCGTAATTGCCCCGCGACTACCTCCAACGACATAGAAAGCCCATAGATCTTCCTCATTAACATGCACACCAAATCCTCCAACCTCCCCCATAAGCACATCACCCATTTTGCCATGAATGCCTTTTTCATATCTCCCATTAGCAGCACGTCTAACCCACCCTTTTCTTCGACGTTGTCACCATATTCCAATCCCCCAAATGAACAACCTCCTAGACTGCCTCCCATCCGACCAGAAGAATCTGCGCATCACCACCTCAATTCTTGCATGCACCCATGCAAGTAGTGACCTCGTTGAGAAGAAGATTGGGATGATCGAAAAAACATGCTTCAACAAAATCAGCTTCCCACCCCTAGATAGCATCCTAGCCTTCCATTCTGCGAGGTTGTTCTCAAGCCTTTCCAGCAATGCCTCCCAATTCCTCTTCTTGGGTCGCCCTGCCATCAATGGCAGCCTCATATAAGTAATCGGTAAAGCAACAATGGGACACCCCAACAACCATGCCACTCTCTGCACCTCTTGCTTCAAAAAATCGAAAAGAACCACCACTGACTTGCCCATGTTTATTTGCATCCCTGAAATATCTCTAAAGATGTCCATAATTAAAGACACTCGTTGAATCTTCTCTTCCTCTGCCCCCAAGAACATCACAGTGTCATCAGCATATTGTAGCAATGGAATGGATATCTCATCCCTCCTATAGACCGAATACTAACCGCCACTCGCCGCCCTCCTCATCATCACATCTAATGTGTCGGCCACAATGACAAAAAGAAGCGGTGCCAAAGGGCATCAATGTTTGACACCCATTTGGAGCTGAAAGAACCTCCCCCCTTCGATCGACCATGACAAATATCCCTTATTCTGACCATGATGTCTGATTATGTATTAGATTTCACCAGTGGTTTCTTCTGTATTATGCAAAAACTCCACAGAGGTGTATTCTAATGGCGACTCTTGGAGAGGATCAAGAGACAAGACCTTGTCGCATTGTTATCTAATTGATTAAGATGTTTCAGTGAGTAGAGAGGACTTCCTCACAAATTACAGGAAAAATGAGCACGTACTTCCCTCCATCAATTAGATTTCAACTACTTTATACGAGACAATGGATAACATGAATATGGTACTAGGTGACAAAGGTATGATCGGATGTTGAGTGAAGTTTTCTCTCTTCCCTCTCCATAAGCACTGATCCCTCTGCAAGCGTCCAACCACCAACTCAGCACTTTTGATCCCGAAGGGTAACTACTGCCTCCTCTTGAGGGAGAGAGTAGGTCTAAAACATTCCATCTTGCTTGGAAAATCGAGTTTATTATTAGTAAGTAGTAGTAGTAAATTAATATGGATCCAAGACAAGCTCCCGTTAGTATTGATTGTCTTTGGTTCATGCATAAATTTTAGTTTCAAATCTATATAAGATCATCTTTTTTTCAATCCTATTTGTTGTAACCATGATTCATGAATGATATACTCTATAATCTATATATTATTATACTTATTTGCTAGTTCGAATTTTGATATCGCTTGGCCTTTTGTTTATTCACGATATGCAATGTAACATGTAGGTAACGTGCTAAAAGAACCTCCTTCATGTATGCAAAAGTGTATTGTATGTTAATTATTGTTCTAAGAATTAATATGATTTAAGTTCGCAAATTTGTTTTAGCTATTATCGAGATTTCTACTTATATATGTATCACACAGGAAGCCGGAGAGGAGGTGCTTCCGATGTGGAACTAGGGGACACGTTGCGGCGTTCTGTCCTACTCCGCCGAGGTGCTTCTCTTGCGGGAAGCCTGGGCACCGCCAGGCTACGTGCATGCTTGCTCGAGGGTCTGTTGCGGATGATGGTAATACACGTGCCTCGGTTCGTCAAAATGTGCAGCGCCTATCCTCTACGTTGTTTGTTCGCCGGGGGGGTCGTAGCTTCACCGAGGTGGTTGCGGGTGAAGATCAACATGCGGGTAAAACTCAACCTGTGGAGGGGGGTGGCTCGAAGACCACTGAGGAGATAAGGGGGACGTGCGAGGGCCCGACGTGCATGCGTTGATCGGTTTCGCGACGCGAGGTGCTATCTCGGTGGAGGCTCTGAAATCCCACCTGTGTGGTTTCCTTGGGTCGCGGTTCATGGGCGATGTGGTGGCGCTTGATGCTTGGAGGTGCTGCGTCCGTGGACTCTCAACGATCCAGAGGGATCGCGTCCTGCAAAATGGCGATGTTGGCGATGTCTGCTGGTGAAATCTCCGCTTTGCGGATGGTTCGTGTGCGGATGTGGAGGTTTGTGTTGCGAGGGTGACAGGCATTCCTTTCTTGTCCTGGACGGTAGGCTGCTTGCGGAAGGCCCTACGGTGGTGGGGAACAGTCCTAGCAGTGCTTGAAGATGGGCTCAAGCCCGGCTCGCCAGTGGGCGACACGATGGTGATGTTGGTGTGCAACAAGGGCCTCTTGGATGGTCTACATGGACAGAGTTCTTTCACGGCGATAGAGGTTGGTTGCTTCACGTTCAGAATCGAGTTGCAGGTCGTTGAGCCTCCTCCACCGCCGGAGATTCCAAGAGTGAACGGCGTCGCTTCGCATACCGAGATGACGGTTGGTTTTCCAAGGGGAGCTTTGGTTGGAACGTCGCGCGAGGTTGATTATACGCGACCTTTGGCGGGGTCGTCTCGGGTTATGTGCATGGTATCCCAAAAATTCTCTTTGTCTTCTGATGTGGAAAGGGGGATAACTGTTTGTTCGACGCCGCCCTACTCTGTGCCGCTAGAGGTGGGTCCGGGAATCCGGGTATCGCGCTCGGACCCTTACGTGGGTCCGCCCCCTGTTAGCTTTTATTCGGATACGAAGGGCTTCTCAGACTCGGTTATTGGTCGGTTCTTCTCTGCATCATCGGGCCCTTTTACTCCCCCACCTTGCATGGCTTTTACATCCGCAGAGGCTTGGTCCATCCCTTTTGGCGGGTCCTGGGGCTCGCCCCATGGTAATCCTCCACAGTCTTCACCTTCCCGGAGCGACCACCTGTTGTGGGAGGGGAGGGTCTGGACCCAACCAACTCCGTGCTCCGGTGTTGCTCTGCCGTCCTCGCCCGCTGTCGTCGATGACCATTACCGTGATGATTCTGCCATTGACTATCATGATGCCGAGCCCTATCCCGGGTGATGATCAATCTTCTGAGGGGACAAATGACAGGAGAGCATGGAAGAGATACAGGCGTAGGAACAGGTCCAGGTCTTCACGAACTAAGGCACAACCGTGCTCGACCTTAAAGAATACCATTGTGGAGGCCGTAGGGGTGACCCACATTCAGGGGAGGCGTGAAGGTCCCAAATGAGAATTCTATCCTGGAACGTTCGGGGGCTCGGGGACCCGGGCAAGCGGAGGATGTTGGGATCGAGATTCGTGGAACGGGGTTGCGACGTCATTTTGCTGCAAGAAACGAAGCATCAATCCACCACGGATGATTTGTAGAGGTCCTTCGGTGCGGGTGGCATCGATCAGTACAGGGTGGTGGATGCGGTGGGCACTTTTGGTGGGATGCTGGTGGCGTGGAGGTCCTTAACGCTGGCCTTCAACTCGATTGTTCGCGGGAGGCACGTCCTTTCGGCCCTTTTGGTGTGTACGGATTCCTCTATGCCGTTGGCTATCTCATGTGTTTACGGACCCTATTGTCATGTGCTACACAGAGAGGTATGGGAGGATCTTCTCGAGGCGGGAAGGACGTTCAAGGATGTCCCTTGGCTCATTGGGGGGACTTCAATGTTACTTTACGAACTTCTGACAAGCCCGGGTGCAAGGAGGGCAGGACCCGGGGTCGGTCGATTTTGCTGACACTATTGATTCCTTGGGCCTTGAGGTTCTGGATGCGAGGGATGTCGCCTACACTTGGAGAAGCTCCAATTCGCGCTCCCGCATCGATCGTTTTTTGGCATCGCCTGAGCTCCTAGATTCTTCGCACTATACTTTGTGGGGGCCAGGCCGCGGACGTCATCCGATCACGCACCAATTGTATGGGAGTTCGGTGATGCCCCTACACAAAGGGGGCTCTTTAGATATGAAAAGTCTTGGCTTTTGGAGGAAAACTTTAGGGAGGTGGTGGTCGCTCATTGGTCAAACGTGGATGCTTCCAGCTCCGTTGCGTCTCGCTTTGTTCAGAAGCTTACCTCCTTGCATGTAAGGTTGTGTGCCTTCAAGAAGGAGTCTAGAGCGGCCAGATACGCTGCGAGGAAGGAGGCTGAGGAGGTGGTTCGGAGATTTGATGTGCTGGAGGATGGTAGGGACCTCTCCGTGGACGAGTTGGCTATTCGGTCGGCTGCTCAAAAGCAAATTGCGATTGAGGATCGCAAGCGAGTCACTGAGTGGAGTCAGAGGTCGAGAAATGCTTGGCTGCGGGAGGGGGATGCTAACACGTCTTTCTTTCATCGCGTAGCTAGTGGGAGACGTCGATCCAATGCACTTCGATCGGTTACGATTGATGGGGTGCGCGAGGATGGGAACAAAGAAATGGGAAAAGCTATTGTCGAACACTTTAAGGGCGTTTCTTCGAGGACTATACCGAGAATCTGGAAGTGGTTGGGTCTCGGGGCCACGCCCGTGGCGCCCTCTTTTTGTGACATGCTCACTATGAATGTGCCCTTGGAGGAGATTAAGGATGTCGTTTGGGACTTGAACGCAGATGGGCAACTGATGAATCTCGTATTCATCACTCTAAATCTCATTTCTTAAGCTCAAAACCCTCAAAATCAACAGCATTTTAGCATCTACTCTGCATAATTAGCATTAGTGCATGATTTCATAAGAATTGCATTTTAGCACAAAAATCTGCACAAAATAAGAAGCCAAAAATCCAAGCCAAAATGACCTATAAATAGCCTAACTTCCCAGATTCTTTAACTCATTCATGCTAACTCAGAATAACTCAAAATCACTTCCACTGTGTACATATCACTAATAAGAATAATGAAAAAATACAAAAAAATAGCTAACCCAAATAAGTGGACCAAAAACCCAAACCCTAATTTCAGGATTTCCGAACTAAAAACCTCATATCTTCCTCATCCAGTGTCCGATTTAATCCTACTCACTTTTGAACTAATGTACATTCAATTACCTTCAAAACAAGACCAAGTTCAAGTGAATCGGAGCTCATATGTGAAAGTTGGGTTTTGGGCCCCTTTTGTATACTGTATATTTTAGCAGTTTTTGACCTATTATTTTATATACTTATTTTACCAATTAATAAAAATCCAAAAAAATTAGATTAAGGTGTCTTTATTTATCTTTGATTTTATCGTAATTTTTTCGGATTTTTATCTGATCTTAAAAATGACATAAAAATTACAAACGCCCAAAATCAAGGTGTTCTATATACATGGGATACCCCAAAAATACCACTTTGTGCAAATGATCGATATAGATGTTGATTTCTTCATGAAAGTTGTAGATCTCATCGAGACGAGCAACTTTCGTGAAGAAACTTTTTTGATCCGAGGTCGTTTACTATTTTTTCTCGATTTTACAAAATATTTATCTTCGGAATTTTCTGGTGCTGACACGTGGCAGCACCAGGTGCCGCCACGTGTCAGCCTTTTTTGGCTTATTTATATATTGTTTTTATTTATAAAATAAATAAATAAATAATAATAATTCGGACGCACGTGCCGCACATGTGCCTCCCCAGGCACGTGCTCCGCACGTGCCTCCACCTCTGCCTCCCTTTGATGCCACGTGGTTAAATCACGGTCGTCCGATCTCGGTCGATCGGACGGCCGCTGTGTGTCTTCCTCCTCTCCCTTCTTTCCCAATTCGGCCGCCGCCCGCGCCGCTCCCTTGCGATCTTCGCCACCAATTTCGCCGCGCCGCCCGCGCGAATCTCGCCCCACTCCATCTCCGATTCGCATCGCGACAAATCCCCAATCGCGCCTCCGACAACCTTCCTTTTCCGGCGAATCTCCCATCTATTTAAACAACCCTCCGCATCACAGAACCGCATCCGTTGATCCTCGTCAAACCTCGTCTCCGGTGGTGACAGTCCGTGAGCAAGACCCCTCGCCGGCGTGATCCGAGGGCTCCAACCCCTCATCGCAGCTCCGCCCCGAGCAGCTGCTCGCTCCGGCCACTCCCAACGTCGTCGAGCCCTATTTCCTCAGGTATCCTCTCTCTCTCTCTCTCTCTCTCTCTCTCTCGCTCGCTCGCTCGCTCTGTCCCTGTCGTCGTTCACCTCCATCCACCGACAAAGCCTCGCCGCTCTCCTCCGCCTACGACCTCACGCTCCATCGACGTCCCACGGCCGTGTGTCGGCCACCGACGCCGCCTCTCCAGCCGACCGCGCTGTTGAGCCAACGACGATAGCTCCTCCGCGCGTCGACATCTCCGCCCCTCTGCTCCGAGTCGACGTCGAGCCACGCCACCGCAACCAAATCTCCTCCGCCCGCAGCGCCGCTTCGTCGATCCTCACTCCAACCGCAGCTTCCTCCAGGCAACCTCCGCCCAGGAGCTTGGCGCCTCCACTCCAGTGCGGTGCCACGCCGCTCCGCCGTTCCCTCTACCGGAGCCCCGCCTCGCAAGCCACCGGAGCCAGCGCCCCTCCTCTGCCTCGGCCGGGCACACAGCCCGAGACCCCAGCACGCGCAAGGCGCGTGCGTGGGTGACGTCACCTGACATCATCCCCCAGGTCACATGCTCCGCACGTGACCGCGGGGTTATTTGCACAAGTCCCCCCCCCCGTTCTCATTATTGCGTGAAAGCCCCCGCCAGCCAGAGGCACGTGCCTAGCATATGATCGTTTGGAAATTTTGCAAAAACTCTCCCCAGCATTTTGGTAATTACATTACAGTCCTTTCTTTATTTTTTTTATATTTATTTATTGCAAGTATACCCCTGTGTTCCCCTGTGATTCTAAACCTCTTCTCTACATTATTTTATCATCAAAAAATAGCATGATGTTTGTTAACTGATTCTCTTCACTTTGACATATTGTGGGAAATTTTGAGATTGATGGTTAATCAATAAATAATTATTTTGTGGAAATTTGCATATTTTACCCATTTCTTGCTCTGAAATACATAGTTAACTATCCATTGCTCTAAAAATACCCGAAAAATCACATATTGTAGAGATAATTATTCTTAACATTGTGCCCAAAAAGATTCGCATTTGCATGCATACTTTGCCCTGTAAAAATCATTTTGCATATTTTAGTATTTAATTTTTAATAGGTACTAAACCCCACATTTTCAAGGTTTAGGATTTTTCTGAGATCCGTCGCCTAGTGATAGATCTTAGATAATTGTATTTCTTGAAAATAAGTAGGTTTAATATTTATTATAATTAAATATTAAAAATCATTCTGTTTGCATTTAAAAATCCATAAAAAATTTATATTGCATCCGAAAATTCCAAAAAAAATACAGTGCACTCATTTCATCGTGTTTTACACTGTGGCCAAGTTTCATATTTTTCGGACATCATTTGAACGTAATTTACATTTTAGTCCCTAAAATAGGCCAAAACTGCATTTTGCAACCCTTTATCGCATTGAAAAATCCAAAAATAACCGCCTCGAAAATCGAACACGAACTTTGATAGACTTGATTCTAGGTTGTTCCTTTGCCTCCTTCTGATCGACCTTGGGACTTGCCCAAGTAAAACAAACATAAAACCACAAGAGTAAAAATTGAACATATTAATTGTGGTATTTTCTTGACCGTTTCCGATTGCCGCCTACAACGCACGACACATAATTTTTACGCACTTCACGATAAAAACAACTTTTTAAAAGCGACATTTTCAGATTCGTCAGATGGCGCTGTTGCCGGGGAGGCAAACGGCTTAGATTTTGTCTTGAAAATTTTTGTTCGGTTTTCCGTATTCGGGTAGTCTGACCACCGAATTTCTCATTGTAAATTCCATTTTTTTCCTGCAATTTATTTTCAGCACTTATTTTTTATATATTTTTGAGTCACTCTCTTACATTTTCTCTCTTATTTTTCTTGCGAGGTACATTGTACGTGGAGCGGTTTTTCAAAAACATTGCGAGGTACATTGTACGTGGAACGTGGAGCCTCCGTTTGAATATCTTGTGGGTATTGGATATCATCATCATCGGAATCAGACAAGACATTGAACTCTCTATGGAACATGAATTCATTAAACTCCTCATCTCTTCGCCCCTTTTCTTTCTTCTTCTTACTCTTCCCTTCCAAGTGAGCCTTCACTTCAGCTCTGATCTCCTTTGGACATGTAGGGCATTTAGCCACATTCACGTAGCCACCAACGAGATGTTGTTTCAGTCTTGTGATTCCTCCTCCTCCAATTATCTTCCCACAAAATTTGCACTGAGGTTTTGACTTGTTGCCGTCAGGAGCAGTAGCATATTTCCATCCAATCTCTCCACCAGCCATTTGAGAGTCGGAACCAGAGTCAGAAGCCATTATCTTCACCTCTTAAGCATTAACAAATTAACAATGTAATATATTATGATATTATGAAGATAAGAGCATGAAAAAATGGATATGTAAAATCCATAAACCAATCTACTAAATTTGTACCCAATCAAAAGAAATTATTTACTATAAGTCTATAATTAGTACTAAAATATTTATAAAAAACGGAGTCATTGACTCATTGACTATAGTTGTCATTAAAGATATCCAAAGTGTCGATATAGATCGTATAATTTGATTCATAATCGTATGTTCTGCTGAGCACATGCCACATATATAGAATGGCTGCTCACCTTGGCATGCATTCTCTGATAATAGTGGTGGCATTCGTCGAAAAGAAAATGATGTATATTTTCAGCATCGAAAATCAACTCATATTTAGAGCAGTGACAAAATGAGAATTAATCTTAGATA
Source organism: Ottelia alismoides (assembly GCA_037367405.1). NCBI lineage: Eukaryota > Viridiplantae > Streptophyta > Magnoliopsida > Alismatales > Hydrocharitaceae > Ottelia > Ottelia alismoides. The sequence continues at coordinate 46,631 of JAZKJV010011035.1, forward strand.
GCAACAAAATTATAAGGAAAGTACTTACAGACGGTTACAAACACAACAAGACTTGTCATCAAGGAGAGAGCAAGAGAGCAAGAAGGCTTGTGAGTTGTGAGAACTCTTTGTGTTGTGTGTGTGGTGAAATGGTGCAATGGATACCACCATTTATAGGCCTCCAAAAGTCTTTATCAAGGGCCTACAACCAATATAATATGGATGAAATCCGTATAATAGCTAGCTCTTCTTTATAGGTGTCTAAAGAAAAATATGAAATGACTAAAGTTGGCTAGATTCTTTGAAATTTGGACTCACTAGGACACCTAGCTAGTATTTTAGAGTCTAAATTACTAGCTAGGTGTCCTAGTGAGTCCAAATTTCAAAGAATCTAGCCAACTTTAGTCATTTCATATTTTTCTTTAGTCATTTCAGCACTTTTTTTCCATTTTGACCAAAAGTGGCCGACAAAGACCAAATTTCGGCCGAAATTCGAGGACTGCATGTGCAGATATTCCAACTTTCGGTCATTTCGGCCGAAATGTGTCAACATGACCGAATTTCGGTCATATTTCGGTCGATATGTGTCGATATCCTGGAAAAAGATATATGACTATGTATCGATATCGGTTATCGACCGAAACCGAAATTCGACCGAATTTCGGTCGAATTTCGCCGACATTTAAGGCCATGGTTCATGCAAGATTGATTCCACTACTTATCTAGCTACAACCAGTATTAAAATACATATCTAGATACACCTAGTATTATAACTGTTGACGCATATAAGCTATTTGTATCTCTTTGTTATTTTATTTTTTTGTTATTCTCTTTATGTAATTTACCCATAGGCTACTCTCCTATATAAGAGAGCCTAGGGCTATGGAATAGAGCCATCTCATTCACGTTTCCCAACATGGTATCAGAGCGACGGTCCTAGACCGGAGTTCTCGAAACCTAACCCTAACCCTAACCCCACCCGCCGGCCTCTCTTCTTCCTCTCTCTCGAATCGGCGCCGCCTAGCCGATCGGCGACCATCTCCGCGCAGGCATCTCGCGCATCGCCTCTAGCGCCTGTGTGCCTGTGCGTGCATCTCGCGCCTCTGCGTGCTACTCGCGCATCACCGACGCATCTGCGTGCATCGCCGCACGCCTGCGCATAGCCTCGCGCACCTCTGCGTGCGTCGCCGCACGCCTGCGTGCATAGCCTTGCGCCCCTGTTCACGCAGCACCGTACGCGCGTGATTCTCCAGTTGCGCGCTCCAGTGCGCGCGTTCTCCTCCAGTTGAGTGCGCGCGTGCTTCCTGCAAGTGCCCACGTGCCCTAAGCCCCAAAACACTAGGGCACACATCTAGCTCTACATGGGGTTAGTTGCTTGACGTCTACACACGCAACTAATCCCATCTATGTCATTGTAGACAGAGACTATATTCTCTTAGTCACTCCAGTCTTCTGTCTCCAGCATGTCAGAAAGCAAGGCAGATATCCCATCAATGGGCGCATTTCGTGGTCCAGCGCCCATTGTCAAGATGGATGGTACGAACTATGAACTGTGGGCAATGCAGTTCATGAGTATGATGAAGTCTACAGGTAAGAAGCATATTCTTACCGAGCCCGAGCCTGCAGAGAAGACTGGAATCTATGCCTCATGGGAGGCCGATGATGCATATGCCAAGGTGTGGCTATCAGGCACATTGGCCATTGAAATCGCCAATGACATTCTACATCAGCCTACAGCCAAAGACATGTGGGATATCCTAGCAGCGACATATTCTCAGGCAAAGAACGAGACGAAGATCCTGCAACTACAACATGATATATTTACGATAAAGCAGAATGGTCGTCCTTTGCATTCTCTCTATATATCATTGAGAGGGATGTTCGAGAAGCTCTATAGCTTCATGCCTCTTACCGCCACGCCAGAACAGCAGAAGACATACAGGAATGCTACGATGGTGGGTGTATTTCTCGCTGCACTTGATCCAGAGTATGAGGCAGCACGTTCACAGATTTTGGCGGACTCGACTATTCCTCCCATGGAGGAAGCTTTTCACAGATTGAGTAGGATCACAGTACCTTCAGCAGCCGCGAGTCAGAATCCCTCAGCTATGGCGGCCAACAGAGGCCGTGGTCTTCATCACCAGGGCCGTGGACGTACTCCTCGTAGAATGGGTGGCCGCACTAGGCCAACATGCTCATATTGTCACCGAATAGGACATACCGAAGACACATGCTACTCAAAGCATGGATTTCCTGCATCTGCACGAGCCGCTGAGCAGATAGAGCCCCCGTCTGCAGCTACACTGGATCAACGATTTGATGATCTGGTTGCCCGTCTCAGGGGCATTATCCCACCATCTGGCCCAGCACCGACGACAGAGAGTCATACTGATGCTGCTTCTGCTTCTGCCTCTACGAGTACTTCAGGTAGTACACTTGCACTCCACAGTAGTAGATCGGATACATTGCCATGGATCATGGACTCGGGCGCTACACATCATCTATGTGGCGACCAGAGTCTACTTTCAGGATATACTCAGATTCCTCAAGGACGGACAGTAGTGATTGCCAATGGCACACACTCCCCTATCACGGGTCAGGGAGAGATTAGATTGACATCCTCTATGCAGCTCAAGAATGTTTTACATGCACCGCACTTTTCTATGAATCTATTGTCAATTAGTCAGATTACGAAGGATCTCCAATGTCGAGCTATTTTTGATCCATCTTCTTTGATTTTTCAGGACATCCGTACGGGCAACGTGATTGGTCATGGCTATGAGCAAGGAGGCCTTTATCGTCTGAACCAGACCCCATTTGCCGGAATCACATCTTCTCCCGCTGGACAAGTATCTCCTCTCCTGTGGCATCTGCGTTTTGGTCATTTACCGCTTCAGAAGTTGCGTCTAGTCCTACCCTATAGTCTCCCTCACACATCTATCCAGTGTGAGGCATGTCAGTTGGGAAAACATCACAGGTCGTCTTTTCCCAGTAGTCAAGGTCGGAGTAGTAACTCCAAGTTTGAGTTGTTTCATGTCGATGTCTGGGGTCCAAGTCGTGTTCCCGATCATCAGGGACACAGGTTTTATATTGTATTTGTGGATGATTTCTCTAGAGCATCATGGGTCTTTCTAATGAAAAATAAATCTGAAGCTGGAAATATCATTATCCATTTTCTAAATGAAATCCAAAACGTTTTTTCTACATCTGTCAAGATTGTGAGAAGTGATAATGCCTTAGAATTGTGTACCAACATTCTAGCCAATTACTACTCCTCAAAAGGGATTATACACCAAACATCTTGTGCTCATACGTCTCAACAGAATGGGGTTGCTGAAAGAAAACACCGTCACCTACTTGATGTCACAAGGTCACTTCTTATTCAGAGTCATGTTCCGTACTCCTGCTGGGGTGATGCAGTCCTTACTGCATGTTACCTTATCAACCGTATGCCTTCGTCTGTCTTGAATGAACAAATTCCTTTTTCACTCATTTACCCTGACAAGGATTTGTTTATTCTTACTCCTCGCGTGTTTGGGTCAGTCGCATTTGTCCATCAGTTGTCGCCCGGTACTGACAAGCTCTCTCCTAGGGCTGTCAAGTGCGTCTTTGTGGGGTACTCCAGAACTCAAAAGGGGTACAAGTGTTTTGATCCTGTGCGTCGGCGGTATATGATCAGTGCAGATGTTACATTTTTTGAATCTGTGATGTATTTTTCTGAATCCGGAAACATGCAGCCACTACCTACACTTCCTGATGTTGTATTCATGGAACCACCATCACCATTGCCACAAACAACACCACCGTCACCACCACTGCCACCACCACCACCACCATCATCAATAGTATCCCCGCTACCATTCCATTACACCCGCAGGCTTCCTCCAGCTCATGGTCCTGACCCGTCAACTAGCTCGCCTATGGTATGTAATGAAAATATTAATGTTGATGGATCTGACGACATTTCTCAGCAGGATACATTACAGGAGCATGGTGATAACATAGATGATCTGGATGTTCCAATCGCTCTACGCAAACCGAAGAGGAGTTGTGCCAAATATCCATTATCAGCAGATGTGTCTTTTGAGAGGCTATCTGGAGACTTCAGGACGTTTGCATTGGCACTTTCATCTACAGACATTCCACGGAACCATCATGATGCATTGCAGGATGCTAGATGGCGGCTAGCAATGGAAGAAGAGATGGCAGCACTTCAGTCTAGAGGAACCTGGAGTTTGGTTCCTATACCTCCAGGTGTTAGCCCGGTGAGTTGCAAGTGGGTGTTTACAGTTAAGCATAATGCAGATGGTTTCATTGACAGGTACAAGGCACGCCTAGTTGCAAGAGGCTTCACACAGACATATGGGGTTGATTACCTTGACACGTTCTCTCCAGTGGCACGTCATTCCACTCTACGGATCCTGTTATCAGTTGCGGTTGCTAAAGACTGGCCACTCTATCAATTGGACGTGAAGAATGCATTTCTGTATGGAGACTTGCAGGAGGAAGTCTATATGCAACAGCCACCTGGTTTTGCTGTTGAGGGGGAGTGTTCCAAGGTTTGCAGATTACATAAGGCCATCTATGGCCTTAAGCAGAGCCCCAGAGCATGGTTTCAGAAGCTTTCAGACCTCTTTGAGAAACAAGGATATAAATGCTCCAATGCTGATCATTCCTTGTTCGTGCAGAAGACGGCGAGAGGTATCATTGTAATCATGGTTTATGTTGATGATATCTTGATTACAGGTGATGATGACCAAGGCATTAAGCAGGCAAAGGAAAGGCTGGGGACCGAGTTTGTCACCAAGGACTTGGGAGTCCTTAGATATTTTCTGGGGCTGGAATTTGCTAGAAATCCATATGGATTAGTCATGACACAGAGGAAGTATGTCACAGATCTACTGAGTGAGACAGGTATGCTAGGGTGTCGACCTGCTACGACACCAATGGATCCTAGCATGAAGCTGTATGATGATGACACAGAAGAGGTGGATAAGAGAAGGTACAGAGAACTGGTAGGCAAATTACTATATGTCACGATCACTAGACCTGATATACAGTTTGCAGTGAGTCGTGTGAGCCAGTTCATGAAGCAACCACGTCAGGCCCATATGGATGCAATACACATGATTCTGAGATATTTAAAATCATCTCCAGGTGCAGGCTTGCTATTTAAGAAAGGAAAGGAGATTTCTGTCACAGCATGTGCGGATGCAGACTATGCAGGATGCCCCAAGGACAGGAAGTCAACATCAGGGTTTGCAGTCTATGTTGGAGATGCTATAGTTTCGTGGAAGAGCAAGAAGCAGACAGTAGTAGCTACATCCAGTGCTGAATCATAATATAGGGCTATGGCCCAGGCTAGCACAGAAATGATATGGGTGAAATCCTTACTTGCAGATCTATGTCTTGATATACCTCTTCCTATGATGTTGGAATGTGACAATCAGGTCGCCTTGTTCATTGCAAATAACCCAGCTTTTCATGAGAGGACCAAGCATATTGAGGTCGACTGTCACTACATACGTGACATGATTCAGAAGGGGTTCATTGCTAGATCTCACGTCACATCAGAGAATCAGACTGCTGATATTTTCACCAAGGCATTACTTAGAGGCCCATTCCAGAAGTGTGCGTCCAAGCTGAGCATGATTGATATCTATGCTCCATCTTGAGGGGGAGTGTTGACGCATATAAGCTATTTGTATCTCTTTGTTATTTTATTTTCTTGTTATTCTCTTTATGTAATTTACCCATAGGCTACTCTCCTATATAAGAGAGCCTAGGGCTATGGAATAGAGCCATCTCATTCACGTTTCCCAACAATAACACATAATGGTTTATATATATTATGTTTTAGTTATGGTGCGACATGAGGGTGCATATGATGGTTCTTCAACTTGGTGTATTTTGCAAGTTATTTAATGTTGTAAGAACTTGAATGAAATCCATTTCCAATATCTATAAAGTCGAATCTTCCAAAAAAATATCTATAAGTCAAGAACTAACATTAAATATCGATATGTTTAAAAATGATCGATATATATGATATAAGCTTCATAGATGACCGATATATGATCTAAGAGTATATTTGTAAGTTATTTAGTGATCTAAGAACTTGGATGAACTCCATTTCCAATATATAGATCAACAACTAACAGTACCAGCGATATGTTCGATATGATCGATATGTGCAATATAAGGATCATATTCTTCACAGATGATCTATATGTGTCATCTAAGCGTACATTGGTAAATTATTTAATGTTATAAGAACTTGAATGAAATTCATTTCCAATATCTATAGGTCAGAGATAAACATTAACAATGATATGTTCAATATGACCGATATGTGCGACATATGGGCTATAAATGATAGATATGTGTGACATAAATGTGTATTTGTAGGTCATTTGTTGTTCTAATATCTTGGATGATCTTAATTTCTGAAAAAACAACAAAAAATGGCTTTTTTGAGCCATTTCCGACATTTCCACCTATATCATCGATATGTAGGCGATATATCCCTATATATCCATTTCGGGCGAACCGATCGATATCGATATGGTCTTCTTTTACTCAAATATGGAGTGCTTCGAACTTGGACTCTGAACCAATCCGTAGAGTCTGAAACTGAACTATAGAGTTTGAAAATCTAGCTAGTCTGGAATCTGGAAAATCCGAAAATCTGAATCCGACCTGTAACTCTACACAATACTCCCCTTTCTCCCATGCTTTTCGAAAAACAAAGACATCGAAAAGTTATGAGAAGACAAGAAAATGGGGAAACAAAAATAATGAATCATTTAGCCGATCTTGATTTTTTTGGCTTTTCTTTTCCATTTTTTAAAATCATTTTTTGTACAGATTTTTTTATACGATTCTCTTTTTTCACAGCTATTTCCTCCCTTTTTTATAGCTCTCTTCTTCCCCCTTTTTTTCTTTTTTTTCTCGTTGAAACATCAGCCCACTGTTATACTAAACAGGATCCTCTCTTTTTTTCAAAGAACACACTGCCCAACTTAGGCCTTGGTCCCCATCCCTTTTTTCTTTCGCACAGCAGAATTTGTTTTAAATAAAAGGGGCCATCAAGCCCCCCTTCTTTCTTGTGCGCGAATAGGGTTCATAAACTAAGAACCCATCTCTTCATTGCCGCCTACGATGCGAGGGAGGAGCGTCACTGTAGAGTTGCATCGCTAGGAACTACGATTGGGAGGGCTATCGCAAGGTCATACGCTACCTTGAGCTTCATCGACTAGAGGAGGAAGGCGGAAGGGATGTTGCCACCACCAAGGGGATTTGCGAGAGGACTCCCTGAGGCGGAAGAGACCTGTAAAACCGAGGGTTCGAAACCTCTTGCCTCGAGGCGGTATAGAGGAGCCCTTCCCCGCTCAGGGCGCGACGCCGCCTGAAAGATGTTGGATTAGAGCCGCCTGGAGGGTGAGATATTCATCCTAGAGCATCAAGAAGGGCATTGAGGAATTCTCTACCTCCACTTGCTGGAGAAGATGTGCCGCAATTTCAAGGGAGAGGAGGGCGACGCCACTCAGAGGGAGATTAGAGTGTCGTCGATGAGCTTCTTCGCGTCACGGAAGAGGTGGGCGACACCGGCTGCCGCACCGCTCTGATGAGATGAGCGCTGCATGGGGCCAAAATCTCGTGCTCCTGGGTGCCGCCTGTATATCGCTCCTAGAAGTGGCAATAGTTGTTGAGGCGACGATGGCTCTTGGAGGTTGTTGCCTAAGGGCACTCGGCAGGGCTCCGAAGGAGGAGCCCCTAAACGGATTTTAGGGTTTCAAGGTGCTGCTACATCTTCTGAACATGAACTGCAGAGACTTAGGGTTTCATATGAAACCTTTGTAAAGAATGATCGGAACTTGCTCTTGAACAAATTTTGAACACCAATAATGATCTTCAATCAAAAAAGCGTACATGCTCCGATAATCGAATCTCGAACAAACAACGAATGAACATAAAATCCTCGAGAATCGAACCCACTCTGATACCATGTTAGAAAATAGGAAATGCGCAAGTGGAATAGATAAATAGAGCAAGAATTATATAAAGATAAACATGAATGTATGGATTTTTACATGGAACCCTACTCCGTAAGGAGCGAGATGAAACAACGGGAGAATGCCTCATAGGGATGATTCGTTCATTGAACTTTCTCATATGATACATGAGATCTGGGGCTTCTTATAAAACCCCCACAGACCCTCCAAGTCCCACCACTGGTAGATGTGAGACTAAATACTAGATGTGGTAAATAGATCTTGGAGGGATCCATTTACCCATCTATTCATATGACGCATTTACTCCAACAATACCGATATTTCAAACCTTGATTATGCACACATTATATAGCCATCAAAGCCAACAATATAGCAATTTCGAAGGGAGGTCTATATATGCCGTTAGGAATATGAATTTGTATTAAACCGGGTCATCGTAAAAACAATCGGATCTTTCAATATGGAATTGAGAAGAATCCATGTAGTTGACCCTATTTAAGTGGGAGAAGGTCGCCATTAAACAAATCACAAAGTGAATCCCAAGTCAATATGCAGTCCTTGGTTAAATCACCACGATTAAAATCGAGAGGTGTACCAAACATATCATAAGTTTGTTTGACCGAGAAGATACTTCCAAATCAAGACCATCAATCACGTCCAATTGGCAGTCCCTCCACTGACCAAGAATCTCCAACCTCCTCAAGTACACAGACAGTTGCTCCTCCAGAAAGCTCGAACTGTAACCAGGCACTCAAGTATCATGCAACCATGACCTGACCACCATCATATCCCATTGGAGGTTAACTCAAAAAGCCTCGAGGAAAGATCATAAATCATCCCTAGATCATACCAGTCATCTAAGCATAACCTAAATCAATTAGTATCATGCAAATCGATTCTCAAGAAAAAACTAACCTCTGACATGTATGAGACCGAGTACGCGTAACTCCAAAAGCGTGCACAGTGACCCCATATTATATGACTGAGAAAGTCCTTCCCATATTCTCAACACCCAATTAGTAAGATAAGACTTGTCCATCATTTAAGTCTCAACAAACTGAGGCCCTTGTCCTCTATACTATAGATGGCCATTTACCAGGATATCAACGATATATGACTGATATATCGATGATATATCGCCATATCGGCCCATATTGGTCAAAAATGACTGGATTCAGTACAAAAATTCTCGAATATCGATCGATATCATCGAAATTTCGCCAATATCTATATATTGATGAATAATATAATTGTAAGCTTGATTTCATTACTTATTTTGCTACTCCAGGTAACATATCATATTTTATATATTTTGTTTCGATATATGTGATATAATGATCATAAATGGTCAATATGTGATCCAAGAGTGTATTTGTAAGTTATTTAGTATTCTAAGAACTTGGAAAACTCCATTTCTAATATCTATAGGTCAGCAATCAACAATACCAGCAATATGTTCGATATGACCAATATGTGTGATATAAGGGTCATAGACGAACGATATGTGTGATCTAGGACTATATTTGTAAGTTATTTAGTGTTCTAAGAACTTGGACGAACTCCATTTCCAATTTCTATAAGCCATGAATCAACATTAACATCGATATGTTCGAAATGACCCGTATGTGCAATATATGGTGTATAAATGATCCATATTTCTGATATAAGTATGTATTTACAATTTTTTTGTTTTAATATCTTGGATGATCTTAATTTCTGAAAAAATGGCAAAAAATACCATTTTTGACATTTCCACCGATATTGTTGATATATCAGCGATATATCCTGATATGTCATTTTCCGAACATACCGATACGATATCGATATGGCCTTCTATGCTATATACGTAGCGTCACTCAGAGACCCTCTCCACTAGGGTAATACCATGATTGTCGCTTCTTTAACTAGACTAGAAGAAACATCGCATCAAAGACTTTACATGCTCTTAAATCTCTATCAACATTCTAGAGGTAAAGAGAACAAAGATGGAAAAAACAAATAAAACAACCTTGAGAAGCACCAGATATCCACCAATAAAACAACATAAAGACTTCTAACATGTCGACTTATGTTCTAACTTTTCCATTAGTGGCAACTACAAGTCCTACCAAATCTTATCGTAAACTAGCAACAAACCTAAGTGAAGGAGAGGCGAACCCTCGGTATATCCAAGGCTAGCTCATAGTCTACAGACACGATCGTGTACAAAAAAAATTCTCTTAATAGATTTCAAGCCTCGACAACCGCCCAAAAATCTTAACTAATGTATACCCCTAACCTCGACAACACCACCTTCAACAAAGTAGATTGCGTAATGCACATTCTACAGCACCAGAATAGAAAGGTCATCAAGAAACTACCTAGCACAAACCCCGCCATGAACAATCTAATGTAATAATAGCCAACACATCTACCAAAAGAACAAACACAAGTGGCACAAGAGGGCAGTGGCTGGAAGAAGCCCCTTTCAAGGTGTGCATTGACCATGATCGAGTTGGAAGCCATAATGACACACCTCTTCTTCCAAGCAATCCATACCACAGGAAAACCACACCTAACATGAGAGGAACAGAGAAATTGCTAATCAACAAAATCATACACCTTAGAAAAATCAACCTTTCATAACATCCCTTTCACCTTTTACTAAGCGGTGTTGGAAAGCAAGTAGCCTAAACTCATCTACCTGTTGTGGATTATCCTTCTTTCAAAGCAAAAAAAATGAAGAGGAAACATCACTCTCCACCACATTTAATGATTCTTTGAATACGAAGAAGATCGGGAAGCCACATAAACTGGGCAACCCAACCATATTGAGCTCACCATTTACATAAAAAACCACATGCACCCAAAAGTGTGAATGAGACCCTCAATCATCAACAAAACTAACATGTGTACCCTCTCCCCAACTACTTTCAACATTAACATTGCTTTTTCCTATTTAACTCTCTAAAGTAATCGACCATTATATTACCAATGTTCAATCACCATAAATAAGTGAGACCCCAACCGACAAAGTGAAGGTAGTTCCCATGTTGCATCCACTAGCCATGGAATAAAAGGTTCTCATATGTGTATCACCCTCTCTTAGCTATGCTTGTAATTGTTGGTTGTTGCTTCCCCTCCACCTCCTGCTTCGTGTTCTCCACCATTACTTTATGCTAGATCCTACTCTCCTATAAACTCAATATTGGTTAGAGCCTTTATTATCCACCCGATCCAATATGATGATAGCCTTATGTGCCTCCAATGATTTTTGCATTCTTTAGAGTCGTAGCTCCCTTTGAAGAATACACAACTTCCACCTTAGGATTTCCATCCTCAAAGCCACATGCACTGTCATCGACATTGCACATGTCACTCAATTATGGAACCCACCCTTCAGCAGCTACGAGTGGTCGAATAGAAGAAAGAAGAGGGAAGCTATCCCTTACCCGATTCATAGACAAAAGGGGTAAAGTCTGATCGAGACCTTGTCAGACACTTTAGTGAGGCGAGCTTAAAGATCCACAATGACTGGACAATAATAAAATTTCAATTAGAGATTGAGATGAGGAGTTTCACCATACGTACCTACAATTTGAGGAATATGTCACCTCCAACTTCTTATCCCCAACCAACATATGGAAGACCTATCACCTACGATCCATATCTCCCATTCCCCCTTCGATCGAATCTGGCAAAAAGTAACATTTAATCGAGATCGAATCAACCAACTAGGAGTCGACCCCCCACCCCAACCACATATGCATCATAAGAAGCAGATGATGCTTCTCATTCCATCGTCTGACATTAATGCACTCTCCTCATATTATGCAAAGCTTTCATGTCAATACCTATAGGTACCCATAACGAAAGCAAACAAACATCCCTTTATAGGTATTGCCATGTGGCCAACTCCCACAATGAAAGCGCATCAGCCATGTTATTGACCCAAAGGGAACCACCTCCGTTGAACCACAAACCGGGCATCTTTATCTTTGGTCCCATGGGAACTCATTGTTAGTAACACTAGCATTACACTTAATTTCCTAATGACTCTTGCATATACATTTAGATTTTCGTCTGCTAATCTTTATTGAGTTAAAAGTGTGTTGAGGGATTATATTGTCAGAAGACATCATGTTATATTATTCTCACTCTCAGTGTTTATTCCTCCATGTCGCAATCTCTTAATTATCCTTAAGAAACAACCATTGGATTTTGAAGCTATGTTCAGAAAAAGAAGCTAATATTTATTCAACGACGATAAGGTCTTGACAATAGCAGATATTATATCATATTCCAAAGAAGCCTCCTGCAGACTAGTTGTTTTGTCCATACCCCTAGAGAAGTTGCATGGTGTCGAGGTTATTGTTTATTTCAATATGATTTTTGTAAAAATAGCCACAAATTAAAATTTAGCTCAAAATAAAATTTTCTCCACCAAATAATCCATCGAACCAAATGTCGACCGGTCGACTGATTAGATCATATGTCAAACTCTTGATGAACCAATTGACTGTTAGGCATAAATAATTGTTCCATTCGACTTTTTAAAAAAATTACTTCAGTCGACTAATGTTATTCTTCAGACGACTACTTTCACTTCAATCGAGTAACTCATATTCTCAGTCGGTTAATTATGCATGAGGTTTCGTAGCTATATTTGAACAGCGGAAGACTTAACCGGCATCCAAGTTCAACCAGTCGATTAATACAATTCCAGACATGTGACCCATTCTTTCAGCTAGCTGACTTTGCTTTGATGTAGCTATCATTTCCAAAACTTTTTCCTGTGGATGTTGGAAGTAACCTCGCTTCTTTGGTGTCCTTCTGAGAAGAAAAATCCTTACATTCACTTCCTTGTAAAAAAAGGAGGAAAAGGAGGCCCTCTCTCATTCTTGCATACTTAAATACTCTAAAGATCACTTGAATTACCATTCTTTCTTGATCTCTTTAGTACTTGAGCTTTCTCTTACACGATCTTCAAGTGCTTCAACATTCTAAGCTCTTTACATAATCAATCTTGAGCTTTGAAATCGCTTGTGTTTATGTCTGACTTCAACTTCAACTACTGCTTAACAGGGAAGCATTTATAAATTCTACCGCGAAACACACTTCTTTTCTCGGGCAAAAACTCTACCACGAAAATGTATGTATTCACTCCAACTTTATTCTTGAGTCATGGCTATTGTAACTGCCTAACGATGTAAGTATCCTTCTTCGGTTATTAATATAACAGGGTATGCACCACTGTGTGTTTCCCCCTTCTTTGACTTCAAAAAAAAGGAAGCATTTATAAAAAAAACTTCATTGATTTGACTGTATACTAATCAACGTCTCTTCTAGCATTGTTGTAATCAGGTGCCCGAAGTGTGGTTCCTACCTTTGCAAAAGGTGAAATAGTTTCTCGAGAATTGTTCAAGAAAGTGGTATACTATAAGTATGGTTTCACACTCACATTGAAAGTAGTGAGGTAAAGTAGATAAGGATCCAATGTAAAAGCGAAAAGAGGGAATCCTAGAATAAAGGCTCTAACTTGTAGTTTTCACACACATACACACACGGGTTTCCATGTTAAACTCTGTGTGCATTTTTAATTAAATAATTTTTTTTGCTAATTTTTTAGTGCACAATTCAATCTCCACCATTCTTGTTCATGTTAATATTTCACTCACAGCCCATACTCTCCTTTTTGGTAGCCTCGACCGCCCTCCCCTTCCCTTTTGCTCTAACAAGCTCACACTCTATAGCACCCTCCATCCCTCTCTCATTTGAACTCCCATTCTCTCCCTCTCATCCTCTCCTACAACTCACGCCCTTCATCACCAACCTATATCAGTTATGTACCTCATTTTTCTTATTTATACTATTAAGTAATTTTCCTTTTCATTATCTCTATATAGAAGAGACCTTAGAGTTCTATAATATATATTGATTACTGTCGAAAGAATTATGTAGTTTGTATACCTTTCGTACTTTTTATTATTCTATGTTTCGTCTTATGTAATTTACCCATGGGTTTTCTCTATATAAGAGACCCTAGGGCTCTCTGGAATAAACAACTACGATTATTCTTCCAACATGGTATCAGAGCCTAAAACCCTAGGCTCATCCCACCCGCCGCCCCCCTCCCCCCTTTCTCTCTTTCTGCCGCCGCCGCCCTTCTTCTCTCGGGCTCCTCTCCGCCGACCCAACCCTCTTCGTCGGCCCCAACCCCTCTCCGCCGCCCTCCTCTCGGCCACAGCCCCCCCCCCCCGCCCCATTCGCCGGTTCCCAGCCCCGGCCCCGGGATCCCGCCGACGTGACCTAGCCGGCCCCCGCTCTAGGATTCCGCCTCCGTCTCCAACCTCGGCCGTGCCCTAGTCGGCTCCCGGCCCCTGCCCTAACCGGCCCCGCCGCTCGTCAGCCGGCTTTGTACTAGCCGGCACCGCTGCGTCTTCTGTCGGCTTGATCGTAGCCGTTTCGTCCTCCAGATCTATGGATTTGGGTGCGTAACGTCTACATATGCACTCAAATCCTATGGAGTTTGTGTAGACATCTGTCACTCTGTCTACAAACCCTAGTTCTTCTCCAGCGGCGATATGTCAGAATCCAAGGTTGATATGCCCTCCATAGGCGCATTAAAAGGTCACGCGCCAATAGTAAAGATGGATGGGTCAAACTATGAGCTCTGGGCGATGCAGTTCATGAGTCTCATGAAGTCAAACGGTAAGAAGCACATTCTTATCGAGGATGAGACAGCAGAGAAGACAGGGATCTATGCCTCGTGGGAGGCCGATGACTCGTATGCCAAAGTCTGGTTGTCAGGAACGTTGTTGATGGAGATTGCTAAAGATGTCCTCCATCAACCCACCGCTAAAGCGATGTGGGACATTCTTGCAGCGACGTATTCCCAGGTCCGGACTGAAACCAAGATGCTACAACTGCAGCACGACGTATTCACCATGAAGCAGAATGGACGGCCACTTCATTCCTTGTATACATCTCTTAGGGGGATGTTTGAGAAACTCTACAGCACTATCCCTCTGACGGCCACATCAGAGCAGCAGAAGACATTCCGTAATGCTACCATGGTAGGAGTCCTTCTTGCAGCGCTTGATCCTGAATATGATGCGGCCAGATCACAGATACTCGCAGATGCTACCAATCCTCTTATGAAGGAGGCCTACCGGAGGCTTAGTCACATATATGTTCCTTCTAGCACACCTGCACCACCTCCCTCTACGATGGTTGCTTCCAGAGGGAGAGGTGGTTCCTATTCTTCATTTCGTGATCGTGGTCGTGGTGCAGGGGGCCGTGGAGGTCAATCTCGTCCACCGTGCAGTTTCTGCCACCTCCCAGGTCACTCGGAGGATACGTGCTATTCGAAGCATGGTTTTCCAGCATCAACGCGGGTAGCAGAACATGTTGCATCTCCATCATCGTCTACTTCGGATCAGAGGTTTGACGAACTGGTCGCTCGCCTACGGGATATTATGCCTCCTACTTCTACAGACTCTTCTGGAGGCCCTTCTGATATTGTTGCATCTGCTTCTGCCAGTACTTCTGCCACAGTCAGGTAGTGCCTGTGTCTTTACCACATGTTCTAGCTCAGACATTTCCGATTGGATCATGGACTCTGGTGCTACGCGTCATCTATGTCGAGACAAAGATAGTCTTATCTCATACAGAGTGATTCCTCCAGGGAGGTCGGTGATCATTGCCAATGGGACTCATTCCCCCATTGTTGGATAGGGGGAGATCTTGTTATCCCCTTCCATGCGTCTCAAGAATGTCTTACATGCACCGGAATTTTCGATGAACTTATTGTCTATTAGTCAGATTACTAAAGACTTGCATTGTCGCGCTATATTTGACCCGTCTTCTCTTATATTTCAGGACATTCTAACGGGCAAGGTGATTGGTTGTGGTTCTGAGCAGGATGGTCTCTATCGTCTGAACCGGTGTTCTTATACTGGACTCTCTTCTCATGTTGTTGGATCTGTCTCTCCATATACATGGCATCTACGTTTTAGTCACCTCCCTCTACAGAAGACGCGTCACCTTTTGCCTCAGATATCTCCCAGTTCGTCTTTCCGGTGTGAAGCTTGTCAGTTGGGGAAGCATCATAGAGCTAGCTTCCCGAGTCGTCAGAGTCGGAGCAGTGGCTCCCCTTTTGAGTTACTCCATGTTGACATTTGAGGTCCCAGTCGTGTCCCTGATCACCAGGGGCACAGGTTTTATCTTGTCGTGGTTGATGATTTCTCTTGTCTGTCGTAGGTTTTCTTGTTAAAGAATAAGTCTGAAGCTGGTGATGTTATTAAAAATCTTATCAATGAAGTAAACAATGTTTTCTCATCCCATGTGAAATATGTTCGTACTGATAACGCGTTGGAATTTTATACTCGGTCTCTCTCACAATATCTTTGGTCAAAAGGCATTATACACCAAACTACATGTGCCTACACATCCCAACAGAATGGAGTCGCTGAGAGAAAGCATCGTCATCTACTTGACATTACTCGAACTCTTCTTATCCAGAGTTGTGCACCTATCTCTTTCTGGGGAGATGTCGTTCTTACAGCCTGTTACTTGATAAATCGTATGCCGTCCACGATACTTGGTGAGAAAATAACTCTTTCGGTTGTTTTTCCAGACAAGGGATTATTCTCGCTAACCCCTCGTGTTTTTGGAGTTGTTGCTTTTGTTCATCAGCTATCCCCATGTCTTGATAAGCTCTTACCTAAAGCTGTCAAATGTGTCTTTGTGAACTATTCTAGGACGCAGAAGGGATATCGTTGCTATGATCCAGTTCACAGGAAATACTTTGTCAGTGCTGATGTCACTTTGTTCGAGTTTGTTATGTATTTTTCACCTGCAGGTGACAGATTGGTCTCTAACACATCTGCAGATGAAGTTTGTGTTCCTCCTCCTCCTACAGTGGGTCCTCCTTTGTTCAATAATGAGTCATCTCCATCACCTCCACCACCACCACCACCTCCACCAAAACCGCTTGTCTCGCCACTACCGAAATTTTATACCTGTCGGTCTGGCCCTGCTCATGCTCCACACCAAGCATCCAGCACACCCCAGGTATGTTCTGATGTTACTACTAATGATGGGTTGAATAGTGTGCCTATGCAGGGTGCATCATTGCAGGGAGAATCTGCTCCAACGAGTTCAGTGGTTGATGATCTGGATGTTCCTATTGTGATGAGAAAGCAGAAATGCAGTTTTGCTTCGTATCCTCTTGCCTCACAGGTCTCCTTTCATCGCCTCACAGGAGATTTTCAGAGATTTGTCGTGGCATTATCTTCAGTAGAGATTCCGAAGACCTATCAGGATGCATTGAAATCCGATTGCTGGCGGTCAGCAATGGAGGAGGAGATGGTTGCCCTACAGTCACGAGGCACATGGAGCTTGGTTCCCGCTCCTTCAAGGGCGTCTGTTGTTAGCTGCAACTGGGTATTCACTATCAAGTATCATGCAAATGGTAGTCTTGATCGATACAAGGCACGGCTAGTGGCACGTGGTTTCACTCAGACTTATGGAGTGGACTATATGGATACTTTCTCTCCAGTCGCCCGTCACTCCACTCTTCGTATTCTTCTGTCCGTAGCTGTGGTACGTGATTGGCCCTTGTTCCAGCTAGATGTTAAAAATGCATTTTTGTATGGAGATCTACAGGAGGAAGTCTACATGCAGCAGCCCCCGAGGTTTGCTGCTGAGCGGGAGATGCATATGGTGTGTAGACTTCATAAGGCCATTTATGGTCTTAAACAGAGCCCAAGGGCATGATTTCAGAAGCTTTCCCATCTGATTGTAGAAAATGGATTCAAGAGATCCAATGCAGACCACTCATTGTTCATCCAGAGGACTACCCGAGGTATAGTTGTCATCATGGTGTATGTTGATGACATTTTGTTTAGAGGAGATGGTGCTCAGGGGATAGAGATAATCAAAGCAGTGCTGGGCCGTCAATTTGTTACAAAGGACCTTGGCACATTACGATACATTCTGGGGTTGGAGTTCGCCAGGAATGCATTGGGTCTAGTAATGACCCAAAGGAAATATATTACAGATATGCTTGTTGAGACGGGCATGGTTGGATGCAGACCGTCTACTACTCCAATGGACCCTAGTATGAAATTATATGATGATGATACAGAAGAAATGGACAAGAGAAGGTACAGAGAAATAGTGTGGAAGCTCCTTTACATCACTAAAACCCGACCTGATATTGCACTTGCAGTTAGCCGGGTAAGCCAGTTTGTGGAACAGCCGAGATAGGTACATATGGATGATATATATATATATGATACCCAGGTACCTGAAATCATCTCCAGGCACAGGTTTGCTGTTCAGAAAGGAAACGAATTTATCTGTTTCTGCATGTGCGGATGCTGACTATGCAGGATGCCCTAAGGATTGAAAGTCTACCTCAGGATTTGCGGTGTTTGTGGGTAGCTCGCTAGTTTCTTGGAAAAGCAAGAAACAAACAGTTGTAGCTAGATCCAGTGCAGAATCCGAATACAGGGCTATGGCACAAGCTAGTACGGAAATGATGTGGGTCCGAGATGTATTAACAGATTTGTATGTAGATGTACCTTTACCCATGCAGCTACAGTGTGATAATCAAGCCACATTATTCATTGCTAATAATCCTGCCTTTCACGAGAGAACCAAGCATATTGAAGTAGACTGTCAATACACCAGAGACATGATCCAGAAGGGACTGATTTCTACTTCACATGTTAGCTCTGCGGAACAGACTGCCGACATCTTCACCAAACCGTTACTCAGAGGACCATTCCAAAAGTGTACTTCCAAGCTGAGCATGATCGATATCTATGCTCCATCTTGAGGGGGAGTGTCGAAAGGATTATGTAGTTTGTATACCTTTCGTACTTTTTATTATTCTATGTTTTGTCTTATGCAATTTACCCATGGGTTTTCTCTATATAAGAGACCCTAAGGCTCTCTGGAATAAACAACTACGATTATTCTTCCAACAATTACATTTTTCAGATATCATAAGCCATGAGAAATTTACCAAGTACTAACATGACAAAGGATGGTTTACATCATATTCCACAAGAAACCCTTCTATTGATGAGAGAATTAACCACCCGATGTAGGATAGCCATTCCACTAGCGTGCCATCCAAAGGCATGGAAGAGTTGGAGGTAAGAAGGATAAAGCAATTATGTGGATTATTACCCTATGGGATATTTCTTGAGAAATGTCTAGTGCTAGGTTGTTGCAAAGGATATACTGTGAAATAATTACTCCACTGATACTAAATATTTGATATATAATTAACTACAGGATAATCCATCCCATAACTTACTGGCAAACAGGCCATTGGACTGAATTGGAAGATGGATAATGCCTCTACTAACCTGCAATTGGAGTAGTAGGCCAAGAAATGCAAGTTTTGCAAAGTATCAGCATAAATCAACTAAAGGAAATTGTGTTTTCTACTCCAACAAAATCCAAAAGGTATAAACATAACAAGTGAGACCGACCAAAAGGTATAAACTAACAAGTGGGACCAACCTGTGCATCTTACAGCAACACCGGTAGGGATGTGAACAATCCGAACAGCAGTCTCTACCTTGTTCACATTCTGACCACCTTTCCCTCCTGCTCGAGAAGTACTTATTTCAAGATCCTCTTCAGGTATTTCAACATCCAATGATTCGTCTGGAAGGAGGGGCATAACCTCAATCCCTGCAAAGCTGGTCTGCATTGATTACAGGGGAAGAATCAACTTTCACATTTCCAAACGAGTAGAGGCACAAGTAAGGTGCTGTCAAAATGCAAATACGTTTCCATCTTACACCACTTTTTTCATGACTTAAAATTGGAATTAATCGAGCAAAATGACATCTTGTGGTGTGATTTCCTTTCTCTTGTTCCTTTCAAAAAAAATCCCCGCTCTTATCAAAACAGAATCCATTTTAAATGAGACTTTTAAAGGAATTAACTATTTCCCCCTTACCTAGGACTTCTAAATTTAGAACTATCAGAATATATTGCATCAGCAGGAAAAGAAACTAAAAGTAATATTTCAGTTCCGTCCTTGATATTTCCTAGCACAAGTGAGAAATTATAATTTATAATTCATTTATAGGCCAGAAGTCATGCTCAGTTTCCCTTTTGTATGTTCTCATGCTAAAGGTGGTCATGCTTTTTCATCCCCTTCCTGATGGGTAGAATAATGACAGATAAAGATAATTCTCCAAGCAATTTCTTTTTTAAAAAAATCAATTATCATGAAACAACGCTTATTAAACTACTTAAAATACAGATATATAACATGATAGATTTTTGTTTAGCTCAATCAAATGTTGGAAGAGAAACAAGGAGAAACAAGGAGAATATTTACAAATGACAGACTAAATGACAGACTAAATGACTACTCCAAGGACATAATTACAAATGACAGACTAAATGACTACTCCAAGGAAGAGAAACAAGGAGGATATTTACAAAATACTTTAAAAATAAACAAGGAGAATATTTACAAATGACAGACTAAATGACTACTCCAAGGACATAATTACAAATAAGTTCAACTTTTTTAGCGAACCATAGATTAGGTAAAATTGCCGTCTAAAAAATGTCCAGCAGAGGGGTATGCCCATGAGAAACTTAGTAGAGGCAGATTAAGTATTTATATTAGGCAGTTGAATTTCAGCAGGTAGAGGAAGTGAGATGGGGAGAGCAGGGGAGGGTGAGAAGAAGGCCAGGAAGGGGAACAACGGGATATGAGACTTCGAACAGCGGCAGTAGGGAGGAGTGAGAGTGAGAATCACTTGTTGGGAGAGATGGCGGGAGAAGGATGGGCGGAGGGAGTACGAGTGCGGGAGAGGTTGTTCCAGGAAGAGCGGTGGATGTGGCACAATTGGAGGGTTCGGTCATCGAAGGCAAGGTCGCAACCACACTTCCATTTGTGGTGCCTTCAATGTGGTGGATGGGACATTTCGCGATGGAAATGCTTAGATCCTTTGGTCTGATTTCAGTGAAGGTCGGATATCATAGGAGACTGTGCACTCAGAGCGGCGTCTGGAAGGTGTGTAGTTTCCATTTGGTTACGTTGTGGACAAGCCGAAAAACATGGGGGATCCACTGTATAACGTTGATGGATGCTTAGTTGGAGACATGCCATTGGAAAGTTCAAGAAAGCAATTGCTCTTGCTAGTATAGGTGATTCCTTCTCCAGTGACATCATCCACATGGATGGATCGTTGTTTTGTGTTAGTTGACTAGCCATGATGGAGTTAAGGTCTCTACTAAAGCCTTAGGAGTCAGTTCCAGATGACACCATCCGAGGTTGCAAAAGTCACTAGTTGGTATTTAGTCAATTGATCACTAAGGGTTAATCACCGCTCACTTGACTAACACATATAGTTGATTTTCGGTTTTGTTTCTAATATACTGATTTGTTTACATATATTCTAATGAAAGACCAATTCTGACTCCATATGAACTCAAATTGAACCAATCTCACTTCCATTGGATTCTAAATTAAATTATCTTTAAAATGGCTGTATTTTCATAATTTTTGGAGTTACGAGTAAAAAGTTGATTTTCCGGGGTGGTTAGTGCAATTTTCCCATGTATTTTGTACATATTTTATTTGTATATATTTGTAAATATTTTTACTAATTTAAAAATAAAATTAAAATTAAATTAAAAATTTTAAAATAAAAAGGCTAATTTCATCATTTACCCATGTATATAGTGTCATATATGTATATGGTATATGCATATAGTTGCTATTCTTAATTAACCACCATGAAAAATTTAAAAAAATAACATTTTTATTCAAATAGATATAGTGACCAAAATTCAAAAAAATAGATAATTTTGTAAATAGTTTTATCTCTCTTTATCTTTATCCATTTCAATTTTCATCTCTCTTATTTCTTTATCCAAAAATTCAAATTTCATCTCCATTATCTCTTATATTTATATGGCTCCTCCTCCCTCATTCCAACTTGATCAATATTTGGTGAGAGGAGCCCGATCTCCGAGAGTCTTCTTGTCAAGAAAGGTGCCTAGCCTCCGAGCCATCCGGTGACAGCGAGTCGGCCTTCGTCGATGCGATCACGGTAGTTTTCCGCTCCTAAGGTGAGATCCGTCGTCATTTTTCTTCTTATTTTATCCTAGACTAATCGTGTTTTATTTTTCTCGTAGTTGTTCTTCGTAGTCATTTTGTCTTTATAGATCTTAAAAATCCATCATGATTTGATCCGCCACCATCCCGATTTTTCATCTCATTTTTGTGATCTCTCCGCATTTTTTTCTATCTCCCACGATCTATCAACTCCGACCGCATACGGTGGTCAGAGACTCGGATTTAATTCTTCCATTTTTCGTTGGATCCCCATTCATGTCTTCCATTTGATTTTGGGAACGAAACATTGTGTTTGCATCCTAATTGTTTATAAATAAAAATATAATAAAAAAACAAAAATATATATCGTTTTCTGCCTAACATTTGTTTTGCAGGATCACATAAAAAATTAAAAAAATATAAAAGAAAAAATATAAAAAAAATTTGCTATTGTTTACATTCAAAAAAAATAAAAAAAAAGGGCGGCAGCCCTCCAGCGTCCGTCCACCGCCCTCCATCTCCCAGCGGCCAGCGCAGCACCACCATCGCCACCGCGGGCCCCTGTCGCGTCGGGCGACCCGTTCGGCCCTCCAGCAACCACCCCCAGGATGTCGCCCGTCTCAGCAGCCTGTCCGACCGCCGTCGAAGCAGACCACTAGATCCGTCACGCCGAGGCAGCGGCGCTTCCTCCGCCCACTTCCGCATGCCGTCCCAGAGCGTGGCTACTGCCGCGCGCATCCTCGAGCATCCCCTCCCCCAACGTCTAACGGCGGCAGCACCCCACCGCGACCACAAGCCGCGCCCGATCTCCTCCGCATCCATTGCTTGCAGTTGAAGAAGACGGGAGGCACAACCCCCTTGGTGTGAAGAACAGACCGAGGGCGGCGCCCCTTGCACCTGCGCCCCTCCCCCCCCCCTTTGGTGCTCTGTGGTCTTGAAACGAAAGAAAACATCTACAGAAAACCCTAGGCTGGGAAGTTTTTAAAAAAATTAGCACATTTGCAACGTCTCCCCCAGAACATTCCAAAACTAAATAATAGCCCCTACCAAAGCCTCAAGTACGTGCTTGGCACGCCTCACTGGGCAAATTATAACTCTGCCCTTGGAAGTTTTTCAAAAATTACAGAAAGGCCCGTGTTCAGTACAGATCATGTGCACAACACATGTATTATTAGGCAATTTACACTCTCTCTCCTCTGTTTATTTCTATTGCTCTTTTTATGCAAATACTTTCCATTATTTACAATTTTACATTTTAGCCCATGTTATCCAGATTTTAAGTTTGCATGATTTTTCTATTGAAATAAATGTTTTTGTTAGTCCAAAATGATCTCAAAAAAGTATTAATTTAGACTCATGTAGAGTACATATTCATAGTATAAATTTTTCAATGCATTTTGTCATTATTTATTATTATTAAAAAAAATCAAAACATGTCATTTTACCCTGTTTGACATTCAAAAATTCATAAAAATTCAAATATTGCTCCAAAAATTCTAAAAAAATAGAGTAGGTTTCTTTCATTTTCATTTAATTTCTATCCAAATTTCACGCGTTAACTCTTTATAAAACCCCAAAAAATGAAATTACTAAAAATCATATTAAAAATTGTAAAAAATTCTACAAAATCCAAAAATTGCCATTTCATCATAAAAATAATTGCCAGGAGTTTTGGGCACTTAAAATATTTTTAAGTTGCATATTACTCCAGGTTGTGCATTGTTTCGCATTTTTATCACTGTTTGATTTTAAAAAATACAAAAAATCTTAAAATTCCACAAAAATTTTCAAAAACAAATCAAAACTTTCAAAATCCAAAAATATTTTTTTGAATTTTTCTGAGCACTTTTGATAAATTGAAAACTACAAAAAGAGTTGGTGTGCGTATTTTTGATCTTGTGAATATTGTTCCGTATCATTTTTGAAAACAAAAAAATTGCAAAATCAAAATCATTAAAAAAATTTGAAAATTAGAAAATAAAAAAATTAGAAATAAAAAATTGTTAAAAAAATAAAAAGATCAAAAAAATCACAAAAACCAATGATAGTTATCCTTTGAGATTCCTATTTTTCTCTTAATTGATTTTTGATTAATTGAATAACCCTCGGAATTTGTAGCCTCCCTGAGTTTGACCTTATCCGGTATACAAGTTAATAAGTAGCATAAAAATTGTTTGTTTGTCACGGGATTTTTCGGGATAGCAACGACATCATCTATCATTAATAATTATCGATCCTCGAGATTCTGTGGCATAACAGTTGCCTGCTGGACAAGAGGATCGACGGCTGGTCGCCGGCTGAATGAACGTCGCCCTTTGCTTCGTATGTTGCTAATCAGACCAACGACGGAGGAGGATCGGAGATCTGCCGCCGAAGCCGTGCCGGTCGCCGGTGTTCTGTGTGGTGAAGGGGACAATGTTAGAGCTGCAATGGAGATCCCCTCCTCCGGTCTCCTTCATTTTGTGCTACAGGTGGCCGACCATGGAAGGCCGTATCGATATCGATATCGTTTCGATATCGTATCGATACGATATTTCTACTATATATCGATGATATATCGCTGAAATATCGCCCATA
The DNA here is from genome assembly GCA_037367405.1 of Ottelia alismoides. Classification (NCBI taxonomy): domain Eukaryota; kingdom Viridiplantae; phylum Streptophyta; class Magnoliopsida; order Alismatales; family Hydrocharitaceae; genus Ottelia; species Ottelia alismoides. The sequence goes on from JAZKJV010011035.1 coordinate 71,288, forward strand.
TCGACGAGCCTTTGTGAAGAAAATGCTTTGCTACTACAGAGGTCGGAGCTCGAGCTACCTTATCGACAAAGAATGAGTGGGCATGGAGATTTGATCTCTCGAACGTTTATTGTTCATCAATGATGGAGCTTTTGTAGTTCCACTCTCTGTAGCAGTGCAGGGTCAATCGGGAAGGGGAGCTGATGTTCATAGGGGCTTTGATGGTTTGAGAAGGCGCACCAAATACTGCTCCTAGGACCTGGAAATTATTGTCCAAAGATCGGCATGCATTGCAGGATCGAGCTCCTTTGATGCAAGGAAGGCGACCAACTCGAGCAGTTCCAGGATGAGCTGATGCTCGAGATGTGGGTTGTTCCGTTGTGTGCTTCCCTTCAGATGGGAATGCACTGAGTCTCTGTTCCTATTACACGGAGTTGGATTTGCCTTCGACTGAAGGAAAGCAAAGCGTGTGGTTCTATGTATTTTTAACATGGGCAAACCCCAAGGTCGACTCAAGAAAGCAAATACATGCTAAAGCTCAACTCAAATCACTTAGTGCTTGGTTTTCCATGAGAAGAATATTTTTTGATTTTTTTATGCAAAAGAAATGTAAGAATGCAATGCAAATGAACTTGGTTTCTATAGAAAACCATCAAACTTAGCTAAATTAATTTTGATGTGAAATGAATCCAATTAAGCCAACCATTATTTTTCTGAAAAATTCAATGATGCACTCGAAGCATTTTTATATTTTTAGGGCATAAGATGCAAGCATGAAAAATCAATAAAGTGTTTGGGTTTTTGTGCAATTTTTAATTCAAATAGTATGATAAAATTCTGTAATTTGGGTAGAATTTAAAATACAATGAAATGCACTTGGTCAAAATTTTTTAGAATTTTCGGACAATATGTGAATTTTTATGATTTTTTAAATGAAACAAAGTTAATTTAGATAATCAATTTCTAATTAATCCACAAAGCAACCAGGTAAAACAAAATTATCTCCAATAGGTATGTTAATAACCAAATCAAGAGACTTGAAATTTTGGTAAAAAGAGATCTGTGGACCTACTTAAAAGCCTAATTCATATATCATTCAATAATATATTTTAAGCAACAAACATACCTATGCACCTTGAAACGTGGGCACGATGTTCAGTACATTTAAACACTCAATCGCTAATTTTTCAAGGATTTATAGAGCAATGAGTGATTTAATACAAAATCCACGATGCAAATGGTCTAAGTATTTCTGAGTTTCACTTACATGATTTTATTAAATCAATCAAGAATCACAAAAAACCAGTGGCCTAGTGGTAGTGCAGTGTGTCTACCACCTAAAAGATCGAGGTTCAAATCCCCCATTTAGGGGTAGCGTTAGGTAGCAGGCAACCAGTGTAAAAAATAGTCAGATCTTTCAACATGGATTTAAGCAAGAATCCATGTAGCCGGTCCTACTTAAAGTGGGAGGAGGCTTTGCCATTTTTTAAATCAAGCATCACAAAAATGCATGCCTAGCTTTTGATAATAGAGAATTAATTGATAACAACAACAACAACAAAGCCTTTTTCCCACAAGTAAGTAGGGTCGACTACATGGATTAATTGATAAAGAAAATGATATTTTTTATTGTGCAATTCGGTGAAAGTATGATGTCCAAAATTGTGCTAAAAAAGAGAGGGCATAATGCAAAATTTAAATAAAAATGAACAAATAAGTAACGTATACATGTGCTTCTTTAATGACCACAGAATGGAGGGGTCCCTCTGTAAATTGATTGGGTTTCCATGTAGCCCAAGCCCAATAGTATGGGGATGTAGTGGCTACTTGATAGACTCCTAGGGGTCTTTGCGCAAAGATTCACGCACGTGAGGAACTCATATAAACATTGTTCTTCGTCCAACAGTGTAGTTAAGGATTTAGTTGCCAGCTGGACAAAAGGGTGAATGGCTAAAGGAACGTCGCCTACGGATAGAAACGAATACGAATGTACATGTATCTATTCGTATCCACATTCATCAAATAGAGGATATGGATGTCATTTTCTCATATATGGTGAATACGGATGTGAATATGAATGCGAATATGAATACAAATGTTCAACATTCACCAAATACAAATATGAATACAAGTATAATATCCTCAATATTGACGAATTTGAATGTGAATATGAATGTTCAAATATTTGAGGATATGAATATGAATATTTGTTTTTTGAAGGATACAAATATGGATACGAATATGAATACCAATATGAATACGAATATTCAGATTCTGGATGATAACAATACTTCCATGGTACACAAAGAAGTTTGGTAAGCTTTCTTTTATTATTTAGTTATATCTTAACATTTCCTTTTATTATTTAGTTATTTTATATGCATATATTTATTGTTAAAATATTTAGTATACTTTATATATTGGAAATTATTATGAACCGAGAATGCTTATAGCTTTTAAGTAATTTTGGACATGTATAATATTCATATATTAATTCATATTTGTTTATTAAATATCTTTATCTGAATTATCAATATTCATTTTGCATTCGTATTCGTATTTTGAGGATATGATTTTACATTTTACACATTCGTGTGATATTCATATTCGTATTCGTATCTAGGTTTTAAAAAGGATGAGGATATGGTAACCGCCTATATTTGTATCCGTATCCAACTGTTTTCATCCCTAACGTTGCTTTTTGCTTCGTATGTTGCTGATCAGACCAACAGTAGAGGAGGATCGAAGATCAGCTGCCGAAGTCGTGGTGGATGTTGTTGTTCTGTGCGGCAGAGGGGACAGGGTTAGAGCTGCACTGGAGTTCCCTCCTCCATTCTCTTCCTTTGTTTTGTGCTACATGTGGGTCGTGGCTAGAAACAAGTAGGAGCTCGGTGGTGGTTTTGACGAAGCTCCACTACTACAGAGGTTGGAGTTCGAGCTGCTTTATCGACAGAGAACGAGTGGGCGTGGAAATTCAATCACTCGAGCATGTATTATTCCTCAACGATAGAGAATTTGTAGTGCCATTCTTTACAGCTACACAGGGTCAATCAGGAAGGCGAGTTGATGTTTGTAGGGGCTTTGATGGTCTCAGAGGGTGCTCCAAGTGCTACTCCTACAACTTGTAAGTTGTTCAAAGATCGGCATGCACTGCAAGGATCGAGCTCCTCTGATGCAAGGTGAGCAGCTCGAGCAAATCCAAAATGACCTGATGCTCGAGGGGTGGGCTGCTTTGTTTTGTGCTTCCCTTTAGATGGGAGCGCACGGAGTATGGGTTCCTATTACACGAAGGTGGATTTGTCTTTGACTGAAGGCAACCAGAGATGACAAAACTCTTGGGAGCTATTCCTGTAAATAGATTAAGAACAGGGGCTCAAGTAAGTGATGCTCGACCAGTAGGCGAAGGATAGGGAAAATAGATGGGGGATTCGACAAATCTATGCGTGTGAGAGAGGAGGTATGTACTCGATGGGAGTTTGTGTAAAGGAATGTCGCAAATAGATTAGTTGGAGTAGAGGAGAAGGGTTGAGATGTTGCTGATGTGTTTAATTGGGAATGCAGAGGCGAATGGGAGATGACCACCTCAGCAGAGGTGGTCAACGGTTGACCAGAACTACAGAAGAAAATAGCAAAAGAAATTAAAAGAAATAAAGAATGAAAAAATTGGAAAAAATGGCCAACATAAGAATTATAGATGTCAATGAGATATACATTTTTTATGAAGACCTTAAACTCAAAATAAATCAATATATACAAGAAAAAAATTGAAGGTATTTTAAAGTATTAAAATACAAAATTTTGAAGGTTTTATATTTTTAATTTTGATTTTTAATATAAATTTATATAAAAAAAAGTTTAATAAAATATTAGAAATAAAATGCTCACAACATATCATTTTCTCTCCTTTTTATACTTTCTGGACTGTGATTTTGATTTATTTTATTAAAACATAGAGCAAACAAAAAGAAATGAAAAGGAAATAATTAAAGACGGCTAAAAACAAAGTTAGTGAATATTTGCAAAGTACAATTAGATCCTAAAATTGACTTTTTACAAAACAACCTCTGATTTTAAAGAAACAACTTTCACTGGATTAACAATTTTATAACTTAAACTTTGAAAGTAAGTTTGGTCAATTTGGATCATATGGATCGGGAATTCGGCCGAGAAGTTAGACTTTACGTCTTTTCTGATTCAAGATCTAAGAGACTTTATTCAAGGTGGGAATTGTTTTTTATTTTTGTACTTTATATACATACTAGAAAAAGAATTAAGTCCAAAGGAGTTAGCAAGAATTTATTAAAAATCAAGGAAGTTTAAGCTAATTACTTGTAAATATATACACATTTTCAACTCCTTATTTTTATGGTTTTTATTTTAAATTATTTTGTGGATTTATTACAAGATAAATATACATTAATAGTCCATTTTATTGCAAGATGTATTTTGCTAATTTGTTCAGGATTCAAGCTAGGATTTAGATATTAAGACAATGAATCACATATTCATCACCCCATATACTTAAACTTTGCTAGTCCCTTAAAGAATGCTTATTTGAATTTTAGATAGAATCCCAGATTGTGAAATTGAAAAAAAACTCACTGATCAGGTCCTAAGTTTCGTGAACTACTATTCAAAGTCAAGAACTTGAATTTTAGATTGAATTCTTGACTGTGAAAGTGAAAACAACACTCATCGATCAGGTCCCAAGTTTTGTGAACTACTAAAAATCAACTCCCGCTCAACTCTCGCCCAAAAGGAACTCAAAGTGTCTAGGTCTTAGACTCTCTTAATATGCTATATAGTAACAGATATGACATTTAGTGTTGATTGACATAAAAAGTATACAATCGGTGTCTCGACCAAGGTCATGGTCTAAGAGGCTAGACTAGGGACTCAATTCTTAGCTCTAGTTTCAGAGTCAACTCTCAACCAAGGTTCGAAATCTCGATTTCGATCTCGTTTCGGTGACCTGAAAACCGAAATTTCGAGAAATTTTGACGATTTCGGTGGAAAAATCGGAAAAGGCTCAAAAATCTGATTTTTTTTTCTCAATTTTATTGTAAATTTTGATATTCCAAGTTACTAGAACAATAAATAACATACAAATACACAATTATTTCACACATATTGGTCATCTATACCCCTTATATAGACATTTCGGTCATATCAGCCATATCGATCATATCGGTGATATTGTTGTAACATTGTTAATACATAATAAACAGAGTAATATAGTCTTACAAGTTACAACAAGTAAAATTTATTAAGAACATGCATATTAATGATCAATGCAATAAAAGATTAAAATATAGTACCTAGTGACATGTTTTGTTCAAAACCAATAGTTCCGCGGTGGATCTGAATGGCCCCCCCTTCCTTGTTGTCTCTCATAACGCATCGCTAATTCAATGAACTCGTAGTAGTTCTCCCATATCATGTACGAGTACATGGCCTTGTAATCCATCACATACTACCTGTATTGGTAGTCATCGATGCCTATGAGTATCCCGAGACGAAGATAAGCAGCACTGGATCGGTATCACGAGTAGCACGACGAGGTTGCGAACTACTGCCTTGAGATCCTCGGGACGACGATGACGGAGTAGGAGAAGATCTCTGCGAAGGAGGAGGAGGAGGAACGGGCGTGTACTCAGGGAAGAAACCGTAGTTGTCACCCCCAAAGAAGCTGCCCTGGCTCTGCTCAGGTTGGCTACCTTAGTAGTTGTCTCCGACGTAGCTATTGTATCCCTCATACCCACTGTAACCATATGAATATGATGGAGGTGCATACTGAGGAGGAGGAGGAGGAGGTACTGGAGGAGGAGCTTGAAAGTATTCCGGGAAGACGCCAAATGATCTCTCATCGTGCGACGATCCATATCCACCTAAAGGACTTGGTGCTCCTCCGCGATATGGGCTGTCAATGTTCATGAAGCTCAAAGAACCTACAGATGATGTCAAATCGTCCATGTAGCTATCGGTTGGACGATGGCCTCGACCGTACTCGTAATCCGTAGGCCCTGGACTCGGACTCGGACCTGGAACAAATTGTCCATATGTGTTCCATTGTCGCTCCATATATTTACGTCCTGCATGTAGCCCTTCCTCAAGTCTGGTATCTTGTGGTCCACGACCACTCCCTCCTGACCCACCTGAGTTTGTCTCCCCACTACCACCAGGTCCACCATGACCAACATCATCATCATCATCTCCACTGCCATCCTTTGACTTTGATTTGGATTTGGAGCTACTCGAGAGAATTTCATCAATAGCCGCATCAATCTCGCCCTCCAATAGGGTCTGTAATCCACCCGGATCTTGCCAAATAGTCACCTACGTCTGCTCCCATTTGCGGGCTTATGTTCTCATTTGGTCTTCCACCTGGTTGATCGAGAACGGGGGCACCATTGGAATCCATCCACCTCTGGAGAACGTCTTCATCAGCATCGTCATCGTGCATCTTGAAAATGTATGCAAGATCAATAGGGTCCGTGTAGTCATCTTTGTCTTGTCCCTCCCTTGCATGTTTCAACTTCAGCCTCAAGTTGTAATGCACGTAGACAATGTCATTGAGCTTATTTTCTCCCAACTTGTTCCATCTCTTGGAATGGATCAAATTGAGCGTGCTCCAGTTCCTCTCACAACCGCCAGCAGATGCGGTTTGAGACAATACTTTCACTGCCACACTTCGAAGGTTGGGAGCTTCCATCCCGTATAACAACCACCATTCGGCTGCAAAAAAAGAAAAAGAGAGAAATCAATAGTAGGAATAAATGAACACACAAGTACTGGTTTTATTTGTCTTCGTCCCTACCAAGAAGAGTATTGGCTCGTCCATTCACCGCAGTAATCCGACCGAAGGAACCCAACACATCCCGGAATTACTTAACCTGCACAGTGCACACATAGGTTTAAGTCGTAATACATCTTTACGAAATTTCTTGTGACTCCAAATTTAGCTAGAAATGGAGGATTACCTCGTTCATGCACAAGATCTGTAACTTCTCGTCCTTGACAAGCTTCTCCACCACAATCTGTACGGCTGTTAGAAAGTCAGCATTTGTACCAAGTCCATTCTTGTACTGGTACATAGGATTGAAGTATTAAGCTGCACACAAAGTCACGAACAAGCTTAATATTCAATACTCATATTCTAAAGATCTATAGAAATTTAAAAAATGAAAGAAAAATCCATTTTTATATAATACATACCGGCCTTGTGAAGAGGATGTGAGAGCATCTTGGATCATCGCTCGTCTATAATGTCCAACCATGCTTTGGATCCCTTTCCAACCGCTTCTCTGACCTTCTCTCTCATGCAGCGCATTGCTTCGTAGATGACTCCCATGGTGGGCTTCTTGTCGCCATCCACGATCCGCAATGCAGAAACAACTTGATCCATGATCCTCGTGACCCGAGTCACGTCATCCCAAAAGGAGATATCATTGATCAATATCTCCACCTTCCGTTTGTTGGACATGTGAGTCTCGGAAGAACCATTCTTACAATAAATGTTATTTTAATATATATGTTTATTAATAAAAGTTATTGACGTTTCACTCCCTTTCTGAAATTAAATGAATGAATGCACTATAAGGTCCCTCTGTACAATTAGGGTTATGTACCGTGGCCATCTTGATGATCATATAGTTGTTGATTCATTACATGAATCATAGAGGCTGGTGTTTAAATGAATATCTAAAGAGTTAGATAGAGGAGTCATCAAGCACCATCAAATGATCACTAAGAGATGATCTCCAGTCTGAGTAGGAGATGACAATCCTTTCTCACATAGGTTGATATATGACCGACCTCTTGATGCAGGTCCTCTGCATAGGAATAGTGATTCGGAGGTGTCAGATTAGTTAGGTCAATGGTTTGACTTAACGAGATCGAGATAACCTAACTCCTATGTTGAATGCTGTCACAGCATAGGCACGCATCCTCTAACCGGAGACAGATGTGTTACTATATGTCTGAGTGTGTACATTTGACAGACCAATAGGTTGATGACCTAACTAAGGTCTATACACCGGCGCGCTGGTGTGCATGTAAAGGCATATGAGTAATACGATCTCTCAAAGGGATCATACAGGCTCACTTCTGAATCGGAAGACATGAGCTCACTCGTGAGGTATTGGGACCGATCAAATTCCATTCATGGTCGTCATGCTTTGGAAGCATGACATGAATTTGAAGGTATGTTATATGCTTTGGAAAAGCATATGATCGATACCGATTCCCAATGACCAAGATTGAGAAACTTAGTTATTGAACCCTGAAGAACACAGTGTAAAATTGATCTTGATCTTCAGGTTGATCATAGGTCTTCCAGTATGCAGGATGTACAGGTATTGGGAATACCTGAGGGTGATGTTATCATAAACGATTGTATAACCAAGACGCTTCCATTCCGAGGGAGTGACGAAACAAGTCTGGATTTTAATGACTCCTCTCAGTCGAGAAGCAATCTGATCTTGGTCCAAGTGTCGGACATTGGTCTGAATGAGATTCAGATTCAATGAGAAGATTAGATTTGCGGTCTTGATTTAATCAAGCATCTGTGGGAGGTACGTAAGATCTGGATTTGAGATGAGATCTCAACATCCAAGTCACTATACGTGGAACAATACAATCGTCATGTCCTTATCTCCAAGTATCTGCGGAGAAAGCACATTATTCTTGAAGGGGTTCAAGAATAATTCATTTGATGAATTATGTATCCAAGCAACAAGATGATGATAATTAAATGAGATTTAATTATCAAGAATAATATGAATGGGATTCATATTATGAGAATGATTATCCAAGATAATTAAACGGGAATTGATTATCAAGGATTACAGATTATGGATAGTGCTATCCATGATATATGTATATATATATATATATTATAAATGTGATGTATAATATATTAGAGAGAGAGCACATTTGTAAATAGCATTTGTTAATTGTTAATGTGAATTGGATTCACATTAAGCAATTAATTGGAAATGCAATTTACAATTTAGTTTGGCTGTGAATGTGATTCACATATTTTCAATGGAATGATTGAAATATTCACTAATTAATTGGGAATTAATTTAGTGGATATTTTTGCAATAAATATACACTAATTAATTTGGAATTATTTTAGTGGATAATGTTGCAAATGATTAAGAGATAAGTAGATGAAATAAAAAATGGATAATACGCCACCAAAATGAGGTGGCGTCACCCATGACTTGGTCATGGGTGACGCCCCATTTTTTGGGGATAATTATCATCTTTTTATTATTATCCTATTATCTTGTGTTTATTGATTTATTTATTGAATTAAATTATGTTGATGATAATACAATATATATTTAATTTAAAATAAATTAATATGTTGTTGTTTTTTAACAACAATGATCATGGCCATTGATTTAATATACATATCAATCTAACCATTGATTTAGTATATGCCATGGATTGTGATCCATGGACTTCCAAACTAATATAAATAGAGGACAAACCTAGCCTCTCTAGATATACAATATCAAGAGTTGTACACGCCTACTCTTCTCTCTCTCATTCTCGTCATCCCTCTCTCTCTAAGGTGGTCGTCCACCTTGTGTTTTGAGAGAACTAGCAATCGTCTCCACGTCGTTGTGTTATCGCTTCGATTGCTCGTGGATCTCCATCGACGGATTTCGTTGGACGAAATCAGGAGAATCAAGGCTTGGATCTCCATCGAGGATTGCAGGAGAAACGCGTCTCATCATCGCGCCCGCAAGTGCCATCTTCGTGGATCGGACTTGAGTCAGGAGGATCTCTTACTTTAGAGATCTCGTGATCGCAACCACGCTTCAAGAGCATCTAGCGACTAGTGCGACTAATCTCCCCGATCGCATGAGATGCGATCAACGGGCTTTCGTGATGCGCTTAAGGATTCCTCGTATCCTTCAAGTGGTATCAGAGCCTCAGGTTGGAAAATATTTTGAATATGATCCGTAAACCTAGGACGACTTGGGTTTGAAAGGGTTGCGAAAGTTTTGCTGCATTTCAATTTTCGCACCTCTGTTTAATTGAATTTTTCGGCTCTGTTTAAATTGTTTAAACATGAAATTTTCAATTGGATTATGTTCCCATTAAATAATGAAACCATATGATCTGAGTTTATGTAATTTGGATTTCATTTGCTCAAGATATGGCCCTTTGAATAAACATGTATTCACTGTTGCGGGAACTGCGAATCTAAACATGATTAATGAGTTAATTACTGTCTTGATCCGCCTCGAAATGCATGAAATATCATTTGGGTTCTGTCATAAATCAAATTAGCAATCTTAGGAAACTGATTTTGCGTAATTTGGATTTAAATTGATCAAGATATGTTGATTTTAGTGAGTAGGGGTCACTGCTGAAAATTGACGAATTTGATCATAAACCATGTGATAGTCATTCAAATAAGTTGATAAAAATTAATTGTTAATTTTCTGAAATAATTAGTGATAAATATTTGTGAAACATTTAAAGAGATAGTTATTTCATTGAATGACATTTCCCTAATCAAGATGATAAGATAGTTGATCTTAATCATTAATTGGTTCATCAACAAACATTGTTTTTCATGAAAAATCCTAGCTTATCCTACAATAGTTGTAGAACAACTTTTACATGCAAAACCCTCTTACTTGAATAGGATTGGGGATTTGTTTAACAAATCCTTATAATATTATCAAAATGGTTTTGATGAATATTATATGGTATAATTTCAGTTGAAAAACCGATGAGCATCTTAAAGTACATAATGATCTATCTGGCATTATCCTCTCTTGAGGTGGATATGGTGACTAGTCGGAGAGCATTGGGGTAGCGGGTTGCAACGTATGTGGTCAGTCCCACTCTCGTCGGTAGACTCGGTACTGGCCATGACAACGGGTAAGGACTCGATAATGCAGGAGAAGTCAAAGTGTATTTTTTCTAATTATTAAAATTCGAATATACATACTTTAGGAGTATACCTACTATTCAAGCAATAATCAAGTTTGTTGATTGATAATTGGATTGATAATTAATTTAATCTGATTAAATTGATTATATCCAATTAAAAACACTCTATTATGAATAGATGTGTATTTCCCTTGGAAGAATTAATTATGTGAATATGATTCACGATATTTAATTATTACAATTTGAATATGAGGTGGAGGATCACATAAGTGACATCCATGATCTCCCGTCAAGGCAAAGGATTCCGTCGCCAGATATTGTATATAGGAGGCGCCTGTCCGAAGTGACAGATCCTATATATGATTTATTTGGATCGGGTTCTTTGCTTCTCGAAAGAGTAAGGTCGTATACGTAGTGACCCCAATATCGGGTCCTCATATTATTGGGGTGATATTGGATTGCGTATAGCGAGTATTAAGCATGTTGACGGTTGGTTCAATTAACAATGGGTCAACATCATCTTAGGGGTGGTGGGTCCGGATGTTAAAGACCAAATTGGGAAATGCAAGTTGGACTTGCAAGGTGGAATGTGTTCCCGCTTCTCTTTATTAGAGTCACAGGTTCTCATATTATTGGGATGTGATAAGGATTGAGAGGAGATCCCAGATCTTGCTTGAGATATAGTGGTAAGTATATCTCTTACTTTGAAAGATAATAAGGGAATAATCTCTCAAAGTTGACATAGCAAGACAAATTTGATTTAAAATGCCTTAATCAAATATTCTAAATTGAATATATAATTATTTATATATTCTAATATAGTGCATTCTTAATTTCAGAAAATGAAGTCCATGAACCCACTGAGCACGCTCCTGGAGGTCAATCAGTTGACTGGACCAAATTATTCTGATTGGATCCGAAATTTGGATCTTGTCCTATCTGCGGAGCGCATCTCGTATGTGTTATCCAAGGGACAAGATAGCAAACCCTAAGACTCCGGAAGATAAATCATATAATGAAAAATATGATGAAGACCATAATCTGGCAAGGTGTTATATCCTTGGCTCATTATCCAATGTGCTTCAGAAGCAACATGTGGAAATAAACCATTACCAAGAGATTATGCTGAATCTGAAGGAAATGTTCGGTGACATAAACCGCACACAGTGCTACAATGTGATGAAAGAGTGTATTCGCTGCAAGATGCAGGAATGGACCTCTGTCAGAGAACACGTACTCAAAGTGTTCGGGTACCTCTCTGAATTGGAAAGCCTGGGAGCCTACATAAATTCTGATATGCAGGCTGATTTCATTCTCTTGTCGTTCCCTAAGTCTTTCAACAACTTTGTCGTGTCTTATCACATGAGCAAAGGCGATTTCACTAACGCTGGGTTGTTAGCTACATTGAAGTTTGTGCAATGGTTGCACAAGTAAGAGGAAAGCACGGTCGGAAGCAAGGTTCTCGGAAGGGCCCGGCCCAGAAGAGAAAGAAGAAGAATCAAGGAATTGGTTCATCTTCTAGTGCTTCCACACTAATGACACCCAAGAAGTCCGATGTCTGTTACCACTGCAATAAGTCGGGCATTGGCGGCGTAACTGCCCAGATTACCTGAAGTCTGCTAACAAAGGTAAAGCGCAGCAGGTATGAAATCTACTTTCATCATTGAAACTAGCTTTCTCGTTGGACGAGAAGGAAGTTGGGTTGTAGATTCTGGTGCTTCTGTTCATGTATGCAATTCGTTGCATTTGTTTCAGGAAACTAGGAATCTGGAGCAATGGGAGATAGTCATCCAGATGGGATCTGATGCAAGTGTTGCAGCAGTCGCCATCGGGACCTGCAGACTATCGTTATCTAGTGGCCGAGTCCTAGTACTTAAAGAGTGTCTTTATGTACCAGAAGTCAGGAGGAACTTGATATCTGTATCTAAGCTTGTTAGACATGGATATTCCTTCCTGTTCTGTAATAAGTTAGATATTAATCAATATGATAAATTTATTGCGGAAGGTGTTCTGACTTCTGGTGGACTATGAATTGTGCATTGATGAATGTGTCATAAATGTCACTACCACTGATAATAAAAACCCTAAAAGATCCACAGAGAATGGAAATCATTCGAATATGATTTGGCATCAAAGGCTTGGTCATTTATCTGTTGATAGAATCAATAGATTTATAAAGGATGGACCTTTGGATTTTCTACAGGCTCAATCTTTATCTACCTGTGAACATTGCATTCGAGGTAAAATGATCAGGATGCCTTTCCGTAACAAGGTTACGAGATGTGAAGGTATTCTTGACCTAATACATACTGATGTATGTGGTCCCTTCAGTACCGCAACTAGAAATGGATATCGATATTATTTGACGTTTATCGATGACCATTCGCGATACGGGTTTATCTTCCTACTACGTCATAAATCTGAAACCTTTGAAAAGTTCAAAGAGTTTAAGGCTTTGGTTGAGAACCAAACCGATAGGAAGATTAAACGAATTCGATCTGACCGAGGTGGTGAGTACCTCAGATGAATTCAAGGAATATTTTAAAGAGAATGGAATTGTCTCCAATCTCACTCCCCCTGGAACTCCCCAACTTAATGGTATTATTGAAAGACGCAACAGGACCATCATGAACACGGTCCGTTCAATGATGAGCAAAGCACATTTACCTCTTAGTTTCTGGGGATATGCAGTAGAGACTGCAATATATATCCTGAACAAGATTCCTAGCAAATCTGTATCGAAGACTCCTCATGAGCTCTGGTATGGTACCAAGCCTAGTGTTAAACACTTGAGGGTTTGGTGTTGCTTGGTCCATGCGAACAACGTGGACGCAAGTAAGCTAGAATCTCGCACTTGTGAGTGCTACTTCATTGGGTATGTTAAAGATGATACTGGATATCAGCTTTATGACCCTGAGACCCAAAAGGTTTTTGTCTCTAGGGATGTGAAATTTCTAGAGGATGATTTCCTTAAAGGTCAAGACAGAAATAAAGTAGAGGAACTCATTGAATTCCTTGAGGAGTCTGAGATTCTTGAACCAGAAACTGAAGAGATAAATAAAAATGAGACACCCATACCTCTTCGAAGGAGTTCGAGGATGGTTGCACCGCCTGAAAGGTATGGATTCCATGTGTCAGGTGAGACTGACAATGATCCCTCTTCATTCGATGAAGCACTCGCGGATCATGACATGGATAGATGTATGCTAGTAATGAAGTCAGAAATTGACTCCATGCATAAGAATGGTGTATGGACCCTAGAGGATCCACCTAAAGGGGTAAAACCCATTGGGTGTAAATGGATCTTCTAGAGAAAAAGGGGACCTGATGGAAAAATAGAGACTTTCAAAGCACAGCTCGTAGCCAAGGGCTACACACAGAGAGAAGGCATCGACTACGATGAGACGTTCTCTCCTGTGGCTATGCTTAAGTCCACCAGGACACTGCTAGCTATAGCTGCATCTCTTGACTACGACATCTGGCAGATGGACATTAAGACAGCTTTCCTCAATGGATACCTCGAGGAGGATATCTATATGGAGCAGCCCCAGGGCTTCATAGTTGAGGATGGAAAAGTATGCAAGCTAAAGAAATCCATTTATGGGCTCAAACAAGCTTCTCGTAGCTGGAACATCAGATTTTACGAAACCATAAAGAGTTATGATTTTGTGCAAAATCCTGATGAACCTTGTGTGTACAAGAAGCTTAGTGGGAGCGCCATTGTGTTCATCATGCTTTACGTAGATGATATCCTTATAATTGGGAATGATACAGGAATGATGACCAGTGTGAAGATTTGGCTATTCCATACCTTCGAGATGAAAGATCTTGGAGAAGCCTCTTACATCTTAGGCCTGAAGTTGTTTAGAAACCGAGAAAAGAGGATATTGGGATTATCACAACATGGATACATTAAGAAGATTCTTGAGCGATTCCGTATGGATAGCTCCAAGAAAGGATTACTCCCCTTAAGACATGGTATCCATCTGTCCAAAGGGATGGCTCCTCAAAGTGTTGAGGAAAAGAAGGTTATGTCTGGATGCCCCTACACATCAGTTGTAGGAAGCTTAATGTATGCCATGATGTGTACTAGGCCGGACATCTGCCATGCAGTGGGAGTGGTAAGTCGTTACGAATCCTGCTATAGAGAACAACACTGGAATGCAGTAAAGAACACATTCAAATATCTAAGATGGACGCAAGATTACATCTTGGTCTATGGAGATGGTGATCTCCAAGTCTTGGGATATACAGATTCAGACTTCCAGTCGGATATTGATGATCGAAAGTCGACATCAGGGTTTGTATTCCTGTTGAACGGTGGTGCTGTGAGCTGGAGAAGCAAGAAGCAGGAACTACGACAGATTCAAAAATAGAAGCCGAATACATTGCCGCATCGGATGCTGCAAAGGAGGCAGTGTGGTTGTGCAAGTTCATCTTGGAGCTTGACGTAGTTTCCTCGGATACTCCCATCCCGTTACTCTGCGATAACACGGGAGCCATTACCCAGGCAAAGGAACCCAGATGGCATCAAAAGAGCAAGCACGTGGAAAGGAAATACCACATCATTCGGGAGATTCAAAAGCGTGGTGATATCATCATCACCAAGGTGGCCTCTGCTGACAACGTTGCTGATCCTCTTACCAAACCTCTGACATAGAAGGTTTTAGACTAGCATGTAATGAGTATGGGTTTACGGATTGTGCATGAATGGTTCTGAGTGCAAGTGGGAGATTGTTGGACATGTGAGCCCCGGGAGAATCATTCTTACAATAAATGTTATTGTAATATATATGTTTATCAATAAAAGTTATTGATGTTTCACTCCCTTTCTGAAATTAAATGAATGAATGTACTCTCAGGTCCCTCTGTACAATTAGGGTTATGTACCATGGCCATCTTGATGATCATATAGCTGTTGATTCATTAAATGAATCATAGAGGCTGGTGTTTGGATGAATATCTAAAGAGTTAGATAGAGGAGTCATCAAGCACCGTCAAATGATCATTAAGAGATGATCTCCAGCCTGAGTAGGAGATGGCAATCCTTTCTCACATAGGTTGATATCTGACCGACCTCTTGATGTAGGTCCTCTGCATAGGAATAGTGATTCGGAGGTGTCAGATTAGTTAGGTCAATGGGTTGACTTAACGAGATCGAGATAACCTAACTCCTATGTTGAATGTTGTCACAGCATAGGCACGCATCCTCTAACCGGAGACAGATGTGTTACTATATGTCTGAGTGTGTACATTTGACAGACCAATAGGTTGATGACCTAACCAAGGTCTATACACCGGCGCGTTGGTGTGCATGTAAGGGCATATGAGTAATACGATCTCTCAAAGGGATCATACAGGTTCACTTATGAACCGGAAGACATGAGCTCACTCATGAGGTATTGGGACCGATCAAATTCCATGCATGGTCGTTATGCTTTGGAAGCATGACATGAATTTGAAGGTATGATATATGCTTTGGAAAAGCATATGATCGATACCGATTCCCAATGACCAAGATTGAGAAACTTAATGATTAAACCATGAAGAAAACAGTGTAAAATTGATCTTGATCTTCAGGTTGATCATAGGTCTTCCAGTATGCAGGATGTACAGGTATTGGGAATACCTGAGGGTGATGTTATCATAAACGATTGTATAACCATGATGCTTCCATTCCGAAGGAGTGATGAAACAAGTCTGGATTTTAGTGACTCCTCTCAGTAGAGAAGCAATCTGATCTTAGTCCAAATGTTGGACATTGGTCTGAATGAGATTCAGATTCAATGAGAAGATTAGATTTGCGGTCTTGATTTAATCAAGCATCTGTGGTAGGTACGTAAGATCTGGATTTGAGATGAGATCTCAACATCCAAGTCACTATACGTGGAACAATACAATCGTCATGTCCTTATCTCCAAGTATCTGCAGAGAAAGCACATTATTCTTGAAGGGGTTTAAGAATAATTCATTTGATGAATTATGTATCCAAGCAACACGATGATGATAATTAAATGAGATTTAATTATCAAGAATAATATGAATGGGATTCATATTATGAGAATGATTATCCAAGATAATTAAATGGGATTTGATTATCAAGGATTACATATTATGGATAGTGCTATCCATCATATCTGTATATGTATATTATAAATGTGATTTATAATATATTAGAGAGAGAGCACCTTTGTAAATAGCATTTGTTAATTGTTAATGTGAATTGGATTCACATTAAGCAATAAATTGGAAATGCA
Source organism: Ottelia alismoides (assembly GCA_037367405.1). Classification (NCBI taxonomy): domain Eukaryota; kingdom Viridiplantae; phylum Streptophyta; class Magnoliopsida; order Alismatales; family Hydrocharitaceae; genus Ottelia; species Ottelia alismoides. The sequence continues at coordinate 88,444 of JAZKJV010011035.1, forward strand.
ATTTACAATTTAGTTTGGGTTGTGAATGTGATTCACATGTTTTCAGTGGCATGATTGAAATATTCACTAATTAATTGGGAATTAATTTAGCGGATATTTTTGCAATAAATATACACTAATTAATTTGGAATTAATTTAGTGGATAATGTTGCAAATGATTAAGAGATAATTAGATGAAATAAAAAAATGGATAATACACCACCAAAATGAGGTGGCGTCACCCATGACTTGGTCATAGGTGACGCCCTATTTTTTGGGTGAATTATCATCTTTTTATTATTATCCTATTATCTTGTGTTTATTGATTTATTTATTGAATTAAATAATGTTGATGATAATGCAACATATATTTAATTTAAAATAAATTAATATGTTGTTGTTTTTTAAATAACAATGATCATCGCCATTGATTTAATATACATATCAATCTAACCATTGATTTAGTATATGCCATGGATTGTGATCCATGGACTTCCAAACTAATATAAATAGAGGGCAACCCTAGCCTCTCTAGATATACAATATCAAGAGTTGTACACGCCTACTCTTCTCTCTCTCTCATTCTCGTCCTCCCTCTCTCTCTCTAAGGTGGTCATCCACCTTGTGTTTTGAGAGAACTAGCAATCGTCTCCACGCCGTTGTGTTGTCGCTTCCATTGCTCGTGGATCTCCATCGACGGATTTTGTTGGACGAAATCAGGAGATTCAAGGCTTGGATCTTCATCGAGGATTATAGGAGAAACGCGTCCCATCATCGCGCCCGCAAGTGCCATCTTCGTGGATCGGACTTGAGTCAGGAGGATCTCTTGCTTTAGAGATCTCGTGATCGCAACCACGCTTCAAGAGCATCTAGAGACTAGTCGCCCCGATCGCATGAGATGCGATCAACACGCTTTCGTGATGCGCTTAAGGATTCCACGTAGCCTTCACCCTCCTCCTTCAATTCGAGCTTCAGGTATCTCGAACCACTCACCTTGACAACACATGATTTTCAAACCTGTCTTATGTTGTTTGAGGCTTTGCAACGCTATAAAATTGATTGCAAAGCGTGTGATGCCATGTCTCACCAACTCTCCATTGCACATCCGCCTCATCAGTGCCAGCACTTTGTCGTGGTTGTAAATGAATGTGGTGATCATTTGTGCTTTCTCCACCACCCTTGAGACGAGCTTCCTCTTGCTGAAATCCTTAAGGATTAAATCAATGCAATGCGCAGCACACGGTGTCCAAAAAATTCCGTAGCTGCTGGACTTCATTATTGTTTCACCAGCCTTCTTGAAGTTGCTGCCGTTATCCGTCACAATTTGCACAATGTGCTCTTTCCCAACCTTTTTTATAACGTCCTTCATCAACTTCAGAAGGTACCTGTGGTCCTTCACATGCTCAGATGCATCAACAGATTTCAAGAAGATTGTCTTCCCATCGCAGTAGACAAGGAAGTTGATGATCTGCTTCCTCGTGTAGCTCGTCCACCCATCGCACATCAATGTCACCCCGTACTCTGGCCATCTCCTCCTCAACTCGGCGATGTACTCATTCATCTCCTCTTTCTCCACCCCCAGATATTTGTTCATGATCTCGTAGGATGTAGGAGCCTTCACTCTCGTTCCCGCTGCAGCGATCTCATCAATGGCATGCTGCAGAAATGGCTCGCTTGCAATGTTGGCAGGAATGCTCTCCCCAAAGAAGAGCTTGTTGATGACTTCTCCCACCCTTTCTCGTGCATTGGTGAACATTCCCTTCACTGTTTTCTGCCTCGGATCCTTGCTTGCTTTGTATTGCATGGATCCGCTCCTCGTCAAGAACGGCTCAATTCCCTTCCCCTTGTGTTTCTTGGTGGGAGGTGGTACTGGTGCGCCTCCAGAACCACTCCCACTCCCACCTGCACCATAGAAGTCGTCCCATGTACCACCGAGTTCTCTCCTCTCGAACTTGCTCCTTGGTGAGCAATCTTCCTCGTCGGTAAAGGAAAATAAGGATATGAGAGGATTTTCATGTCCCAGATAAATCTTCAATCTCTAATCAACTCCTCTGAGGATGGATCAGACCGCCTATTCAACTCCGTGTAAGCCAGTTTCACTGAGAAATCATGATCTCTCCATACCCAATGATCATGCCCACTCGAAGAGCCTTCAAAGTAGCCGATGATTGCCTATCATCCTGGAGTCATTGCTTTGAGAACTCCGAACAAAAGTTGGGAGCCCCAAATAATTATGATTGGCAGCATGTGATTGACTTTTAGTGTCACCTGTCATCACTCATGACAGCAGATGGGACAGGATATTTGTACTCGACAGGATGCTGGTCAACATGTTAGGGCACCTGTCCTAAATGTCACCTTGTACTTGGTACATTCTTAATGGATACACTGTGAACAGTCCTTAATAATCGTTTTCCCTATAAACAGATCTTCAATATATGACACAAAGCAATGTCCTTTAGAACCAAAAACCGTGTATAAATTTAAATATTACCAAAATAACAGAGAATTGGAGTTTCTGAAGAAGAGTACATGACACAAAGAGGATGTGTGACAAGCATAAAATTAGATTGTAATCAAATATTCAACAAGACAACGGAACTCAAAAGTACTTTTGCGTAATGTGGAACTGGAGAAATAATACCACCGTTGTTTCTTGGCATAGCTGACAGATTGTCTCAGTCCGTCAATTTTGCAAAATTACACCAACAACCTTCTAAATGGAACGAAAATGCTGAGGATCATCTAGGCAAGGACTTTATAACTAGCAACGGTTGGGTGATAAATCCAGAAAAAAAACTTTTTAGAAGTACATCCAGAAGTACTTCCAAGATAAACTATAGAAGAAAAATTGAACATTAGCACAAATCCATCCCCAACCCAACCCCCCGACCCCTGGTACTTTGACTCATTATATGTGGGCACCTGATACCTATGAGAATTCATCCACCCCGATGACAGCATTCCTTTCTATTGGACCTAAAATCTCTATTTTTGCAAATTGATTCTGCTTAAAAAATTACCTGGCGAAGACCTTTGGCATTAAATGGAGATTGCCGAACAATGCGATGTGTTCCTTTCTCCCCTGATATGTACCCATAAGCAAAACGTCCCTCAAGTTCAACAGTCGCGGACTTAATTCCAGCTTCCTCGCCTGGCGATTTCTCAACCACTTTGATCTTGTATCTTTGTTTCTCCCCCCACCTTATGTACATCCTAAGCAGCATGTCAGCCCAATCCTGCACTGAAGTTAATGAAAAGGGCATCATAAAATGGAAGTTTGTGTCTACATAAAGGCAGGTTTTCAACTAAGTTAAGCAAATAATTCAGCTAATGCTGACATTGTTGGAGGAAGAACATATATGATAGTATTGAAGAACGGGAAATGCAGCTTGCATATGCAAAGTTTCATGGGAAAAGGCCCTGAAATGGTAGCCACTCTTGTAGTATCAAACTCATTGTGGATAAAATGCTTTCTGATGGGATGTTCAGTCTTTTAGATAGACAAATTCTGGTAAATTTACTTCATGAGACCTTTAACTCTCGACCGAGTTCCCTTAGGATTGACAAAACACCACAACCAGATGGCATCACCAAGCAAAATGCGTCTGTTGTGAAAAAAAAAGTGTGGAAAAACATAATTCTCACAGTTTTTAATAAATAATTATAAAGAACTGCCCCCTCCCCTCCTGTTTGAGCATCCATTTTTTTTGTGTTACAGTAAGTACAACCTTGAGGAAAAATAATCAGAGAATGCAAGGTCCTGTAACATGGCATTGAGTAGCTTAAAATTGCTAACAAAAATTCATACAAAACGAATTAAGCTTATATAGTTCAACGATCACCTACCTGGGCATCAGTTCCACCAGCACCTGCAGTAATGGTGACTACAGCACCTTCTTTGTCGTATGGTCCAGAAAGAAGTTGAGTCAATTCAAATCTATCAAGAGACTTCTTTAAACCCTTGACGATTTTGGAGGCTTCTTCAAGGAGTCCCGCATCAATGGATTCCATTTCCTCAGTTAGCATTACTATTGTTTCTGCTTCATCAGCCTACATGATAGTTGCCATCAAATAAAAAAATTTCTAGAAAATTGAAAAGGTCCTATCTATTCTATACCTAAATCAAACTTTATTTCCTTGAGGAAACTCAATCGTCAGTTGTACAATGTTAAAAAGCTACAGACTGCTATGCATGTGCATAATATCTCAAGCAAGATCCTTCTCAAGAAATGGACCTAGATAAACTCATCAGCAACTGTTGCAGTCCTGAATCAGCAGATTCCTTAAACCCCCTATTTATAATTTTCCAAGCCTTACATGATGGATTTATATGTCAGTATTTATTTATTTATTTCGAGTCAAAATATATGTCAGTATTTCGTTTTAAATGGGTCAAGGAGACAAAAATAGATCTCCAGTAGTTGAAAATGGACATGACAATAGAGTTGTTCAAACATGGCAATTCTAAGTGTTGTTCCCAATGGCGAGCGTAGTATATGTTGCTTCTTGCTCAAAATATCATTGATGAGTCATGACTAGTAAATTCACCCACAAATTTTAGTCCTGACCTCAAGTTACTTCAGAAAGTACTCGAAAAGCAGAGGTTGGGAGCACTTTGTGACTCGGTGCAAACTCCTCTACCATGCCATGAATGTCTTCACAACTAGAAATTCCTCTTAAACATTATGGTCTGGTGCTCTGTCAAATGCTTTCTTCCTCCGGGAAAGATTAGGTCCAAGTGAGACTGACATATTCCTTTGGTTGCTACAATTTTATTGAGTAAGATGGATGACGAATTTTGATCTGACCAATAATCTTCGTCAGTCACGTTCGAGGATACAAATTTACGGGTTGCCTCTTCTTTCAATGCCCTTGCCTTAATTGATCACACTTTGGAGGATCATTTCGACCATAAGTTTCAAAGGAACAAGCAAAAAAAGGTTTGCATCTTGAAGTTTGAGTGAGCCCCGAAATGGATCAACCATGGGCCATTTGGCTAGAAAAAGGCACATATTTGACATGGTGAGAATCTATTGATGGAGCTGCTAAGCACCTGAGCATGTTCACACTCTTAACAGAATTTGTTATTATAACATGTCATGAGGAGGGTTGCGTAAGGTAGTTGTGGAAAGGAAGAAACAAAAGTTGTATTGCCCGTAGCCCTAGAGCTCTCTTATATAGGAGAAAAGCTCTAGGGAAGATTACATAGATATCCAAGAGAAAATATGAAATTACAGAATGACATATAAAGAGATAGATATCTATCAACACTCCCTCTCAAGCTGGAGCATAAATATCTATCATACTCAGCTTGGAACAACAATGGTGAAATGGTCCCTTTGCAAGAGCTTTGGTGAACATGTCAGCAACCTGATCGCCTGAAGCAACATGAGAAGTGGATATAAGCCCTTTCTGAATCAAGTCACGGGTGTAGTGGCAGTCAACCTCAATATGCTTTGTCCTTTCATGAAAGGCTGGATTATTTGCTATAAATAGTGCATCTTGATTATCACATTGTAAATGCATAGGAAGAGGCACCTCCATAGTTAGGTCAGCCAGGACAGACTTAACCCACATCATTTCTGTGCTCCCTTGGGCCATTGCCCTATATTCTGATTCTGAGCTAGATCTGGCCACAATTGATTGCTTCTTGCTCCTCCATGAAACCAAGGGGCTGCCACAGACACGGTGAAGCCTGAGGTTGACTTCCTGTCCTTGGGATATCCAGCATAGTCGGCATCCGCATAACCTGATACAGTCAGGGTCGTGTCTCTCCTGAAAAGAAGTCCTGCACCTGGTGAAGACTTGAGATATCTCAAATCATGTTGACTGCATCCATATGTGACTGCCTAGGTTGATCCATAAACAGACTGACTCTGCTAACTGCAGACGATATATCAGGTTTGGTAATGGTGGCATACAATAACTTCCCTACCAGCTCTATGTATTGTCTCTTATCTACCTCTGCAGAATCATCATCATATAGCCAAGCATTGGGATCCATTGGAGTAGTAGCTGGTCTACAGCCTGTCATACCCGTCTCAGATAGGAGGTCAATGACATACTTCCTTTGCGTCATTACCATTCCCTGTTGGTTTCTTGCAAATTCTAGTCCAAGAAAATACCTCATCTTACCAAGATCCTTGGTCACGAACTGTTGTCCAAGAAAGTCCTTGGCTGCCTGAATTCCTTCGTTATCACTACCTGTGACAACAATATCATCCACATAAACCAAAATAGAAACAGTATCTTTCTGAGTTCTCTTAACAAAAAGAGAATGGTATACAGTAGATCCGATATAGCCTTGTAGTTCAATCAACTTTGAGAGCTTCTGAAACTACGCTCTCGGACTCTGCTTAAGGCCATATATAGCCTTATGGAGTTTGCACACCATACTAGACTCCCCCTCAGCAGTAAACCCGGGTGGTTGCTGCATATAAACCTCTTCTTGCAAATCTCCATACAAAAAGACATTCTTGACATCTAATTGAAAAAGAGGCAAGTCATTTACCACAGCAACAGCAATAACGATACGGAGTGTAGAATGACGGGCAACATGAGAAAAAGTGTCTTGATAGTTCACTCCATAAGTTTGGGTAAATCCACGTGCAACCAAATGAGCCTTGTATCTGTCTACCAAACCATTCGTACGGTGTTTAATGGTAAACACCCATTTACTACTAACAATAGAAGCACTTGAAGGAGCGGAGACAACACTCCATGTGCCGCAAGACTGTAAGGCGGCCATCTCTTCTTCCATAGCAAGACGTCAAGGACCACTCTGTAGTGCCTCCTGATAAGATCTTTGTATATGAACAGCTGATAAGGCAATAACAAACCTCTGAAAGTCACCAGATAGTCGTACCAAAGAGACATGAGAGGAAAGAGGATGCATTGTACATGCACGCCTCTTCCGTCGTAAAGCAATAGAGACATCCAGGTCCTTTGTATCCTCAGAAGGAGCATCAACAACATCCTGCATACTCAAATCACCAGTGCCATCAGAGGAACTCAAATGCCCAAGACATACCTTAGACGTGCTAGATGATGGTGGAGGCACATGAGCACGAGACCAGCGCTGGTAAACCTGTGGAAAGAAATTAGGTGTGGTAGGAGGTGGAGACAGTGGTGGAGGAGGTGGTGGTGGTAGAGTAAGAGAGACAGGAGATAGTGGCATATAAACCTCTTCCCCACGTTCTGACAAAATGAGCTTGTCACCTGTAGGAGAAAAATACATGATAGATTCAAAAACGATGACATCTGCACTAACATAGTACCTTCGTCGAGCAAGGACAAAACAACGATACCCCTTTTGGGTCTTGGAATACCCAACAAAAGCACACTTAACTGCTCTAGGAGAGAGCTTGTCAAGACATGGAGACATCTGATGACAAAAGCAACACACCCAAAAACACGAGGTGTGAGAGAGAAAAGATCCTTCTCAGGAAACGCGGATGAGAATGGAATTTTCTCCCCCAGAATCAATAAAGGCATACGATTCACCAAATAACATGCAGTAAGAAACGCATCTCCCCAGTAGGAATGAGGAGCACAACTCTGAAGTAGAAGAGTCATGGTGATTTCCAAGAGATGGCGATGTTTCCTCTCAGCCACTCCATTTTGTTGGGTGTATACGCACACGACGTCCGATGCACAATACCATAAGATCTAAGAAACTGAGAGTTGTATACTGCAGAATTCAAGTGCATTATCAGAACGTATATACTTGACATTTGCAGAAAAATATTTCTTATTTCATTAATAAAAGAATGAATGATAGGACTAGCATCAGATTTGTTCTCAAGTAGAAAGACCCATGATAATCTAGAAAATTCATCAACAACAAGATAAAAACAATGTCCCTGAAGATCATGAACACGACTGGGACCCCAAATATCCAAATGAAGCAACTCAAAGAGACCATGACTACTTTGACCCTGACGACTCTGGAAAGTGGACCTATGATGCTTCCCAAGCTGGCAGGCCTCACACTGGAAAGTAGAGTAAGGAGAAATCTGAAGAAAAACATGACGCAACTTTTGCAGAGGAAGATGACCAAAGCGGAGATGCCACATATATAGAGAGACAGATCCAGTGCGAAGAGAAGAGGCAGCAGCATATGGATATTGCACCGGTCTATATAAGCCTCCTTTCTCACGACCAGTACCAATCACCATGCCCGTTAGAATATCCTGAAACACAAGAGCATAAGGGTCAAAAGTGGCACATCAATGCAAATCCTTGGTGATTTGGCTAATAGATAATAAATTCATAGAGAATTCAGGAGCGTAAAAAACATTCTGAAGTCGCATTTCAGGGGTTAATTGCGCAAGTAATAGGGGAATGTGTCCCACCAGCTATCACCACAGATCTACCTGACTATGTCGGGCTATAAGTACTAAATTGCCCTCTGTCACCATACAGGTGGTGTGATGCTCCTGAATCCATTCTTTGACAAGTCTGCCCTGTAATAGCCAGTAAAAGCATATTTTGTACCTGATGTAGATGCAGTGGCTAGGGCTACTACCTCCGACGATCTTGACTGTGAACTAGTTGACCCGAGAGATGGCATGATCTCCCTAAGTCGTGCAACAAGATCATCAAACCATTGGTCAGATGCACCAGACGAATTGCTGCCATGATGGATCTCTTCTGCCACTAATGCTGAAGCAGAAAAAACATGCTTGGAATAGCATGTCCTCGAAATGGCTCGATTTTTGGCAATAAGGACAAGGCTGGCGAGGAGGTCTACTGCCTCCCCCTCTTCCACGGCCACCACGGCCACGGAACTGCGTAGTGATTCCCCTGCCACGAGATGCTACCATGGCTGAAGAAGTCTGAGATGCAGTAAAACTACCAGAAGAAATGGAGAGTCTACTCAGACGACGATATGCTTCCTCCATCGGAGGTATTGTGGCATGGGTAAGAATATGAGCTCTAGCTGCATCATACCCAAGATCCAGTGCTGCTAGAAGGACTCATGTCATTACAGAATACTTGTATGCCTTGAGTTGCTCTGATGTACCGATCAGGGGAATGTAACCGTGTAATTTCTCAAACATACCCCTTAGCGAAGTGTAAATGGTATGGAGCAGACAACCACTATGCTTCGAAGTGAAGATGTCGTGCTGAAGTTGCACGATCTTTGACTCATTCTTCGATGGAGAATATGTAGCGGCGAGAATGTCCCACATAGCCTTTGTCGTGGGCTGGCTCAAAATGTCCTTTGTTATATCCAAGGATACCGTTCCAGAAAGCCATACTCATGCATACGCATCATCTGCCTCCCATGAGGCGTTAACCCCAGTTTTGTCGATGGGATTCTCTTGTGTGAGGATGTGCTTCTTGCCATTACATTACATTAGACTCATGAACTGCATGGCCCACATTTCATAATTAGTTTCATCTATCTTCATAATGGGTGCAGGACCTTTGAAGGCACCCAGGGATGGGACATCTGTTTTGTTATCTGACATGATAACAACAATCTCTCAAACTGGGGTTGCAAACTTGGACAGAGAACGTCTAAACAGACATATGGGAAGATGGTTGTGGGTGTAGACTCATACCACAATCACTTCCATTCTCCGTAGCCTTCTTCGGAAGGCTATGATGTCTTTAGATGATCAAGACACACCCTAGACGATCAAACCAAAGCCCAACAAGGGGCTTGATGTGGTATTCTCAGGCACGCAGGGACACAAGCGTGCATGATCTCTGATGCGCAAGACTACAGACATGTGGATATACGAACCGGAGCATGCAAGTGTGCGTAGGCGCGAAAGGCGTAGGCGTGCTAGGGCGCAGGGGCGCAGATGCGCCGCACACAGGTGTAGATACGCACCAGCGCAGGAGGCGGAGGCGCGCTAGGGTACATGAAGCGGAGGCGCACTGCGCACTGGGCAAGAATGCACGCACGTCACAGAGACGAGGAGGCGGAGGCGCGTCGTGCGTAGGGTTTTAGTCGGGGGGCAAGGATTTAGAGCACAGGCTCCGGTCTAGAACATGGCTATGATACCATGTGGAAAGGAAGAAAGAAAAGTTGTATTGCCCATAGCCCTTGAGTTCTCTTATATAGGAGAAAAGCTCTAGGGAAGATTACATAGATCCAAGAGGAAATATGAAATTACATAATAACATATAAAGAGATAGATATGTCTTAACAGTAACCGACAACCAAAAATACTTGAAAATGGTGAATTCAGCTTGTGGTTGGTTTTTAAGATTACCATTGCAGATTCAATGCCCGTGTAAATGAGGAGGATTTCGTGAGGTAGCTGATAGTCCGCATAAAACTTTCAGATCTTTCAACATGGATTTAAGCAATCATTTATATTTCATTAGGACTTTCCCTACTAGCAACACGTCACATCATCCGAACATAATGAGAAGTTGGCAAGGGCCACTATATCATTGTACAGATGTAATACAAAATTTGCAAGGATTCTCGCATGAGGAACACATGCAAGTAAATAAGCTAGTTCTGTTGCATCGCTGCCCGGATGCAGTCCACAATTTGCAACGGTTCTCACAACAATGGATACAGGCAATAGTAAAGAAGCTAATCCAAAAGAGGTCGCAAAAGTTGTGAATAGGTAGTGGGAATATCGACACTTCGACCGAAAAATCGACGGAGATGGCAAATACAACGGAAAGATGGAAGATTTATATATTATCTCCAAAAGACAGAATGGATGGAGAGAAAGCAAGGGAGATCGAGAAGACATGCTATAAATTATGGTATTTATGTAAAGAGAAGGGTAGAAATTATGTTAGAATGATTATAAATATTTGAAGTGCAAAGATATGGAGATTGGATTATTTTGCCATTTGGTGCTTGAGGAAGATATCATGAATATCCTCTCAGTTATTGCACCACAAATTGGTTTAAAGGAAAGGATTAAACAAGATTTTTGAGAGGATTTTGATAAGCTTATGCAAAGAATCCCACAAAGAGAAATGATGTGCACAATGGAGATTTCAATGGACATGTGGAAAATGATACTTCAAGATTTTCTAGTGTTAGTGTGTGCTATGGCTTTGGGGTTAGAAATAAAGAGGGAAAAGCCATTCTGAATTTTACGATATCTTATGATCTTTTCATAGCAAACACTCTCTTCGAGGAGGAGGGGCATTTAATCACTTATAAGAGTGGTCCAACTAAAACACAGATATATTATTCTACGATGAAGAAAAGAGATTAGTTGTGATGTAAACACTGTAAACTAATCCCTAGAGAGAGCTTGACATTTAACCATCATTTCCTAGTCATGGATGTACAAATGAAAGTTCCGAATATAAAATGAAGGTTTCCAAGACCAATAGAACTAGGTGGTGGAATCTCCAATTGAAGCAAATAAGCTTCAAGAAAGGTTTTAGAAGACTTATCTTGAGAATGTAACGGAAGTGCAACGCGATATAGGAGGCGTCAACATCTTGTATCCAAAGGGTAGCCAAAGAGATGATAGCGAGCCTAAAGGAGGAGCTCCAAGTTAAAAGGAGGTTTGGTGGTGGAGTTAAGGGGTGCAAGAGAAGCTTAAAATTGAAATACTTTGCTTTAAAGCTAAGTATGAAGATAAAACAAAGGAAATGCTCATGAACTATAGAATAGCAAAGGAGGAAGCAAAAAATATTGTAAATGAAGCTAAGACAAAATATTACGAAGGTTTGAATAAAAAGCTTGACTCTAAGGAGGACCAGAAGGATCAAGAGAAAGAAATCCAAAGATCTTACTTACATGAGATGCACTAAGGATGAGGAAGGACATGTGCTTGTTACTAGGATAGAAGCAGTACTTCCATAAGATTTTCATTGGAAAAGGGAATAAAGAGATCACTTTGGGATATCTACATAACAACGAAAGTTACCTGAATCATGCAAGCTATAGACAACTACAAAGAAACTATATGAGGAGTTAAAGGTTATGACACCTAAGAAAGGTATAGAACCTGGCGACATTTCTATAAAAGTATAGAGAGTTAAGGGTAAACGTAGCTTAACTTGGTTCACAAATTTATCCAATGTTATTTAGAGAAGTGAGAAATTGCTTGAAGAATGGAGGAAAAGCATCGTGGTGCCTCTTTACAAGAATAAAGGAGATATTTAAAATTGTTCGAGTTATGGAGATATCAAACTAATGAGTCATGTTATGAAAATTTGAGAAGGTGTGATCTAAAGAAGGATGTGACAAGTTTCCAAAGTATTACAAAATCAATTCGGAGTAAATTCAGGTCACTCAACTATTGATGCTATCCACCTGTTGAGGAGAATATGGAGATTTATAGAGTTAAAAGGTATGACCTCCATATGATTTTAATTAATTTGGACAAGACTTATGATTCAGTTCCAAGGGAGATTTTGTGGTGAGTTTTGGAGTAAAGAGAGGTGGATATCGTATGTTAACCTTATAAAGGATATGTACAATGGAGCTTCATCTTATGTAAGGATCAAGTCTGGGAAGACCAACTATTTTGGCATCAGCATCAGTCTGCATCAAGGTTCAGCTTTAAGCCTTTTCTTTTTACTTTGATTATGGACGAGTATACTAGTCACATTAATGGATTTTGGATTAGTTGAGTAGTCACATTCATGATGATATACCTTAGTGTATGTTATTTGCCGATGATATTGTGCTGGTTGATAATACTAGATATGAAGTAAATGGGAACTCGAGGTTTGGAGACATGACTAAGACTGAATATAAGGAGTGCACATTTAATGAAAGTAGTAGTGAAAGAATTGAGGCGAAAATTGGAGAAGATAACTTTCAAAAGAAAGATTCTTTTAGATACTTGGGATCTATATTGCAACATGATGGGGAAATTGATGGAGATGTTACTCATAGAATAAATGCACGTTGGCTGAAGTGGAAAGGAGCCTTTGTTGTTTATGTGATAAGCATTCCTTTAAAAACCAAAGGAAAGTATTACAAAGCAGTTGTGAGACATGTTATGCTCTATGGATCGGAATGTTGGCATGTGAATCATAGGCATTTGCAGAGAATGACACTAGTAGAAATGAAAATGTTAAGGTGGATAAGTGGTCATACACAAAAACTTCAGGTCAATGATACGATCAGAAGGAAGCTTGGTGTAGCTCGGATTGAGAATAAGATGAGAGAGAACTCTTCAGGTGGTTTAACCATTTGCAAAGGAGGTTTGTTAATGCACAAGTTAGAAGATGTGAGATTTGGGATGTTGAGCCAGTCTAAGAGAGTGCAAAGAAGGTCCAAGAAATGTTGAAAGGAGACTATTCAAAAGGATCTTAATTACTTGAATCTAAGTTCGAAAATGATCCATGATAAATCTAAATGCAGGCAAAGATCCATGTAGCTGACCCTACTTAATGTGGGAGAAGACTTTGTTGTTCTTATTGAACATGTCATGAATAAAGATTCCTGATTTTATATGGTTCAAGTAGCCATGGCATGGGTCTGTGCAGAATAGATACGAGAAATCTATTCTTCTTCTTCTTGTCCGCATAAATAAGAGAGAATTTTCTCTATTAGGTGATATTTAGTTGCTGTGATTCAAATCCTGAAACTCTTTTTACTACCTTTATAGGGCTAACAATGCATTATAATTATTACATAGCTCTTTTCTTTTTATTTTAATAGCTTGAAATTTATAGGTAGCATGAAGAAGTCTAGGTACCTGTGATTTGAACTCAGAAAGCTGCTTAATTTTATCTTTCACATCGGTCAAGGCAAGAAGTGTTTCCTGCGCCTTTGAAGGATCATCCCATAAGGCACTATCAGCAGCTTTGTTCTCCAAAACTGCCAGATCATCTTGCAACCTTTCAAGACCAGAAGATGCCCTGATTTCTTTGACACGTTCAACAACAGTTTCAACTTCTCTTCTTAGAGCATAAAAATCTGTCAATGAGTGATTATAAACATGAACCAATGTTAGCAAAGAAACAGACACGGGATGTTATGTGCATGTTAGGAAAAAAGCTACCATACCTTGCAATGCCCACTCAATAGTTTCATTGCTTGTTTCGATGCTAGATTGGCTTTCCGATGCAGCAAGGCCTTGAAAAGGAGGGGGTGGGATAAAGCACACCATGAGTATATCAATGCATAATCAAAAATAAGTTTATTAAAAAAGTTTTGAAATACTATTTGACAACCAAAATAAGTCTACTATTACGTATAAACTATAGAAAAATGAATCAATCTAGAGATGAATAAATTTCAAATCAAGGCTGTGAAAGTTACTATTTGCACGGTTATGGCACTAATAATGATGAGCAAAGAAACAAAAGAAGAGAACAGATTTTACTTTGTCACCATCATATAGGCATTAAATTATAGGATAAAATAGCTTTATTGTATGAATTTTAACTAAACAATGAACGTTATAGTTAATTACATAAAATGAACGCTTCAGCTAAAGAATATTAAGAGAGTAGCTTACGAAAAGATTAAGGCGATAATGTTTTGGTTTCAAATTGTGACTACAGTGACATTTATTAATGTTTTTTTCACATTGTGGCCTCCACTTACCCAAATGAAAGCATGGGAATCAGAACATTCCCTGAAATGAAAAAGTATGCTACTAAATTAAGTTGTCTCACATATTGTGATTGCCCCCATCAGTCAAGGTTCTTGATCTGGTATTGAAACTGTAATCATGGCAGAAGATTTTTTAGATGGTAAAATTTAGTCATTGGCCTTTTGGACGGAGGGTGCACTGCCCAACCATCAGACAACCTAAGTGGATTGCATCTTGATATGTCATGCCTCCTAATTTGAAAAATCCAACAAATTTCATAGGAATCCTTTAAAATGACTAGCATGTTCATGTTTTTACCAAAGAATTAGCATGAAAAAATTTTAAAGGAGTTTAAAAAAATCTTCAATATATGATGGACTCATGGTCCATGTAAATTTATGTGGAGAAAGTAACGGAATATGCCAAATTTTTGGCGGGCTCCTGAATTTATTGGCTACATCTTTTTGTAGCCTTGTACTATTAGAACATGTGAATATACAAAGAAGTTTTCCGGCACGCACCTTATCGGTGAACGTCTTTTTCCTTAGGAAAAATCTTCTGAATTTCTTTTTTAGCATGTCCCCTTACATAAACATTGTCAACTCAAAAAGATTGTGCTACTTGAATTTCCAAAATACCATTCTTTATTGCATTTTATAATGTATCTTAAATTATAATACTTCTCAAAAGAAAAATTATTCATTGTAACAAGGCCAAGAAAATGATGTGTAAAGCTCCAAAATCCTAAATGACCATAATACACTGTATAATATGCTTTAATAAAGGATAATGTAAGAACTAAATTTGAAATGTGGACAACAAGATTACAAGGGTAGAAGACCCAGCTAGAATACAGTCAGTGATGAGGACTAACCGGGGGTCCTCCCACCACCAACTTTAGAATTTTTCTAGGATAATTTACAAAAACAATGATCTCATTTTTTGAACATAACAAAGGACCTGAAATTATTTTATTTTTTGTCTCAAATGCATTCTTATGTAAGCCTCCGTAACATTTTTTATTAACTGTAAATCTTAAAGTTTAGGACCATATTGTTACATTTGAAAAATGAGGACCTTAATTAGGTTTTGATGCATAAATGGAGACTTCTTTTTCTATTTACCTTTCTATAAAAGTATATCGCAATTCTTTTTTTGTCTTAACCTTCTAGATCTCACCCCTCCTCAACATTTTTGTTTTCCTGTACTATATAAGTTCGCCCCCCCCAACCTATATTCCTGGCTTTGCTATGGAAGACAATCCATGCATAGCTTGTAGCTTCCTTTCTATAACCCATAAGACTAACAATTTATCACAACCACCGATATTGTGATTGAAGATAATCTAGATCTGGCGTGATTCTTTTTCAGGTAAATGGACTACTCTATGGCCCTGTTTGGTTGGAGAATAGGCCCTGGAATAAGGGGTCAATTCTCCTTCTGACACGATTCCCAGTGGTACGACTATTCTCCATTATTCCATCTTATAATATCAAATCATGGAAAATTTGATAGACATTAATTCTCCTTATACCCCATCTTTATTCCTGCTTATTCCCGAACCGAACGTACCCTATAGGTTTTCAGCCCAAGCTAAAATAATCCTAAGATGCTCTCCAACAAAATACCAAATGGTCTCATATTACCAGTCATAATCGCGGACGAAAATTCGCGTGGGGGGCAA
This sequence comes from Ottelia alismoides, assembly GCA_037367405.1. Lineage (NCBI taxonomy): Eukaryota > Viridiplantae > Streptophyta > Magnoliopsida > Alismatales > Hydrocharitaceae > Ottelia > Ottelia alismoides. The sequence continues at coordinate 104,605 of JAZKJV010011035.1, forward strand.
GTTGTTAAAGTTATTCACTGTATACGGTCGAACTTATTTTTTTTATTATGTACCGTAGGTAAGCCGCCTCTTGAAGAGGCGGCTTTGGTTAAGAAAAAGCCGCCTCTTCAAGAGGCGGCTTTAGGTAAAAGCCGCCTCTTGAAGAGGCGGCTCTGTTGGCACATAAACCCCAGCGGGCGGCCAGTGCCCGACCACGCGCACAGAACCTCCCTCCGCCAAAACACGCCCGCCTCCTCCAAGCTTGCTCGGCCTCCCCCTCCCGCAGCCCTCGGCTCTCCGGCCATCTTGCCAACATCCGTTGGCCTTGTTTCCACTATTCCTCTCCTTCCCCACCTCAAGGAAGGTATGATATGTCATTGGTTTAGGGTTTTGGCTACATGTTTAGGGTTTAAATGATTGTTTGAAATGTTTTTTCACTCTAATACATTGATGTGGACGTAATGGTATGTAGGATGTCTCGAGAAGTTCGTTGTTTCTGTCACTGTGGGGGTACAATATCGAAGTCTAGTAAAGACGTGACCTATGTAGGAGGTCGTATGAAAACCATCAAAATTGGTCACGAAATGTCATTCTCGGGACTGATTGAGCACATTAAGTCCGTCTTCAGGTTGGATTTATCTCAAGGACTTGAGTTACAGGTATTTCATAGAATGTCCCAAAATGGAGCAAGTTTTTATATTGGGTGTGTCGAGTATGATGATGATGTCCGAGAGATTGTCGAATATGCTGAGGAGATGGGTGCTGCATATCAGCCCGTGATATTCACTGTCTCTGTTTCTGTACCCGGATCCGGACCTCAAGTATCTGTACCGCAAGGTGTATTCATACCTCTAGTTTCTGCTCCCATGGTAGACATGGATCTTGTTAATGATCCGGAACTGGACAGGTTAATGGAACCCTCGCCACAGAATACGGATGATGAGATGGAAAATGATGACAATGAGGAGGAGGATCATCATCTTGGAACCCGTATCGTGTCTGACATTCCATTTTTGAACATGAGAGGCGGTGATGGCTATATTCTGAATGGCGAAGATTGCATGAATTATGATGATGGGATTAGTCTGAGCAACGAGTTGAAAAATGGCATGCTTTTCAAATGCAAAGCCGATTTGGTGTACGTCGTGAAGGTTTTCCACATTAAACGTCATTACAACTTCACGGTACTGGAATCAGACAAGAATGTGTGGGATATACACTGCAGCGAATGGGCTAGAGGATGTTCATGGAGATTGCGTGGTCATCGTAGACCAATAGATGGACAGTTTGTTGTCTCAATGGTTGAAAAGCCGCATACTTGCTTGAATCGTGTTGTTAATCAAGACCATCCTCAGCTGGATTGCAACTTCATGGCACTCAGATTCCTGAATCAAATTAAAATATCTCCATCAGTCAAGGTTTCATTTCTTCAGACATCAATTCAAGATGATTTTGGCTTCCATGTGAGTAGAAGAAGGGTTTGGGACGCAAGAAGGAAAGGCATTGAGATGGTATACGGCGATTGGAAGAAATCTTACAATGAACTTCCCTATCTTTTTAGGGCCTTTGAGGAGGCTATTCCTGGTTCGGTTACAGATATTGACACAACAACAGTGAACCAAGGGGAGCTATTTGAGAGGGCCTTCTAGGCATTTGGACCTTGTATTGAGGCATTCAGACACTGCAGGCCCATTGTTAGTGTGGATGGTACACACATGTATGGAAGGTGTAAGCAGAAGATAATTATTGTTTGCTCAAGCGATGCAGCTAACCACATTTTACCGCTGGCTTTTGCGTTTGTCAATGAGGAGGATGGCCCTAGTTAGGCGTGGTTTCTGGAGAGGCTACGTTTGTATGTTTTCCGTGATCGTGCTGGACCTATTTGTTTGTTATCTGACCGTGCTCCAGGGTTACGTGCTGCACTCAGATATCCAGAGGTTCAATTTGTTCCACCATACATACATTGGCGCTTTTGTCTACGACATGTGGGTAGTAATTTCAATGATGCCCACAAAAATCAAACTCTAAAGCGAATGGTCATGAGGGCGGGAAAAGTGTATTCGCAAGCAAAATGGCAATCTTACATGGACAAACTGAAGGAATGCGACGAGAATGCTGCAAAGTGGTTTGACACACACGACTGTCCAAAGGAACGTTGATCTTTCCTGATAAGTCAGGAAACGAGGTCGCACTGATCTATCTACCATTTTTGGAGGACCTGGAGACTTGTGGGAGGTACAGTTGGGGCTCAGCTTGTTTAGCTTACTTGTACAGGCAGTTATGTGTTGCATTGAAGGCTGAGGCAGTAGAGATTGGAGGTCCCTTGATACTGTTACAGTTGTGGGCTTGGGAGAGATTCCCCCATATCGCTCTTGTAGTTCACCACCGACCTCTTTGGCAAGGGAAGCCCTTGGGGGCAAGATGGCATGCGGAGTTTGATATCTCAGCGGAATCTACACATGTGGTTCGGCCATATAGGGATGTACTTGACCTATAGCTAGATGAACAGGTATTCAGTTAACACGTTATTACGATTTATTTTCAATTATACCGGTTTTTTTAATATTTTTAATTTAACGCAGGTGGTATGGAGGCCATATACGGAGGAGGTGTTGTCCCTGTTACCATTGTATTGTCGTGGCAATGAGTGGTTACATGTGGCTCGTGTCCCCCTGATTAATTTCTGTATTGTGGAGCTACACACACCAGACAGAGTCCTTCGACAGTTTGGGGGCATTCAGGGGGTTCCAATGGCTTGCAACACGTCATCTCAGTTGCATGCAATCGATCTCCGAGGAAAGAGCAACGTCGATTGGACAGAGTTCCATGCAGTTTATATTAGACTATGAAACATCCGTAGGGACTACGTGGTGTCAATGACTCCCATTTCATTGGGAGGTCCAGATACGACCGTCGAGTACTTGCCATAGTATCGTCGAATTACAAGACGTTTCATTGGACGACATGGATGCACACTCGATTACGCGGTAAGATAGCATTTACTTAAATTACATATTGTGGTATGATTTAACATGTTCTGACAACAATTGCTCATATTGCAGGTGTCTCAATTCGAGGAGATTGTTCGACTTTGTGATGAAGGTGCTCCACGTATTAGAGAACTTGCTGCTGAGGCAAGTTCTCGGATACGTGAGTCTATACAGCGACAGTTCCGAGATGGTCCTACCGACGAGCTTTCATAGGAAGATGCCGATGCAGAAGCTACATCTCATCCCCGTTCACGTGTTCGAGGACGTGGACGGGGACGGGGTCAACGACAAAGGGGAGAGAGGCCTTCTGGCGAGGGAGATGTCCCAGTAGATATACAACAGCCCCCTCAGTCTGGCATAGAATTTGAGACCCCAATTCCTGAGTGTGGGACATCCAGAGAGCCTACAACACCGCCTGCACCACGGAGGGATCGAGCGGAGCACAATGCAGGACCTTCACATCATTCACCCCTCCCGTTGTCCTTCTTTGGAGTTGAAGGAACCGAGATGACCAACATCGATGACATAGATCGCAACAGCCAACTGCATGGATTTGACCCTAGAGCACTGGAGACCACCATGGCAGATGAAAGACCGATCAAATTACAATACAAAAGGAGGAGGGAGCGTAGACCATAGAACGATATGTTGGCAATTTTTTGTAATGTAAAGCAAGCATGTAATTTATAGTGTTTGCAACTATTGTCTTGTCGCTTGCGTTATGCACCTTGTATATGAACAATTTACTTTCTAATCTATGAATCTTGTCTTTTAAAGTTGTTCTAATATCATATTTTGTATTACATATTGTGCATGCACTTCGCCAAGGTATGAATTTTTTAAAAAAAAGGGGGAAGCAGCAGCTCTGCGAGCAGCAGAGCTGCTGCTTCTCTTTTTTTAAGGTTCTAGCGAACAGCCGCCTCTTCAAGAGGCGGCTTTGTTTGAGAGCCGCTTCTTCAAGAGGCGGCTTACACTAAAGCCGCCTCTTGAAGAGGCGGCTCTTACTTAACCAAAGCCGCCTCTTCAAGAGACGGCTTACCTATGGTACATAATAAAAAAAATTTCGATCGTATACAGTTAATATTTTTAACAACTTGCCGCCCACGCGAATGTTCCTCCATAATCGCGACTGCGCTACACAAAAAGACGCCATCTATTGGGGAAATTGGGACCGAATTAAGATGTCATCAAATAACATTACAAAAAAAGTTGGTGCTGTCCCATGGCAACGGACAAATGTAGTATGTTTTATCACCACACCAGAAAAAGAAAATTACCAAACATTTAAAATGGGTGCCTCAGCTGACGAACCAAATCCACCAAGATTTAGCACAAGAACACATCAAGAAGAAACCCACAACAAGCATAAGACGAAATATAATTTGCTGTACATTGTAGGAACCTCGTACAAAAGACACCTGAGTGGAGAGCAGAACGCTGTCCGGAGGAATCTACGGAGGCGAAGTGGATGGTGGTGGGCAGAGGGAGACGAGCTGTTGCTCTCGAGGATGGGGCGAGAGAGGAAGACAAGGCACGAGAATGGAGGAGGAGAGGGCGGAAGCGAAGGCAATCCATCCTCGCTTTTGGCTCAGTGGGAGGGGATAATACAGCTTTTGGATGGATAAATTAGGAGGGAATACAGTATCATAGTTTATATAGGAGGGGGAGGGGGAGATATCGCCCTCAACCTCTTTTACATAGTTGGTAAGATGGATAATACTTTTGTAAATAGTAGGCATTTTGATTATTAGAATAGTTTGAATGGGTATAAACGTGATGCAATATTTTTTATATATTATATTATATTTAAGATTAGTATATATATATGTGATGTTTTTTTATTTGAAGGTGATTAGAGGTATTATAGTAGAGAAGATGCGGGACCCACATCATTAATTTCATTCTCGGATTGCAAAGGTAGACATGAGGGTAACCCAATCCTGAACATGAGATGGATTATGGATAACCAATTTACCATCAGGTCAACTGGTAACTTTTGGAAGAGGATCGTTGAAATTAGAGATTTGTTGTCGTGGTTGAAAGGGGAACATAATAGATCATTTCTAATATTTTTGATTTCTACTTTGTTTATAAAAAGAAAATATGATTACATTATCGTAAAGGTAAATAAGTAAATTTATCTAAATCATATTTCTCGATTTCCTTTCTTCTTGACCTCGCCTTCCCTTTTCACTTTTTTTCATCTTCTTCTCTCGCTTTCCCTTTCTCCTTAGTTGTCTCTCCATTCTCTTCTTAACAACAACCCAATTATGATCCCTAGATTGATGATGGGTAGTCGAGGTATTATGAATTTGGCACAAGAATGAATGAATTTTGATATATAAACATATATAATAAAGATAACAATTATAAAATAAGGGATGAGAGAAGGAGTATGCAAACCACATTATATGTTGTTGTTTATGTGGAAAACCTCTCAGTTAAAAATCACAATCGAGAATGTTATATGTTAGTATCTCACTTTCACTCTCTTGGAGAAACTTCATTCCACTATTTCTGCTACTTTAAATTGAAGATAGCACTACCTTATGAATAAAATTTTCTTCCTTCGACAATCATCAATAAAGATTTTATCTTTTTGTGAGAAAAGAGCCAAAGTATTGAGAACCTAAGTACAATAAGTTAAAATGCAAAATCCATGTATACTTAAAATTAGTAGCATGATCTTACACTACTCTACAAATTACAGCAAAGCTTGAAACTGCTCCTGAACAAATGATGATCTTGAGAGCATTGAGAATGAAAAAGAGCTTAAGAAAGTAAACAAAAAATGAGAGAATGGAACTCAGAGTTCGCAAATCACTTAAATGATTAGACATACTTTGCTTTTAGTTAGCACCTTATCAAGGATCCTAAGGATGTATTTGGATTGAGTGTTATTTTGAAGAGAATAACCCTCCAAAATATAATCGTGGGACCACGCGGATGGAAATGGGGTTTTGTAGAAATTCCGGGCGATTTCACTATACTTTTCACAAAAATTATATATAAAAATATATAAATTTTGCGAAAGATTAATTAGTAAGAAAAAAATTATATACCATGAATGCTCGTTCTAAAATAATTAAAAATAATGAAAATGAAATATTTACTATATATTAAAATTAGTAAGCTAGAACTCAATAAAAGTAAGTATTCTTATTTCTATATATATATATATCTATTAGGACAACCAATTGTATTACAACATCGAGTTTTAAATTATATTGAATTGAAAACATTAATTATTTTATTTATTTTATAAATTCTTTTTTCTAGCCATACTAATTTAGAATATTAGAAGGCTTTATTATTTGTTTGTTTACCACATAAAAAACTTTTTGAATGGAAACTTGAGATTTGGGGGGGGGGAATCTGAATTCCCCTGGATAACCCAGAATCTGAACGCCTCCTAAAGGATTTATATATAGGCATGAGAATGTTTTAGACCTATTTAAGTGAAGTAATAAGCATTATAAAAAAGTAGCAGGAGAAACATTAGAAGAATACAGTTTCAACGAAATTTAGTCGAACAAAAGGCAACAGTGGACTTTTAGTTATTAGTCAATTGAAATCATCATACAAAAAGTTGAACTACATTCGATTCACTTTAGTAATTGATAAATATCTTATGGGATATTTACACCCATAATCTTGAGTAGTTTCATAATTATGTACTTAACCCTTGGTAATCCATAATTACACACAGAACCCTGAATAGTCCTTATCTCCTACATAGCACAATCGTGAGTAGTTTAATAATTATGCATATAACCTCGAGTATTAGATTCTCTTCATTTCTTTGTTAGCTATTATAGAATCCGTTAAATAATTTACCTATGAGTTCGCCTTATTTACAATAGACCAATCCTCCTTCCCTTTCCTCTTCCTTGGACTTCCACTTCATCTCCCTCAAGTTGTTGCTACTAGCTACTTTTCACGCCATAACCAGCTATATCATGTTGTCATGTATGCACATTCACAACTGCAACGAGAATCTGCAACTCATTCCACCAAGAGCATCCAAACAATAGCTTACCTAAAAGAGCTGGAACAAGTATACAAACTTGCTCCATCCAGGGAATTGATACCTCTAGTACTTACAAATGTTGACAATGGAACCAACGTAAGAAGTTCCAAGTACACATATAATCTTCTGTAAAAAAATTATTTATTTGATTCTCAGATGAGATCAATTACAGTAACGCAGTGGTAAAGGTGAAGCCTTCCATCACTGAAATAGGAAGCAAAGCACTGTAGTAGTAAAGGTGAAGCCTAATATGGCGCCCACGGATCCGGGTTACCCATTTAAATAGCACTCGCAATATTTATGTTTTCTACTAATAGCATTAGGTTATTGAAATTTAGGAAAACTATTTTGATTTGAAATGACATTCACAATTAATTAAGAAGCTATAGAATAACAATTTATCATCAATTTATTTTGCATTAATTTCCATAAAAAGTTACACGTAATAAAAGAAGCTGCATTATGTACATGTATCTCAAAGTTTAGCAGAGGAGATAGAAAAGCATTAATCTTATCCTGACGTAAACTATAACATATGTACCTGTCGAGACTAACTGCGGAAGGTCAGGTTCGGCTATTGGACTACTATGATGCAGGTACTTATCTGCGATCCATGTTTTAGGGAGAAAAAATATCAACAAAAATTGAGCACAATATAATTAATTAAAAATAACAGATAATTCAGTGGCTTCAAAAGAAAGCAAGTAGATAGGGATTGACAATCAAATTTAATGAGCTACTTGCATGGAAATTAGTTTTCAAGTTGTTATGTATATGAATCCTATGACTTAGTCATCCTACCTCAATTATCCATACTTAACATTTTCATATATTGGTTATACGATCCATATTTAAGCTATTCCCTTTTTAATAATTATAATTCATGTTCGATGGATCTTGGTAATGTGGATGACGAGTCTTTGTTATGATCTGCGTCTTTATCTAATCTCTCAAGCTTAGTGGATAGATTGTGATCTTGGTCTGAGTGTAACTTCACATTATGACTCTAAGGTGTGACGAATGCCTTAGGATTGAGGGGGCATGCAGTGGAGTGTAATGCATCCTAACTAAGTTCTTAACACGTCCACTAACTCCATCTGACAACTGCACTCTCCAGTATAAAACATATAGGATTTCTATTCTTTCCCATCCTATTTCAAGTCTCAATGATTCTATAATTATTTGATTTATTAAATGCTTATTATGATCAAGGTGATCTAGATATCTTTCCAATATTCATGAGTCATGTGGATGGATCTTATTAAGTGTAGATGATGTGTCTCGTATTTTGATTCTTTCTTGTTAAATTTCTCAAGATCAGTAGGTAGTATGTGGTCTTGGTAAGACCTCACACTATGACTCTAAGGCAATAAGAAAGCCTTTGGGTTGGGGGGGAATCCACATGCGTTATCTCATGTTCAACTCATTATCAAAGATGCACTTCAAACTCTAGAGATCTGTGAAAATCTCAAAATTCACCTCATAGAGATAGTGGTACCATATCTTCAAAGCAAAGACAACTGCCGCCAACTCCAAGTCATGGATGGGTAATTATGCTCATGCAGCCTCAACTGACGTGATACGTAGGCAATCACGTAACCTTGTTGCATCAGTACTACTCCTAAACCCGCACTTGAAGTATCTGTATATACTGCATAATCTTGAGTGCTTGAAGGAAGTATAAGAATAGGCACAATCATCAAACTTCCTTCAATGTCCTAAAGGTACGCTCGCATGAATACTCCCAGATAAAAGGAACTCCATTCAGTGTCAATCGTGTCAAGGGAAGAACCACTCTTTAAAAACCGCTGACAAGCGTCTGTAATAGATTGTTAGTCCAAGGAAGCTTCAAATCTGAGTGACTATCTTGGGCTGCTCCCAAGACATGACTGCCTCAATCTTTACATGGCCAACTGCGATACATGTTCCAGAAATCACATGCTTGAGGAATGAGACCTGAGATAACCAGAACCCACACTTGCTCAGCTTAGCATACAACTTATGCTCTTGAAGTATGTCCAGGAATATCCTTAAATCATTTACGTGATCACATTCATTTCGAGAATATATCAACACATTGTCAATGAACACAACCACAAACATGTCCAAGTATGGAGGAAAAATCATGTTTATCATGTCCATGAATGTTGTAGAGGCATTTACGAGCCCAAACAACATATCAACTTGTAGTGCTCATATCGAGTCTTGAATGTTGTATTCGGAATATCTGACTCTCTAATCCTTAGTTAATGGTAGTCATATAGAAGATTGATCTTTGAAAAAATCGAGATCCATGTAGCTGATTGAATAAGTCATCGATGTATGGTAGAGGATAGTGGTTCTTCACCGTTTTCTTGTTCAAATGTCTATAATCTATGTAAAATCTCATCAATCCATCGTTCTTCTTGATAAAAAAAGAACGAGATCATCCCAAGGTGTAGTGCTCGATCTCACAAAACCCACGTCAAGTAACTTCTGCAACTACACCTTCAGCTCTCTCAAGTCGGTCGGTGCAATGTGGTATGAAGCCATCGATATTATTTGTGTACCTAGTAGTAATGTGATCATGAACTCTCGCTCTCTCATGCGATAAACTTGACAATTCATCAGAACACATTAGTATAATCTAATACTACCTTGATGTCCCGAGCCATCGGCTCTCCATCAGATGTCTCTTAGATAAATACTAGAAATGTGGTGCATCATCGATCTATGAGTCTCTGATCTCTTGATGAACGACAAATTGGCCTCTTTAATAAAGCCGTGTTATCTTAGTACATGAGGCAAATTTGGTTCAACGAAGACCATACTTTTGAATATGTGGAAATTATTTTACTTGGTAAGTTTACCAAGGTCAAACATAGGGACGTGAGCCTCTTCGTCTATTTATCAAATTTGGTCATTTAATTGATGTATGATTATTTTCTAAGTCTTAGGTCTTCATGAAGATACACAACAAAATGCAGATACAACAATGCAAAGAAATGCAGGTAGAATTACAAATCACGATGCATGTGATTTTTTCCATGCAATTATATGCATGAATATAATGCATGATTAAATGTCAGGTACATGTATGCAAATGAATATTCACAAATATTCCCTAGAGAATAAGAGCACAAATTATGATTCAAATTCAGAGTCAACTTGAGCATAAAAATAAAGAGTAAGTATTAATGGAAAAGATTTATACTTCAAGAGACACTATATAAACATAAAAATTCATCATATTTTATTCAGAGTCAAATTAAGAAATTAAGTATGCCTAGAAAGATAATGAAAAGGGCTTCAAAAAGACAAAGAAATCATGCAATTTGGATTTAATATGTCAAAATATGCTAAAAATAGTGCAGGGACATAAATGTAATAAAATACATAAAAGTAAAGGATAAATAATTGCAAATAGGTCCTTGGAAGCATCTATTTGCAATAACCAAAAATCAGTAGGGCCATCTATAATTTTTCCTTTGGTACGGAGGGGCATTTATGCAATTATTCAATCCCGACAGGGCATCCCTATAAAATACCAAAGCACACACGTGAAGCACATGCCTGGGGACCTTAATGTAATATGCAACACTTGGGGTGTCCTTAGTGCCATTTACCCAACCCCTTACGTGCAGGGCACGTGAGGGGGGCAGGCTCGGGAGGCACTTAAGCTCGGATGGCACGTGGCAAGTTCTGGAGCTCCGCGATATGGTTCGTGACACTCGAGCATCATTGCTTTGGAGGAGACGACGTAGCATCATCTATGTTGTCTGATCGTGAGGATCATATGGTATCTGCTCCTCGAGTTCATCAGCCCCGCAGCCTCCTACGACGGACTTGGTGGGGCTCCGGTGAGGTCGTATTCCCTCCACCGTGCTTAGTTGGCTCGCACGACGGTAGAGGAAGTTTTCTGAGGCCCTAGCGAAGTGGCTGGAGGTGGGTGAGGGTCCGAAGGATATTATAGTGGTTGGTCGATGAGGCCTCGCCAGAGGCGAGATGTGCGAACGGAGCACAGGTGCAAGCTTCAGCCATTGAAGTTCCTACAAGTTCGTATGATAGACGAAGCTGTGCAGTGCGTGCGTGAGTGAAGTGGAATGGAGTCCCATGAGGTGGAGGGTTGGGGGACTGGAGCTTCTTCTCCAGCGAGGTGAAGAAGGAGATGGGGCATGGGTGATCAGGTTGTAAAGGGGAGACACTGAGTGGATGGGTTGGCGAAGGTGAGGGTGGAGTGGCTAAGATTGTGGGATGCTCAATTGATGGCGAGGTTGGGTGTATGCATCGGAATAAATGGAAGAAGATGAATTATAAGTTAGGTAGAAGAGTACCTCGTCAGAAGGGGAACATAGTGGAGGAGGCAGCTTGGGTTGAGCACCGAAGGTACTCGGGTCTTCGCACGATGAGGGAGACTTGGCCTCGGTGCTCGACGATGCACGGAGGCGTCCACAATATGGTCGTAGGACCAAGGATCACACCTTGGGTACTAGGTTGGTATCGCCTCAACACCGCCTTGCACTGTCACTAGAGGGTGGAGGAAGATGGGCCGCAGCCTCATCGAGTGGTGGATGGGTGTGAATGGAGGCAGAGGGTGAAGTTGTATAGGCGGAGGTGGTGGCCATTTTAGGTGGAGCATGAGGCATTTTGTAACAGTCGAATGATGGTGCGAGAAGGTCAGATATGATGGTTTAATGGTTGGGCAAGGAGTGAGGGGAGTGATGGCTACACATGGAGCAGTTTAGGTTATGGAGAGTACGGTTGGAGCGACCTCCGAAAATGGAAGGGTGTGGTGGAGTAGCAAGACGTAACGGACGGGGAGGGAAAGGCGACTGAGGTGGAAGACAAGTTATTAGTTGTTTGGATCATGTGATCCAACGGCTAAGGTGAGAGTGATAACGGGGCTTTGACCTTTGCATGGTTGGTGGTTCAGATAGGGGAAGATTGGAGATGCATGGGCGGATCGGAGTAGGATGAACGATGATGAATCGAACGAGGAAGATATACGAGAAGAAGGCTACACCTGGTGATGCAAACAGATCAAGGATAAGGGTGGATGATTTCGCCTGGGATGAAGGATCGGAAGCTCCCTACCGATCTTGTCTCAACCCACTCTAGCGAAGGAAGAGAGGAGCTTAGCCGCCTACGGGACTGGAGCAGTGGCAAGGGGAACGGAGTGTGCCATGGATCACGCCTGGAGGTGGGGGTTCACCGACGAGAAGATGGAGTGGAGCTCACCACCCCTATATGATGGATTTCTTCCTTACTCGCTAGATATGGTGGATGGGGAAGAGCATCGGCGAGGGGAGGAGCTTTATAGGAGGGGTGAGATGGGTAACGATGAGGTCGGTGCAACGATCGGAGTAGGGCGTAGAGGCATTACGCGCAAGGGTGTGGGAGGTGCATGACCATTTTGTGGTGGTTGTGTAACAGTTGCAGAGAGAGGGAAGTGGTGGAGGCGTTACGCGCAAGGCAGCGCCGGCGGTTGCAAGGAAGATGGGGCGGGGTCACGTACATGCACGTGACCAGGGATTATGAGGATAGGTCACGTACGTGGCACGTGACTAGGCTGGAGGACAGGAGAGAAAAATGGGGCGCCACGTGGCACGCCTAAGGACTTCCACGTGTCACCCCAAAAAAATTTCAAAATTAAAAGAGGAAGAAAAATAGAAAAGAAATGGAAGGAGACCTCGGATCGAAAATTGTCCTTCACAAAAGTTGTTTGTCTCGACGAGATTACATCTTTCATAAAGGATCCAAGAGCAAAAGAGGTCATCTGTACAAAATGATTTTTTGGTGATCTCCATGTGTATAGAGAATCGAATTTTTTGGGGGGTTTTATATTTTTTGGTGCTTTTAAAAGAGGATAAAAATCTAAAAATACGATAAAATACAAGCCAATTAATTACACAGTAATCTAATTTTTGGATTTTTTATAAATAATAAAATAGGAAAATTAAATAGGAGTACGAAATATAAGATTTGTGTACAGACTCACATAGGACACTCGGACTCAGTCAGTTTCTTTGTTTTTTAGTCTTGATCTATATTTGGATTAACTTTCACATATGAGCTCCGAATTTTATGAAATTGATCTTCTTTTGAAGGTTTTTGAAAATGGAGTACTTAAAGGTGAGAGGCCAAAATCGGACACTATATGAGAAAGATATGCACATTTTAGCCCATCTGATGTGAAATTTGATTTTAGGGTTATTTGACAGTTATTTGAGTTAGTATTTTTTATATTTTTTTATGTATTCTTATTAGTAATATTTTCACAATGAAGTTCATTTCAGGTCAATTGGAGTTAGGATGAATTAATTAAAAATATGGGAAGTAGTAGCTTTTTATGCTAATTTACGCATTATGAAATTATGCATGATGAAATATGAACATCATTTACACATGTATGAATGATAATGATGTTATATTGATTGTTAAATGCATATGATTTTTGGGAAACAGAGCCTAATTGACCAATTTTAGCATGCTGGGATTCATCAGCTCTCAACACTAATATGTACTCCCTTTTGCAGTCATGTATTGTACCCTCAAAGGTAAACTCGGGTAAGTCCAGAATACTGAAGACAACCGTCTTCCTAAAGCAGTTAACCAGGGCATGATGAGTTGACAGCCAATCCATGCTCAGAATCAGGTAAAACTCATAGAGCTATAGCAGCAGACAGTCTGCAATCATCTCGTCACCACCAATCAAGACCGATAACCCTCTGACTATCAATCTTATTATGAACAACTGGCCACCAAGCCCATGGTTGTGACAGAGAGAATATAGGGCCTCTACAACTCTACATATTGAAACTAGACATCTCAAAGCTCATTCAATGTTAGAGAACCAATTAAAACATAGAAATGTTGGCTCCAGATGTTGTAGTACTATATAAGAACCAATATCATTAATTATAATAGTTGGTGTTCGCGGATAACTCTAGCTGTGCTTTTTTTATCTTTGGATATAATATCAAAATTAGTTATGAATAGTGACATCTCTGGTTCTGAATTTGAGTGTCATATTTTCGTTTAGGACTCGCGACAAGTCATAGAACTGTCGCTATACGAGAATTAATGTGATTGGAACTATAATACTACAAATGTATGTAACAGGATACCGTTGTTCTGATACCAAACGGTGATGCCTGCAGATCTGGGTTACTCGTTTACACATCATTCGTAGTATTGTGTTTGATATTGATCACATTAGGTTGGTGAAATTTAGGTAAAATTTTTTGATTTGAAATGACATTCACAATTAAGTAATAAGACACAAAATAACAATGTGTCACCAATTTATTTTGCATTAATTTCCATAAAAATTTACATGTAATAAAAGAAGATGCATTATGTACATGTATCCCAATTTGTAGAAGAAGAGATAGAAAAGGATTAATATTATCCTGAACATAAACTATAACATTGTGTACCTGTCGAGAGTAACTGTGGAAGGTCAGGTTCAGTTGTCAGACTACTATGATGCGTGTACTTATCTACAATCCATGTTTTAGAGAGAAAAGAATATCAACAAAAGTTGAACACAATATAATTATTAAAAATAACAAGTAATTCAGTGGCTCCAAAAGAAAGAAAGTAGATAGGGTTTGACAATTAAATTTAACGAGCAACTTGCATGGAAATTGGTTTTCAAGTTGTTTTGTATGTGAATCTCACAGACTTACTCATCCTAACTCAATTACACATATTAACATTTTTATATATTGATTATAATCCGTTTTTAAGTTATCAAATTTTTATTAATTATAATTCATGTTTGATGGATCTTGGTAATGTGGATGATGAGTCTCTATTATGATGTTTATCTTTGTCTAATCTCTCATGTTTAGTGGATAGTATGTGATAATGGTATGATTTGTGACCTCACACTATGACTCTAAAGCATGAAGAATGATATAGGGTTGAGGGACCTCCATAGGCATGCCATGGAGTGTAATGCATCGTAACTAATTTCCCAACACGTCCCCTAACTCCATCTAACAACTGTAGATAGGATTTCCGTTCTTCCCCATCCTATTTCAAGTCTCAATGATTCGTTATTTCTTTGATTTATTAAATCCTAAGCTCTTCCGCAAAGCTCCGGACCTATCCTGATCATACCAGCAACTGCGCGACACCTCCAAGAAGCTTTTACCCATTTGCAACACCTGAGACTACCATAGGAGGGAGCGATACCTGATCGAAGCTCGGACGGTGTTGTGTTCTTCCCCTTTCTTCCATAGGGTTCACGACCGTTCGATCGAAGTCCTTCTCCAGATCGATCCCCATCCGTTGGATCTGAGTGCCATCAGAATTTCGATTAGCCTCCAAGATCTAATCTCGTCCATTCACACACAAGAAGAGGTATTGACCGTCGAGGGGCCGACACATAGATAAGTTAAGAGATCTCACCAGAATCAACAACCCAACTTCCTTCTCATCCAACAGAAAGTTAGTTTCAATGATGAAAATAGATTTCATACATGCAGGGGTTTTACCTTTGTCAACTGAATTCAGGTATTTTTGGCAGTTACGCCTCCAGTGCCCTGGCTTCTTGCAGTGGTGACAAACATCAATTTTCTTCGATGCTATCAATGTGGATGCATTGGAAGATGAGTCGACGTCTTGACTCTTCTTCTTTTTCTTCTGGATCGGACACTTCCGAGAACCTTGCTTCTGATTGTGCTTTCCTTTGACCTGTGTAACCATTGCACTACCAGAGGGGCCATCTCTCTTCATTATGTCCTCAGTGGACTTTAATGCAGCTAACAACCCATCGTTAGTAAAATCGACTTTACTCATGTGGTATGTAACCACAAAGATGTTGAAAGACTTAGGGAGTGACAATAGAAAGAAGTCTGCTTGCATATCTGCGTCCATGCCTGCGCCAAGGGTTTCCAACTCAGAGAGGTACCCAAACATTTTGAGTACATGTTCTCTGACAGAGGTTCCTTCCTACATCTTGCAGCGAATAAGTTCTTTCATTATATTATAACGTTGTGTGCGGTTCACATCACCAAACATTTCTCTCAAAATCAACATAATGCCATGGCAAGTGTCCATTTCCACATGTTGCTTATGCAACACATTGGACAATGAACCAAGAATATAACACCTTGTCAGATTATGATCTTCATCATATCTATCATTATATTCGATTTCTTCTGGGGTCTTTGGGCCTGCGTACTTATCCTTTTACAGTACATATGAGATGCGCTCAGCAGAAAGGACAAGATCCAAATTTCGGATCCAATCCGAATAATTTGGTCTGGTCAACTGATTGACCTCCAGGAGTCTGCTAAGTAGATTTATGCACTTCATTTTCTGAAATTAAGAATGCACTATATTAGAACATATAAATAATTTTGTATTCAATTTAAAATCATTTATTAAGGAATTGTTAATCAAATTAGTCTTGCTTTTTTCAACTTTGAAAGTTCATTCCCTCTATCACTTTCAATGCAAGAGATATACTTATTGTTGTGTCTCTAGCAAAAACTGGGATCTCCTCTTTATCATTGTCACATCCCAATAATACGAGAACTTATAACTCGGATAAAGAGAAGCGAGAATACATTCCACCTTACAAGTTCAACTTGCATTTTCCAATTTGGTCTTTAATGCACGGTCTCACCACCCCTAAGGTGATGTTGACCCGTCGTTAATTGAACCAACCGTCAATAGGATTAGTACTCGCTATACGCAATCCAATATCACCCCAATAATATAAGGGATCTATATTGGGGTCACTACGCATACGGTCTTACTCTTTCGAGAAGCAAAGAGCCTGATCCATATGCGCTTGCATACAGGAGCTGTCGCTTCGGACAAGCGTATCCTACATACAATCCCTGGTGACGGAACCCTTAACCTTAAGGGGAGACCATGGATGTCACTTATGTGATCCTCCACATCATATTCAAATTTTAATTAATTATCATGAATCATATTCACATAAATAATTCTTCCAAGGGAAATACACATCTATTCATAATAGAGTGTTTCAATTAGATATAATCAATTTAATCATATTAAATCAATTATCCGTCTAATTCAATCAACAAACTTGATTGTTACTTGAAAGGATGGTAATATCTCAAAGCATGTATTATTTGAATTTTAGTAATTCAAAATACACGGTGATCTCTCATGCATTATCGAGTCCCTATCCGTTATCATGCCAGTATCGACGCGAGTGGGACAGACCGATCACGGTGCAACCTGCTACCCTGACGGTCTCCGACTAGACATTATATCCACCTCAGGTAAGGATAATGTCAAATTGGTCATTGTGTACTTAAGATGATAATCGATTTTTCAATCAAAGTTATATCATATAGTAATAATCAAAACCATTTTTTATTATAAGGAAGTTTGCTAAACAAATTCCCAATCCTATTCAAGCAAGTTTGTTTGTTGATTGTGTAACCAATTGTGATCTAGATCATATCTAATCAATTATTGGTTAAGGTAATGTCAATTAAGGAAATAATTATCACTAAATATTTCTCAAATATTTTCCATAATTATTCCAGGAAATTAACAATTAATTTCACCAATTGACAATCACATGGTTCTTGATTAGGAATGTAATTTCCAGCAGTGACCACCACTTACTAAAATTAATATATCTCAAAGTCCCCGAAACAGTGGATCCATGTTCATTAAAATGATCATTTCTTGAGCAAACGAAATCCAAATTATACAAACTCGGATCCTACGCTTTCC
The DNA here is from genome assembly GCA_037367405.1 of Ottelia alismoides. NCBI lineage: Eukaryota > Viridiplantae > Streptophyta > Magnoliopsida > Alismatales > Hydrocharitaceae > Ottelia > Ottelia alismoides. The sequence continues at coordinate 122,317 of JAZKJV010011035.1, forward strand.
TTATTTAATGGCGAACAAAATCCAAATGATTATCGTGTTTAAGCATTTTAAACAAGCTGAAAATGTTCACTAAACAGAGATGCGAAAATGATATGCGACAAAACTTTCGCAAACCCTAACGTACCCAAGTCTTCCTAGGTTTATGGATCGTATCCAAAATATCAGACCTAAGACTCTGATACCACTTGAAGGATATGAAATAATCCTTAAGAGAATCACAGAAGCTTGAAGATCCTATCATATACGATCGAGAATGACTAGTCGCACTAGTTGTTCGATGCAGCGGAATTTAAAATTTTTTATGTGATGAAACCACAAGATTCAAGAAAAATTCTTGGATAATTTCATCTAAACCACATATAGTATAAAGGAATACCTCTTGTAGCATGGTTGTGATCAAGCCTCTAAGAAAAAAGACCTCCTGTCTCAAGTCTGATCTTCGGAGGAGACGCTTGCGAGCGCAGGGATGAGTCACATGCTCCTCGCAATCCAAGATGTTAATACAAGCAATGGAACTCCTGATATTGTCGTACGAGATTGAACGTGTTCTTCGTGAGAGAGGTACACCAAAGAAGATGGAGAGCCAAGATTCGTCGAGGCAGCAACACAGTGGTGAAGCGACGATAGAGTCTTCTTCTCTCTGGGGTTAGATGGACGACCACCAATGGAGAGAGAAGGAGAGAGAGATAGTGAGAATGAGAGAAAGATAGAGAGGAGAGAGCTTGGTGTAAGCTTGTTAACCTCATATAAGGGGAAGGGGTGCCTCTTCTAACATAGTGTTTTTGGAGTCCATGGATTGTGATCCATGGACTACACAAAATCAATGGATGAGATTGATTTGTGCTTCTTTCAATGGCCAAGATGTTGTTGGTAAAAACACAACAATTAATTTAATTAGATTAAATATATATTGATAAATCAACATAATTTAATCCTCAAATTAAATCAACAAATCTTGGAGATAATGGAGAGGAAAATCTCCCCCTTCCATATAGAAGTGGTGGACAACCATCCTTTTATGTTGGAATTGGTGGCTGTCTCTACTCCTATTAGAAGTTGGAGATTTCCAATACAATCTCCAAGATTGCATGATTCCATGTATCTCCACTTTTTACAACAACAATTGTTGTAAGTTATTCTACAAAAATAATTCATAATTATTTTGAGAATATTGCAACCTTGCCATTGAAAATTTGTGAATCATATTCACATGCCAGAATAAAATGTAATTTACATTTTCAATTAATTATCTAATGTGAATCCAATTCACACCAATAATTAATTAAAAAATATAAATCATAATATTCTCTCTCTAATACATTACAAATCACATTTATAATATATTATAAATAATTGGATATTGCTACCCACATTATTCTCATCCACAATAATTAAATCGTATTTAATTATATTGGATCATCATTCTCATGCATCCAAATAATGTGAATCAAATTCACATCATTCAAGATAAACATATCACCTTTAATTAACCATTTCTCAAAGCTTATATATAATTCAACTATGGAATTGTTCTTTACTCTTTCAATAATAATGCATTTTCTCTGCAGATACTTGGAGATAAGGATAGGATGATATTACATTCCACGTATAGTGACTTGGATATTGAGATCACATCTCATATCTAGATCTCATGGATCTCTCACAGATGCTTGATTAAATCAAGACTGTAAATCTAATCTTCTCATTGAACCCCATTCAGATAAATGTCTGACACTTGGACCAAGATAAAATTACTTCTCTACTGAGAGATGTCACTAAAATCCAGACCTATTTTATAACTCCCTCATAATGGAAGCGTCATTGTTATACAATCGTTTATGATCACATCACCCTCAAGTATTCTTAATATATGTACATCATGCATACTGGAAGACCTATGATCAACCCAAAGATATGGATCAATTTTACACTATCATCATCAGGATTTGATTATCAAGTTTTTCATTCTTGGTCATTGGGATTCGGTATCAATCATATGCTTTCCTAAATCATATATCATACCTTCAAATTCTTGTCATGCTTCCAAAGCATGACGACTATGCATGGAATTTTATCGGTCCCAATACCCTCATGAGTGAACTCATGTCTTCCTATTTACAAGTGAACCTGTATGATCCCTTTGAGAGATTGTATTACTCATGTGCCCTTACATATACACTAGCCCGCTGGTGTATAGATCTTGGTTAGGTCATCAACCTATTGGTCTGCCAAATGTACATACTCAGACACATAGTGGCACATATGTCTTTGGTCAAAGGATGTGTACCTATATTGTGACAGTATTCGACATAGGACTTTGGTTGTCTTGATCTTTTTAAGTCAACCCTTTGACCTAACTAATCTGAAACCTACGAATCACTATTCCCATGTAGAGGACCTGCATCAAGAGGTCAGTCAGATATCAGCCTTAATGAGAAAGGATTTCCATCTCCTGCTCAGGATGGAGATCATCTCTTAACAATCATTTAACAGTGCTTGATGAGTCCTCAATCAAACTCCTTAGATATTCATCCAAGCACTATCCTCTATGATTCAATCATTGAATCAACAGTTGTATGACTATTAAGATGGCCATGGTACATTACCCTAATTGTATAGAGGGACCTTATAGTGCATTCATTCATTTAATCTCATAAATGGAGTGAAACAATCAATAACTTTTATTGATAAAAACATACATTACAATAACATTTATTGTAAGAATAGTTCTTCTCGGGCTCACATGGCTAACAATCTCCCACTAGCCCTCATAATCATTCAGTAACAATCCTTAAACCCGTACTCATTACATGATGGTCAAAAACCTTCTGTGTCAAAGGTTTGGTAAGAGGAGGATCAGCAACGTTGTCGGCAGAGGCTACCTTGGTATGATGATATCACCACGCTATTTAATCTCCTGAATGATGTGCTATTTCCTTTCCACGTGCTTGCTCTTTTGAGGCCATCTGGGTTCTTTCACCTGAGCAATGGCTCCTATGTTATCGTAGAGTAACGGGTTGGGAGTTTCAGAGGAAATTACGCCAAGTTCCAGGATGAACTTGCACAACCACCGCCTCCTTTGCAGCATCCAATGCGCCAATGTATTCGGCTTTTGTTGTTGAATCTCCTATAGTGTCCTGCTTCTTTCTTCTCCATCTCACAGCACCACCATTCAATAGGAACACAAGCCCTGATGTCAACTTTCGATCATTAATATCTGACTGGAAGTCTGAATCTGTATATCCCAAGACTTGGAGATCACCATCTCCATAGACCAAAATGTAATCTTGCGTCCGTCTTAGATATTTGAAAGTGTTCTTTAATGCGTTCTAGTGTTGCTCTCCATAGCAGGATTGGTATGACATACCACTCCCACTGCATGGCAGATGTCTGTCCTAGTACACATCATAACATACATTGAGCTTCCTACGGTTGATGCATAGGGGCATCCAACCATGGCCTTCTTTTACTCAACACTTTGAGGATCCATCCCTTTTAGACAGGTGGATACCAAAGAGGAGGAATCCTTTCTTAGAACTATCCATACGGAAACGTTCAAGAATTTTCTTAATGTACCCATGTTGTGAGAATCCCAATATACTATTTTTTCGATTTCTGAAGAGCTTCAGGCCTAAGATATAAGAGGCTTCTCCAAGATTTTTCATCTTGAAGGTATGAGATATCCAAATTTTCACAGTGGTCATCATCCTTGTATCATTCCCAATGATAAAGACGTCATCTACGAAAAGCACGACGAACACAATGGCGCTCCCACTAAGCTTCTTGTACACAGAAGATTCATCAGGATTCTGCACAAAAGCATAACTCTTTATGATTTCGTTAAATCTGATGTTCCAGCTACGAAAAGCTTGTTTGAGCTCATAGATGGATTTCTTCAGCTTGCATACTTTTCCATCCTCAATTATGAATCCCTGGGGATGCTCCATATAGATATCCTCCTCAAGGTATCCATTGAGGAAAGTCGTCTTGACATCCATCTGCCAGATGTTGTAGTCCAGAGATGCGGCTATAACCAACAGTGTCCTGATGGACATAAGCATAGTCACAGGAGAGAACGTCTGATCGTAGTCGATGCCTTATCTCTGTGTGTAGCCTTTGGCCACGAGTCGTGCTTTGAAAATCTCTACTTTCCCATCAGGTCCCCTTTTTCTCTTGAAGATCCATTTACACCCAATGAATTTTACCCATTTAGGTGGATCCTCTAGGGTTCATACACCATTCTTATGCATGGAGTCAATCTTTGACTTCATTGCTAGCATCCATCTATCCATGTCATGATCCCCGAGTGCTTCATCAAATAAAGCGGGATCATTATCAGTCTCACCTGACACATGGAATCCATACCTTTCAGGTGGTGCAACCACCCTCGAACTCCTTCGAAGAGGTATGGGTGTTTCATCTTCATTTATCTCTTCAGTTTCTGGTTCAGGAAGCTCAGAATCCTCTAGAGATTCAACGAGTTCCTCTACTTCATTTTTGTCTTGACCTTTAAGGAAGTCATCCTCTAGAAATTTCACATCTCTAGATACGAAAACCTTTTGGGTCTCATGGTCATAAAGCTGGTATCCAATACCATCTTTAACATACCCAATAAAGTAACACTCGTAAGAGCGAGATTCCAACTTACTTGCGTCCACATTCTTCGCATGGACCAAGCAACCCCAAACCCTCAAGTGTTTCACACTAGGTTTGGTTCCATACCAGAGCTCGTGAGGAGTCTTAGGCATAGATTTGCTAGGAAAATTATTTAGGATATATATTGTAGTCTCTACTACAGATCCTCAGAAACTAAGAGGTAAATGTACTTCACTCATCATTGATTGGATCATATCCATAATAGTCCTATTGCGTCTCTCAGCGATACCATTAAGTTGGGGGGTTCCAGGAGGAGTGAGATTGGAGATAATTGCATTCTCTTTAAGGTATTCTTTGAATTCATCTGAGAAGTACTCGCCACTGCAGTCAGATCAAATCTGTTTAATCTTCTTATCGGTTTGGTTCTCGAACAAAGCCTTGAATTCTTTTAACTTTTCAAAGGTTTCATATTTATGATGTAGTAGGAAGATGCATGGGCACTAATGGACTTCCGTGCCGCACACCTCTTTGTGGCTGGAAAAAGCCACCTTCCGACCGACCATTCACTAGGACCGAGAAGGATGACGTAGTGATACATCTTTTCATCCACACAGTCCATCTATTCGGGAACCCTCTTCTCCTAAATGATGACCACAAGAAGTTTCAATCCACACAGTCATATGCTTTTGGCAAAATCTATCTTCCACAACACCCCCTTTGCATCCTTACGCCTCCACTCTAAGAAAATCTCCAACGCCGTAACTAGCCCATCCACCATTTGGCATCCCGGAGTGAACACAGATTGACCCATTAAAACAATAGAGTCCATGACCCCCTTGAGCTTGTTCGCTAGCACTTTTGCCACAATGAGGTAAATTCCATTCGAAAGAGCGATCGGCCTGAAATCTTCTACTTGTGCCAGGTGATCTTTCTTTGGAAGCAAAAACAAAATTGCCCTGTTAACCTTCTCGAAACCCCTGTTTCTTTCTCTGAGCTCTTCTAGCACTTCTATGATCTCAGCCTTCAGCAGTTCCCAAAACTCTATGTAAAATAAGATTGGGAACCCATCCGACGCTGGCTCCCCATCTGCATTCAGTACCCAAATTGCTTTCTTCACTTCACTCTCCTAAAAGGGTGTCACCAACTCCTTATCCTATCCTGATGACAAACTCTACACCCCCTCCCCAACCATCCTTTTTCCTTCTCAACGACACCTCCAGAAAATGCCCTCTCAATGCACCGCCAATTTGCGATTCCCCAGAAAGCCTCAGTACTGCCACCTCAAGTTCTTGAATGTGATTCATCCTCCTTCTGCCAGATGCCATGGTGTGAAAGAATCCGGTATTAGCATCCTCTTCTCTTAGCCATTTCTTCCTGAATCTCCATATCCATTCCACCTCTTCTTTCCAATCCTCTTTCAAAATCACCTTCAAAAGCTTGGATCTCTTTTCGTCTCCTCCTGATCCAAACCTCTCGTATCATTAAGACCATCTAGATATACCACCTCCTCCTTAGCCTTATCTCTCTTCTCCCTTTTTTTCAGTCTCACGTCTCCTCCATACTCCTTCAGGAATGACTTAAGCAGCACCAGCTTAGCTGCCAAATGACTAACCTTCGAACCCATCGGACTCCACCTCCTTCATTGATCTGCTACCAACTCTTTAAATACATCTTTCATCATCCAAGACCGCTCAAAGTGAAAGAAGATCATGCCTATTCCCTCCTCACCTAAAGACCATATAATGGGCACGTGATCTGAGTGAGCCCCCGGAAGAGCCCACGCCTGTGAAAGTGGGAACTTCTCCACCCCCTCCATGGAAAGTAGAAACCTGTCCAATCCTGACCTTGACCTTGTATTATGCCATATATAAGCACAACATGTCGCATCTATAATTTTTAAACCCAAAGAATGTGTCATATCCCATAAACATTCCTCACCGTAAAGAAGAAACCATTTGCTTGATGCCTGAGACGAACCGAGAGTGAAAAGGTGGACCTCCACTCTGCAACCACCTCAAAATCATCCTTCCTCCATCCCGTGAGCAGTCCTCCCACCACCCCCGTGCCTCCATCGTTGCGGCCTCAAAGCGTCGTCCAATGTCCAAATCGCAGCCAACCTCTACCAAACTGCGAGACAACTTTGTTCTTGCAACAAGAAGATATTAGCTTTGGTCTCACATATCAGATTCCCGACCCCCATGCGATTTTCAAGTCGTCTAAGACCCCTTACATTCCAGGATAGCATCTTCATTTCGCAATAATTGATCTCTTTCTAAGTGAAAGTGGTTGCACCATCCCCAAACATTCGGCAAATCCTCGATCTAAAGGGCTAAAGTGATTTGGCCTTCCCCGACCTGAATATCCAATCTTCTATGGCCGAGACTAAAGCACATGTCGCTCCACTTTCTCCAAGATCCGCCCTCTGTCTCCTTCAACCCGACTTCAATTCAACACCCTTCTCATCGCAAGCTCCATAGATTCGACCACCGTCTGACCTAGAGTCCTCCACTTCTAACCACATCCCGAAGCTCCATCGCTTCTAGCCAGCACGACCTGCTCCATCCCTGACTGCCAAATCTTAGTAGTCTGCGCTTGAATCCCTCCCCCTGCTGCCAAACCTTGCGAGGTAGACTCCACCAACTCGTCTGAGCCAACCTCCGTCCACCCTTCCACCACCACTACTGCCAAGCCCCCCAAGCCCCCGAGCCCTCGAGACTCCGATCCAAACTTCGCCAATCTTCGCTACCTCCGAGCCTCTGTGCCCTATGAACCTCCGAGCTTCCGAACTCTCCAAGCCTCCTAGCCAAGTTCCGCACCTCACGACCCCCCGAGCCAAAATCCGCCACTTCCTATGCCAACCCCTCCGGACCCACCTCCGCTAACCCCTCCGAGCCAAGCCCTCCGAGCCAACCCCGTACCTCCCTGCCTCCATCCCCTTCGCACCAACCTCTCAATCCCTCTCTCACCCCGGGTTCTTCAGGGGATCTCCTTCCTCGCCCTCTTGACTGGAGTTGACTCCCCCCTCTAGTTGCTTTCCCTCTAGCCCACCAACCCCATCTGATGTCAACCCCTCCCAGTGGGTCTGCCTTCGGGACCTGGACACGGGCCACCTCAGCTGCCTCCAAAGCTATACCTTCACTTTGCACCAAATAGTTGGGATCGATAATCCCAGGACCACCCACATGCGAAGCCTTAGGTCTCAACTCCAGATTTTCAAAGAGTTTGTCAGAGGTTTTCCCCTCCCATGCAGATCCAGCACCCGAGTCCGATCCCAGATCTGATAAAGGACCCACCTCCACCCGGACCTATGCCAAAGGATCCGAACCTTGAGTTCTATCCCCGCCCGCCTCCTTTGCATCTACCTTAAACTAAGGGGACCCAAAATGCACCTTTCCCTTGAATTCCCTCTCGAGAATCAGAAACACTCCCATTGATGAAACACCTTGTATGTCACATGAGATTCGAGGAAGTGGTTTTGTAATGCCACGGAATGTTGCAGTGCTCCGAACTGGGTCCTCCTCGGTCAGTCGCATTGTCAGCTGACCCTTCACCACCTCTGCCCACCAGTTGCGAAGGCCGACCTCACGGACCTCTACCTCCCTGGGAAAGAAACAAGGCTTGATCATCGCTACTTCGATGTCCAAAACCTTGCCAAGATAACGCACCCTCCTCCAACCCAACGCCGAAGGGATGAAACACTGCACGTGGACCACCAAATTCACTTCCTTACCCACTTCACTACTGTCTGATACGATCCCAACAACCAATGCCATCATTGCGAGGATCTCCCATACTTGTTCTAGCCTTCTCTAGATAGAGGTATACCTCTCACTCACACTAAGTTCAACATCTAAAAATCCACACGACCATCAAAGATATTCGAAACACGCCACCAAAGGAACGCCTGCCTATTCTTTCTCATCCACAACAACGCCTTCATTTCATGCTCCACAAGCCCTCGTGCCACTACTCGCCATGGACTCACCATCGTGACGTCCCTATCAAAACCCAACCTTCCCTCAACATATATATATCAGTCTCGCGCCTCCTCTGCTACTCTTCCCCGACGTCCCATACACTTTCACTATGCTTTCCCTCTATGCAAAGACTCAAAGCAAAGAATGAATAAACGGGCTGGTCCGACTTCGACGAAAGAACCTCTAACTGAGAAAAAGTTGGAAGGATTGAGATGTTAATAGCACTCTTTGCCTCTGGCCACGTGTATTTGGAAAGCTATGATATCGAAAACTCGATCGGTTCGGCTAATATAGGCCTCTTTCTACTTTCGCTTCCTGAGCTTGGAAAAAGGAACCGGCGAGGATGTGGTTCCCTCTCTCCTTTTTTGCTCTGATTTTCTTGTGTTTAGCATATAGCTAGCACCTTCTCGGAATCTTGCGGAGTCAAGCTCTTGATATATACCATGTTCGTCAGACTGATGACTCAGAGCATATCTGTTGCTGCAACCACGTCTGATGTGCTGAGGAACAACAACCTAGAACCATCTCCCTCATCGATTAGTACCACTCCCTACTGAACCATCTCTTTGCGGCTCTCCGAGGGCACACTTGCACACTATGTGCGAAGCCAAGACAACGGAAGCTCTGGATGGGCTCACGATAGGGTGACGCCCAATGTCAAAGAGATTCGCACCGGAAACTCCCATGACCAAAGGGCTTTCCCTTTTGTCCCTAACACTGGCCACCAAGAGGATCCCTCCCCCCTGCTCTCCCCCCTACGGAGCAACTTTTTAAAAATTGGACCAAATGTTGAAGTGGCCAGTCTTTGATTTGGTCAAACCGGGTCAGGCTATCGGTCCAAACCAGTTGGACTGATGATGATGTCAACATGATGTCATCATTCCTATCGGGCTTAATTTACTGGTCTGACCGGTCGAACTAGCTTTTTGAACCGATAACATCAGATACATATATGTAAGTATGTATTTATATATCAATGTAATAATATTAAAATGTCAAATCTTTCAATAGAATAACATGAGTGGATATTTCAAGCAATACTTTACAAAAGATAGTCACATTTTCTTGCATTATATATGAATACAAAATTGCAATCATTTATTTATAGTTGCTTCTAAAAAGTTACTCTAAGAAAGTAGTGGCACAACTTATATTACAAAAAAGAGAGGGGCGTAATTGGTATTGCAGAAGTTAAGAAGGGCACATGTAATAAAAATCCTATTACTTCATTATTTAAACTTTTATTTTTTGAAAATTTATCAAACCATCAAAACTGGGTCAACCCGATCCAACCACCAGAGTCAACATAGTCTGACCACCGGTCTAACCTGATTTTTTATTTTCCTTTTTTTTAAATTAATTACATGGAATTGGTTGAACCGACCGGATCAAGATCGGTTCTCGGTCCAACCGGTTCGATCGGTCGATCTGATCTAGTTTTTTAAACCCTGCTATGGAGTCTCTCCTCCCACCCACCGCATAGAACGTTGGTGCTCCCACGCTGTCGCCGTCGAGCTCTCCCTCACCCCTGGAATCTCAACGTGCATATGCATGTACAATAATGTTTAGTCTATTCATAGTTGAATGACTATAATTGTATAGTATTTTTAAATTCAAACATATATTATTTATTAATGTAATGTAGTAATTATATAAAATTGTGGAAAGAGAAGTACATATGCTACATATGATAAGATAAACAGTAAATTACAAAACAATCCCTGAACAGTACACATGATTTCAATATCATACATGAACTTGAAAAAGGTAATAATGCAGTAATCGAACTTTAAGATTTGTCTGATATGGTCCTTCACTATTAAAATTTAATTGAGTATTTCGTCTTTTTAGCCTTAAATTTCAATAGTCATGGATTACATCGAGACAAATCTTAAAGCTCATATACCATATTGTTACCTATTAAAGTTCAAGTATGACATTGAAATCAAATGTATAACTCAAGGACTTTTTTCATCTTACTCTAAGATAAATAACAAAAGATTGAAACCAACGATTTATGTACATCTTCACTTATGCAATCATTTGCTCCAGCAAAAATATGAAAGCAATGTTAGAAACAATCATTGAAATTAGTTGAATAAAATATACCCACGTAAAACAGGTTGAAATTACAGACCAACAACATTCATACAAAAAAAACAGAAAATATCACTTAATTTTGTAAAAAGGGAAACAATACTAAACATTTCAAAAAATTAGTGGGTTCATTATATAGGTTTGTTGCCATCCAAAACATCCATCATTTGAAAAATAAAAATTCCAAACATTAGTAAATCCAATAATTAAACATTATAATATTAAAAGAATAGATAACTGAAAATATGTGTTATTACCTGTTTATCATGCTTCATATCAGTTGAAGTTATTTTTTCGTTGAATCTTGTTTATTGGCCGTTGTTCGAGCTACTATCAGATGTTGATGTTGTCGACTGTGATTCAATTCTGAAAGATTTTAAAGTATTAACAAAATTAAACAATTTATTGAAATCAATTTCTTTCTTAAATTAACAACAATTTAATAGGTATGGCAATTTTAACTTTGCCAGATAATTCACTTTAGGAACATTCAAGTTAACATAAAATTGCAAGGAATCAGTGCAGCACATTATAGGATGGCCTTTAACAGAACAATAGTTCGGCTCCATATGGAATTCTCAAATAATGGGGAAAAGTTAAATGTGATGTATCTGAGTGTTTGTACAATTTAAATCAAAGAAGGAAAATTTCAGTCAATGGTAACTCAAAATATGATTGATTTCAACATAATAATTTTCAGTAGAAAACTACCATAGAGAACGGAAATTTGCTTTAAAAAATAGTATAAAGCATAAATAATATATAATCATATATCTTCTAAAAATAAAGGTGGCTCTTCAGAATCTACATAGGTGATTCCTTTTTGTTGTTAGTAGCCTCTACTTGGGAAAACCCAAATTGTTTACCACTTACTTCGTCCTCGTTAATGAAAAGAGTTGCTATTGATCACAAGTTCATAAAAGGAGAAAGTGTAAAACAAATATCCGCGATAGAAAATAAAAATATATAGGAAAAATAATTAGGGCAACATAAAAAATGTTACATGGCACATTTTTACTACGGGAAAAATCATACTGAGTTTACACTGCAACAAATGTTATATATTATAATGTATTTCTAAAATAATATAGATGCTCGGTTTGTATATACTGGTGATATTTTATACACAAAAATGAAGTGGTTGCAATACGATTCCTTGAAGGAAGCTTTATTGCCTTGTTAGTTCATCATTTGACAACAAATATAAGAAACGTGAATTGGCTGCAACATAATTTTAAGAATGGATTTAAATTATCTCTCCATTCCATGGTTAAACAGTACACTTAACAATCCGTTGACTCGTATCTTGCGATGGTCTAGTATCCTAATAAGGCCGGAATACAAGTCACTGCGGCGACCGCTCACAAGACCAACAAAGTCGGACAACAATCAACCCACACAAAATAATTAAAGCAATTAAAGTGAATTGAGCCAGTGAATAAGTGTAGAGTGTCGAACCACATGAAGCAAAAGGGAGTAGAGAAAGATGAGCAATCTAGAGGTGTTTTTATGTATTTTTGTTTTTAATTGTTTTTTGAGTTTTTTACTATTCCTAATTTTTATAGTTTTATATTATATATATTTTTGAATTTTATATTTTTCATTTTTTTAATTTTCTACTTTATTTCTTTTTAAGTTATAATAAGGATATATGTGTATATATAATAATATGTGGAATATAAGTACAAAACGTATCGTATATATGTCATAAATATAAAAATTCAAAAAATATATGCAAGAACGATCCTTTTTATTTTTTTAAGGGTTTTAAAAATATATATTAGGTAATTATAATTAATAATAAAAGAATAGATATATAAGTGATATATGACAATATATAGTTTACGTAGGATTTTATATTCATAAAAATACCTAAAGATACTCAAATTTTACAAAATAAAATGTATTTATATTTTCCCTATATATTTTTACTCTATTTTTATGCAATTTATGTAATTTTTAATAATTTTTAGGTATTTTTAAAGTTTGAAATATTACAAAATAGGGACCTGATAAATCGACTGAGAGTTGTAGGTTTTTAAAATTATCTAATAATAACAAAATTTCCAAAAACTAATTTTAAAATATGCTATATAATATATATAAAAACATACAACACAATGTTATTTTTTTATTTTATAGGATTTTTGCTAGTTTTCAAAGATTAGGAGGGTTTTTTGACTTTAAGGTTTTCTTTTGATTTTTGTTTGTAATGGTAATATACACTGATATATAATATATAATTTTTTTGGGAATTTTAGAGAGGGTTTTCTAATTTTTTATATTTTTTAAGCTAAATAAGGCAAATATAGCTTCTAAATAAATTTTAATAAATGAAAAAATGCATGAAAATACTAAATAAGAACAACATGAAGCATTCATACAATTTTTCCCATCATTTTTGATGCATTGGATCTATTTAATAAAAATGAAAAGACATAAACAGATAAAACGATCTAGCATGGGTATATTTGCAATAAAAAGAAAGTCAAAGATTTTCCATGCAAATTTCCCTAAAATATTACTATTTTTACAAAATTAAAGTACTAAAATGAAATAACATAACCCGGGAAGAGTTCCCTACAAAATTCCTACCTCACATGGGATGTCATGTGAGGTGACCTATCACAGACTTAAATGCAATATACAAAACGTTCCAGGGCGTCCATGCAATTTTCACACAAGTGTTTAAACTAACTTAAATATTACATGACCAAATAGAAAATACAAAAAGGAGGATGGACTACTAATAAATTTACCTAAAATAACGCACTATCGGACGATGCTGAGTGCGCCACGTGTTCGATCATGCGCTCCTCCTCGTGCACTGGTTCGGCTTCGATTCAACGGATACTATTAGAACTGGAAGTTGTATTCATCCGACAGTTCTGAGGCATGTTGGAAGAACTCGAAAGAAGGTTGGCCTTGACGAGTTTTATCCAAGAATACACCATTGTTCGAGCTCTCATTTGTCTCTGATCGGTCCTTCAACTTTTTGTAGCCACCCCGCGTCTACAAGAGGGCTTAAATGGGTCCAAACCCCAACAGGGGGCGTTTGAGCTACAAGACCTGAGGCTCATGTTCTTGACCCGATCCCCCTTCTAGGTTGCTCGTTCAGGCTCAAACCATGCACAAAAAGTTTAAGGGGTTCGAGGGGAACTCCCTCAACCCATTTAGAAGTTGCTAGGCATTGTGAAATGAACAGGTGACGGGTCTCCCATGAAAGGCCACGGAAGAAACTCGGTCAGGCATGATACTTGCATGATCAGGAGGGAATCGATGGGATTTCAATGGGGAACATGATGGGGAACAAAATGGTGGTGAAATGGCGGGTCAAGGACAATCAAATACAGAGAATTTCGAACTAGAGCTGAAGCACCATCAAACGATGAATTTGAAACTTACCTAATCCGAATGCATAATTGAGAAAACTAAATACTAATCTACACTACTGGAATGAAAATGCATAAAAATATGAAAGAAATGCAGCTCTTACCTGTCTATACCAGGGATCAGAAAGCTCCATTGATGGTTACTCCGGAAAGGTTGGATCTCCACCTCCGGCTGCTCCTTCTCCATGCCAAATGCTCTGTGAGCTTGCTGCTATCACCAGTAAGATCAAAGGGGCTATATAGGGTAAAAGGTGATCAAAAATGGATATAAGGGTTGGATCTTTATTTATAGACAGAGTGGAGAGGGTATCTTCCGAAGAAGATTTAGGTCGGCTCAATGAAGATCGATAGGACCAGAGTGTCAGTCGAGAATCATGGAGATCCCATTGACAGAATTTGTTTGGAGCTCAAAGTCGATTGATAATTATGATTCATAGGAAAAAAAGGGATACAGTTTGTGTCTCGAGGTGGCTAGCAAGTCAGAGGCATCAGATGGGGAAGTTGACCCCATGTCAACAAACGGGCAGCTCCCAATGGTCCATATCCTCCGCTAGAGGACAAAATAGGGAGGTAAAATAGAAAATGAATTAATTATAAAAACTAAAATATGAAAACTTATTAATATTATTTTATTTAGTATTTTTCAGTGATTTTTATTTAATTTCCATCTTATTTCTTTGGCATTAATTTTTACAAGTGTAATTATAGATATATTTACCTATGTATTGTGGTGTCTTATTTTTACTTTGTATTTTTATTTTATTATTTTATACATAATTTATATATTATAACTTATTTAAATACATATTTAAAATTCTTAATTATTTTTATGAATTTATTTATTCACTTAAATAATCATGTACATATATTATATAAAGATTAATGGGGTTGTCCCCGCGTCGTTTTCGGTGTTTTTTTTATTTTTTTTCAAAAAATATCGCCATGTATATTCATCCCTATTTCCCTCCTATATTCCATTCGAATTTCATCATAAACAAAGACTCCTACGGCCTCCATCCAGACAGACAATTTTTAACGGTAACATGAATTTTTAAATCGACACCATCTCGATGGAGGCCGTAGGAGTCTCTGTTTTTGACGAAATTCGAGTGGAATATAGGAGGGATATAGGGATGAATATACATGATTTTATTTTTCAAAAAAAATAAAAAAAATGCCAAAAAATAGGGGGCGGGGCAGCCCCATTAAATTCTATTATATAGGTGCATTATATGCATAGTTTACCTATATATTAAAGTGCATTGTTTATTATAATGTACTTTTAATGATTTTATTTTATTTTATTTATTTACATGCATTTAAATAATATTTACAAGTTTATAAAAATATAATAATTGTTAAACTATTAAGAATAAATATATTGATTTTTTATGTATGTATATTGCACAATGAGGGCCCAAAAGTCAACTTTTGCATCTTAATTCCAAATTAAATGAAACCATATTCATTAAATAGATAATTAAATTTCATGAACAATAAAGGTAAGTTTGGTCAATTTTGAGTTAGTATGGAGAAGATAAATATCTGTAAAGTTTTCTTTGCGGATTTTTATTCTAAGTGTCCCGACACACTGTAGATTATTTTCAAACGAAAGAAATTTTGAATTTTTCTTTGTATTTTTATATACAAGTTTCATGTTGAGAATTTATTTATTTGATGTATAAAAACTAGAAATAAATAGGTCTCAGAAGCCTACTATTATTGAATAAAAATTAGGGTTTCATTTGTATTATCTATACAATTTCTCTGCTATATCCCACCTACTTTATTCCTTTTCGACTAGTCATCCTGAGGACTGGCTCTCGAGGTCAAGGGTTACTCAGTTTTGTTGACATTTCATTCTTTTTCTTTTCTTCCATTATTCTTTTATTTTGGTATAAATACAATATTTTAAACAGTATTTAAATGTCACTTATTGGGTGTTATTTTGTACAAATTAATGCTATTTACATGCATTTACCTAGAGCTTTAAGGACAAAATGAAAGAATAAATGTGATGAAATGGAGATTCAAAACCCCCTATACTTGTCTTTGCTAGTCCCTAGCAAACACTTATGCTAATAAGTGCAGAAAAGAAAATAAAGAAAAGATAAAGAAAGAACTTGGAACAATTTTGACTCTTAAAATTATTTTAATAAAATCAAAATTTGAAGCCAAATTAAGATATTTGGATCCCTGGTTTATTCAAAATTGCATTAAGGTTAGGAAGTGTGACACAACAATCCTTAGGTTGCATGCTCCTACCATTCAGTTCAATTCACAGTCTAGTCAGAACCATCCTCTCAGTCGCATACTCTTGTTACCTTGAAATGACAATTACCATGTGGGTGAATTTTCTAGCTCTTCCTAAACAAATCACTAAACTATCAAGGAGTCTTCTCCTCTGGCAACTCGTCCTCGGGGAGACGGGTATTTCCATCTAAGGTCAGGCGCGTGCTAGTTCACAACCGAAAAGGGGGAGAAGTTAGAACAATGGGAAAAGAAGTGGGGATGGACCAGTGTAGTCTCATTTTCTTATGAAGCTCGATCATTATAACTGAGTCTTCATCGAGAAGCAGACTTTTCTAGAAGCTCAATATTTTTGTGGAATTTGTGTAGGCTTCTTTTTTTGGATATTTCATTTGCTTTGCATTACTTTGCATTCTTGTTTTTGCCCTAACTGATATAGAATATTTTGGTCCGCCCATGTTTTAGGGTCTTGGAAAATTTGGTGCTAGCAGACCGTTCCTCATCCGAAGCTTTGTTTCAATTTAGTCTTCGGTCTTTAGATGTCCATGCTACCAGAAGAAGTGGGTTGAAGTATCAGTTTTGGCAGTCGCCAAGAATGATTCCCGATCCACCCTTTACGAAGCGACCTACTGTCGTCTCGACTTAGACTCCAGGATCTTTCAACAATCCATTTGAGTTAAGCTAAGTGTTAGGTGTAAGGTTTCTAATCAAGCCACCGTCTCAAGAGTTGTACGGATGACATGTATAGATAGACACATTGAATCAACCTATGAACATAGTATCATATAACCTAAAGAATTAAGTCAAGGTGACCTGAAGAATCTCACTTCCAATCCTTAATGGGTTCCTCTGAAGTTAAGTGGATGAAGGTCTAGATCAATCTCTAATCTTCATATTTTAATTAGACTTGTTCAATTGTCTAGATTATTTTGAAAGTGCAGATGTTATGTACAATGTAAGAAAAAGATTTTTGTGAAGTAATTTTCTATTTTGAATATTTTATGGATTTTTAAAAAAGATTATGCAAATTTTATTGAAATTTTGAAAATAATTCGCAAATTTTAACAAATTCTGAATTTTTTTGAATATTCTACATATTTTAAATAAATTTTACTGAAAGAAGTATGTGTAGATATTTACATAGGAGTGCATCAATATTTATAAAAATTGATTGTAGGATTTACACTATGAGTTTGTACATGTTACGTTAGTTGCTATCTATGAATTTTTATAGATATGGGTTTTGTAATGAATTTTATTTTCTACAAGTATGTATGACACTCTCAAAATAATTTGAAAGTAATTTAACAAATATTTTGAGAACTAAAATTTTAAAATAAATTTTACAAGTAATTTGCAAATATTTACCAAGTTTGAAAATCATTTTGCAAAGATTTTTCAAACATTATGTACAAATCTCTCAAAATATTTTTACAACCATTTTCCAAATCATTTGCAAAAAAAATTCAAAAAAAAGTATTCAAACAAAGGAAAAAGAGTTTGCAAGTTTTACAAAAGATTTTTACCATAGTTTAAAAATATTTCACAAATGTTTCCAAATGGTCTTCAAAAGATTTTTCAAGTCATTTTACAACTATTTTTCAAAAATCCTTTTGTAAAATATTTCTAAACTGATTTATTAATCATATTTAAAAATAACTTTTTAAAAAAGTTATAAAAATTTATAGTGTATTTTCTACTATTGGTTAATTGTATACCCTTACCCATTTAGTAATTTAGCCATATTATTTAAAAATACTAATGTATGAATAATGACTAAAGTATATACAACATAAGTACGATCCCCTTATAGTTCCTTTATTTTGTGTATAAATAACAAAGAATAAAATAGATCCCAAAAGTGGATCATTAAAGTGTAAATAATTAGGGTTTTATTGTATTTTTGACCCTTATCTCCCCCTACTTTATTCCTTGTCAACTCAGTCATCAAGATGCTTATATTCCGGGGTTTAGGGTCATAAAATTCCTTTGATATTTTATTTCTTTTTATTTCTTTTCTTTATTCTTTTATTTTGGCTTTAAACAATGTATTTTATACAATATTTATATAATAAATAATAAATGTTAATTTGTACAAAATAATGATATATACATGCATTTAGTAGGGATTTAAAGGCTAAAATGAAAGAATAAAGGTGATGATGGAGATTCATCAGGAGGTTGTTGATGGGGCTCATAGTAGCCATGGTGAGGATATGTTTTTCGGCATGGTTGCGTCTGTTTCTGTGAGGTTGATGCTTCAAAGTACATGCCTCTTTCAGACCTTTTTTCACTGTTGGCATGCATTCCATGGCTTATAAAAGTGGCATTTCCATGATAATATTGTAACATTTCAATCACACCTGGATCAGATAAAACATTTTTGAATTTTTCTAATTTTTTCATGTTTTTCATTGCATCCAGAATAGGAATATTTACATCATCATTCCAAAAGTGTTGTGGTGAATTAGCTTTTACATGCAAATGATAAAAAGGGGTATAATCATTTGCTCTAGTGGAAAGCTAACAAAAGGAACATTAGCATTCCCTACTCGCACTGGATCTTATGCTGATGTTGGTATCTCTTTGGTTGCATCGATGTAGCCTTGGCTTTTATTGCTTGAATTGGATTTTCGATTTTCTTTATTTTTGTTAATTTTTCTGAATCTAGGGATGCATGTGTTTCTTTCTCTTCTCCTCCTCCCAAGATGGATGTGGACACAACTGATGAAGACTCGCCCTTTGAAGCTTTATTTTTTCCCTTCGTAGAGGAAAATGGTCACAGTGTCCTACTGATGAATCTCATATTCATCACTGTAAAAGTCATTAATTAAGCTCTAATCCCTAAAAATCACTATCATTTCTTCATTTATTTTGCATAATTAGCATTCATGCATGTTTTGATAAGAATTGCATTTTATCACTTATTTTCGCACAAAATAAGAAGCCAAAAATCCTAGCCAAAATTGACCTGTAAATAGCCTAACTTTCCTAACTTTTAACTAATTCATGCTAACTCCAATTGACCGAAAACCATCTCCACTGTGTACATATCACTAACAAGAATAAATAAAAATACAAAAAAAATCACTACCTAAATAAGTAGACCAAAAACCCAAACCCTAGTTCTGGGATTTCCAGACTAAAACCCTCATATCTTCCTCATCCAGTGTTCGATTTGACCCTACTCAATTACCTTCAAAACAAGACCAAGTTCAAGTGAATCGAAGCTCATATGTGAAAGTTGGGTTTTGAGTCTCTTTCGTAAACTTTGTATTTTAACGGTTTTGACCTATTATTTTATGTACATAATTGACTCACTTTATTTTAATTATTTTCATTAATCCTCTTTGATGAAAGTTTTATGAAAATGTATAAAAATTCAAATCCAAACTGATCTTGAAATCAAAGAAATAAACTGAGTCCGAGTCTTCACTAACTGTTTGTACAAAAATTGTCTTTTTCATCTTTTATTTTATTTCTTCTTTTTCTTACTCAATAAAAATCCAAAAAAATAGATTAATGTGTAAATACTTATCTTTGATTTTATCATATTTTTTCGGATTTTTATCTAGTTTAAAAATGATAAAAAATTATAAAACCTAAAAATCAAGATATTCTATGTACATGGGATACCCCAAAAATATCACTTTTAGCATATGATTGATTTTGATTTTGGTTCCTTCATGACCGTTGTAGATATCATCGATACGAGCAATTTTTGTGAAGAAACTTTTTCGATCTGAGGTCATTTACTATTTTTACATATTTATTAAGGTATTTATTTTTTTGATTTTTGTGGGGTTGACACATTGCTGCTCTTGGAGCCGCCATGTGTCACCCATTTTTGAGATTTTTAAAATTCCTTTTATAAAAAAGGCTCTCATGTGCGTTGCACATGCCTCCCTCGCACGTGCTCCGCCGGCCTTCCTTTCGTCGCAACGTGGAGGCATCTGGGCCATCGGATCTCGACCGATCGGACGGTCCCAGCCTCGTCTCCTTCCTCCCCTTTCCCAATCAGGGCGCCGCCCTTATCGTGAAATCTTCGCCTCAGCCCCGCGGTCATCGACCACCTTCCAAACTCCTCCAACTGTGTATCTCGCGGCCAAATCTGGCCGGCCTCCCCCAGATCTCACCACCAATCAAACATCCTCCTCCGATCTCATCAAATCGCCCCGATTCTCTACCATCTCCGGCACGAACCCCCTCTCCTATTTAAGCTCCGTCGCATCCCCCATCTCCAGCATCTGCTAATATCCCTAATCTTCAAGGTTCTCGTCGGTGGTGACAGCCCGACGAACCTACACCGACGGCGAGATCCAAGGTCTATCAACCTTGCTGCAGCACGGCATCTTAAGCCGCTAGTACCTTGCTCCGGTTTCAAATCTGTCGAGCCAATGCTACTCCAACTCCACGCCATCTTCTTCGTTTAGGAGCGGCACCTTCATCGACAACCGCTCCACCACTGACCTTCACTGTCGGAGGACCACGCCTGGCTCTTTGCTGCACGTAGGCACCAGTGCCTCCATGACGGAATTCTCCACCACCGACCTTCACCGCCCCAACCGCATCGACACTAGACATGGCCACTTCCATCGACATCGTCGATCTCCACAGGAGGCGGTGCCGCACCACCTCCTCCACCGCTCCAGCCGCTGGGCGTGAGGCTCGTGGCCCTCCCCACGTGCGAGGCACGTGACTAGAGGGAACTCTTTCATTGAGTCCCATGCAAATACTTCCAATTCCAGGAATACCCCCCGCACGTGATACTCACATGTGGGGGCGTGAAAATTTATAAAGTACTCCTGAAGTTCTCCCAATTCACAGCAAGACCCCGCTGACCAAGGGTCACATGCCTGGCAAGAGACCGCCTGATTGTTTTGCAGAACTACCCCCAGTTTTTCGATATTTACAATATAGGCCTTCTATTGCATTTTCATATTTATTTAAATATTGTCATTTGCAGAAATACCGATGTGTTCCCTACTGTTCGAACCTCTTCCTTGCATTATTTTATTTATAAAAAGTGGCATTTTATTCTACAACTAATTCTCTACATTTTGGGCATATGCTTGACATTTTTGTGATATGTGGTTAATAATTAATTATTCTATGGGAAATTGCATATTTTTCCCATTCTGTGCTTGGAAATTCATAACTAATTAACCATAGCTCCGAAAATTACCGAAAAATCAAGTATTGTATAATTAGTTGTATTTAACATTGCGCCCAAAAAGAATTGCATTTGCATGCATGGTTTGCCTTGTAAAAATCATTTTGCATATTTCGATCTTTAAATTTTAATAGATATTAAATATGATATTTTTAATGTTTAAGATTTTTCTGAGATCGATCGCCTAGTGATAGATCTTGGATAATTTTATTCTTGAAAATAAATAGGTTTAATATTTATTATAATTAAATATTGAAATTCGCATCATTTGCATTTGAAAATTCATAAAAAATATCTTGCATCCAAAAATTCCAAAAAAATTATAGTGCATTCATTTTGACAAGGTTTCATATTTTTCGGACATTTTTTTATTGATATTCACATTTTAGTCCCTAAAATTGGTCGAATTTGCATTTCGTATCCCAAAATTGCATAAAAATAAAAAAAAGATTATTTCGAAAACCATGCACGAGCTTTGATAGACAAAACTATAGGTTGTTCCTTTGCCTCCTTGAATTCGACCTTAGTACTTGCCTAAGTAAAATAAGCAAAAACCACGCGATTGAAAATTGACCAAAAATTCTTGTGGTTATTTCTTGACCAATTCTGATTGCTCGCTACAACGAAACGACATTTATAATTAAGTGAACGATAATCCACGACATTTAATTAGGGCATTCTTGGACTCGTCACCTACCGCTCATGAGAGTCAAAGAGTTAGATAACATAATGGGATCATTCATACCTGAATCAGTCGAGGATTGGACATTGCAAACTGCATGCTCCATGCATCAGAAATTGTTTGATCCTCCTCAACTTGAGAAGGTATGATTGTTTTGGCTGAGGAGAGGTCATCTAGCTTCTGGATCATTTCACTTAAACTTTCCACCCACTGTGTCAGTCAGTCAAGTGCAGGAATCAGGGGAGATGCCGCAGCGTTCTCAATGTGTTGTAATGACTGATGTCGGTACTACTGTGGGTGATGAGGCTAATGACACTTATAAGGAAGAGAAGGGAATTGTTAATAATTATGCTAAGATGGGGATTGATATTGATTATGATAATTAACCACCCAGCAATTGTTGGTATTGTTGATGGTATGGTTGGTGCTAGATCTAGAAGTTTTGTCTCCATTGTTGGGCATGTTGCAGAGACTGTTGGTTCTGGCTTGGTTGGAAGCTCCTTCCTGCCGACAGTTCTGAACCTGATTTTGACCTCTAGGTTGGGTCAGATTCTAATCATTGGCCCACATGGCATTCACCTCCTGGATTTGTGGGGCCTCCAGGTGATATAACACCATCTAGGTCTGTTGTAGAGATAGTGATCCTTGGTCTGGTGCTTGCACGTAGTACACATGTTAAACTAACTAGGGTTACCCTTGACTCGGTTGCATAGATTGTTGTAGTGCTAGTTCTTTTGGCTCAGCGAGATTCTCAGCTTGTGTTGCCACAGAGTTGCAGAATTGATGGTGCTCACTAGAAACTTCAGTTGCTTCGAGATCTGGATCATCATATCCAAATTTTGGTCCTTTGATTGATCACATTCTGTTTTTCAAGATCTTATGACCGTTTTTCAATGATATCGACCTTGGAGAGATAGCTATCAATGATGCTAAGATTGGAGCTTCCATCTTTCTCTCCTTTATATGATGATGCCATATGAACCACCTTGGGAGGGATCTGGGGATGCTTCTAGAATGCTCGAGATGAAGACAAGACATTCGATCCCTTGGCCATCTCCTCGAAGATTTGCCACACCACATCCTTGTTTTTTGTTAAAGTGATATCCTCCACAAGCTGCATCAACCAGCTTCTAAGATTCTTGATTCAACCCACCAAAGAAGTTCTGAACCAAACTGGACTTCGGAATGTCGTGGTGGGGTAACTTATCTTGTAGGTCCCTGAACCTTTTCCATGCCTCGTAGATAGACTCAAAGGATAACTGTAAGAAATTGGATATGAGTGCTCGCATCTGATTTAGATGACCTAGAGGATAGTACTTGTGCAGGAAGGCAGGTTTGAGGGACTCACAGGTCGTCACCACTTTCCCTAGATGATTTATCCAGTAAAATGCCTTGTCTTGCAAACTGAACAGGAAAGCAATCATCTTGACTACCTCCAACAAGATGTTAGGGTAGTTCATGGTACCACAGATTCGGTTGAATTGTTGGAGGTGGGTGTAGGGTTCTTCATTTGTATTCCCATGGAATGTGGGAAGAAGTGAAAGCAGAGTTCAAAGTGCCCATGGATCACGTGGATTCAGATCCACTCAGTTATCTACCCAGCTCCAGGGTTGTAAGTCTCCTTGAGACTTGGCTGAGGTTGCTCTCTTATCTCATCCTCACCTCCAGGGTTTTCTCCTACTTGCATGTCTTCTCCATCATGTTGATTTTCTCCCCCTATGTTTCCTTGGTTCCTCCTCATCTCATTCATCCTGAAATGCAACCTAAGCTAGGGCTTGGTCTGTCAAATAATGTTGAATTGCATGAATTGAAGTGAGCAACTGGTTGTTGACTTCATTCTGATCTACTTGTTGCCCTTTGCCCTTAGCTACCATCTCATGTTCAGAGTCTGAACTGATCTCTAGATATGGGTTGACTTCTACAGTTGGAAAATTACCCTAATGTGTTAATGTAAGCACCAGATGTGGATAAGTGTTTAGAATCAGAGTCGATTCTTAACTTTGTTAGGGATAAAGAGGTGTAAGGAGTGAAATCAATATCTATTAAAAAAGGAGCAAATTTGGGACAAGAGTGATCCTGGTTTATTTGAGAAGGAATTAGGGATGAGGGTGGTTCGCAAGGTCCGAACCTAGATCTCGGGAATCACCCCGAACTATTGAAAATGTTGACATTGGGGACTCGATGTGGGTGTCACAAAGTCCAAATAAAGTGGTCCTGAATACGACATCTTAGAAACAAAAAGGAGTGATATGATTTGGAATTGGATCATGGAATGAATAAAATAGAAAGCGAGAAATAAAAAAGGCTCAAATTAAGCGGAGAAAAAAAGGCGTAAAAAGAAGTGTGAAAAGAAGGTGCAAGTGCACGTTGTTTTTTTATCCTGACCAAGTAACACTAATCAATCAAACCTCAATGTCGGGGTGATCACCTACTCAACACAATGAACCATGAAAGTTCAGCAATTAGCTTGTCAATTTTATCGGTTTTCAAGCAATATTTTCAATTTAGTCCTTAGCGATTATACTTATAGGTGAGTGAGTACTACCTAACAATCATCATTTACTTTCCACTTCCTTTATAACCAGTAGCGTATACTTCTTAAGGTCCTTGTTACGGGGACTGGAACCACTAGTTAGACAAAGAATAGAGGAGGAAGCTGATAGGTGAAACCAGTATTTCCCCCTAACGGAGTACTCGGACACAAGATGATGAGACAGATACACTCGTTAGGGTGTGGCCTATGCTCAATACTTCAGACTAGGTCAGATGCTCTATACAATGCGAGAACATCGTCATTGACAAGGCCCTATTCACCCTCGAAAGCATCTATACTTTGTGAATCCAATCACTAACAAAGCAATACCCATGCTGGGATTTGGGCTCTATTCCTTAAGGGATGTACCTTACTTGGTTCGAGGGTACTTGAAAACAATGAGGGTATTCCTCACCTGATACAATGAATTTACAATTAATCAACTTTATTTCTGTCAGGTTTTCCTAGTAGTATGTTTTTTTATTTTTTTGTTATCACTTTTTTGGATATTTTCAAATTAATGTGCCTAGCATTTTTTTCAATTTTCTTTAAGGCATAAGCGTGTAAAAACAATGGGAGATAGCGAAAAAACAAACAAAAGTTGACACCAGGATGGAAATCGTACCTTTGTGTCAGAATGATGTATGCTCAATAAGAATAATTGCAATGCTTCCTAACACTCTCCATGAAGGATGGAAGACAGAAATTTAAATGACACTACATGCAAATGTAAAGTGGTGAAATCGTTCTAAGCAAGAATTGCTATTAGCGTGAAGAACAGATTTGTTGAATATCTTAGATAAAATACCAAAAGTCTAGTCTTGAAGAGTCCTCGGTGTCTGACAAATCAGATCCTACTAGAGTTGTATCTATTCTCTCACAGCACAAGGTATCAAATCTGGACAATCAACCAATTTGATCTATGTCCAAGCGAAGATATTATAGGTACATGCAAATGATTAGGGCTTTGGACCTAAATTATCGATTCAAGCAATCCTAGAGATATGGTCTCAATCGCACAAAATAAATAAAAGAAAGACGGAAAGCTCAAATCGTGGAAAATACATAAAAATAAGAGGGAAAATGGGGAGAAATAAAGGTAGAGGGTGAAGAAAACCGCACCCCCCCCCCCCCCGTTGATTAAACACTTGGTAAACTATGCATAAAGAATATATGGGTCCAAAGTACATGTATTATTACAAATTATGCAAATAAATCATTCTCTCAAAAAAATTAAATTATTTCTAATCTAAATTGCTCTAATGAGAATAAAAACTAAGCAGGCTATTCTACTCTACTCAACCGTTTCTCCCTGGTAATGGTGCCATTTAAAATGAATCAAATATGAATTTAACTTGTGGATTCGATTCTCAAATGAATTAAACCTGAATTAACATGAATTCATTCGATAACAATTCGATTCGATACTTATATGCATATATACAAACATACGCTATACACATTTGTATTAAGTTATTACATATATATACATACATGTAAACATATGTACGCATACATACTTACATGTGTTCATTTATGTGTGTATACATATAATTATATTAGTTAATGAATAAATATCGAGCATTACAAAAATAGATTAGAAAGTTAGCCATAAATTCTAGTAGCAAACAACATATATTTAAGAGTTTTATCTTAATTTCTCGCCTTACAATTATTTCCATGTTCTCATATTTTTTTACGGGACCTTTTCCTTTCTCTTTTTCATTCTGTGTCAAAGATTCATCAATCATAAGGTAGACATTGGTACTCCCTCTTCTTGCATGTGAATACGATAGTGATGTAACACTGAGTTCCTCCTTCACATATGTCGTGGTTTATGGTATATCAAAGTATTCCTCCTATGTCTTCTTATTTTATTGAGTATCCTTCCAAGACAATCAAGGTGTGACAACCATCATTGTCAAGATGACATTAATCATGACACAACATTTTAATTTACAAATTCTTCTCTCCATCTTGTTGGTTGTACCTATGTATATTGAAAATCATGTGTGACTTATGACTTTTATTTTTAAGATAACAGTGATTATAACAATGCATGAAGAATATTTTATCGTGTGAAGTTATATGTTGTTGTCATTGTTATTTTAAATAATATTAGTAGTTTGTATTAATTTTCTATAGGAGTTAGGTCTTATCTTGCTTTAACATACAATGGTAAATGCTTATAAAGCTTAGTAGGAACGAACATATATTAAGAGTTTTATCCGAGTTCCTCACCTTATGTACTCCCTCTTTTTGTATGTAAATATGGTATTTATGTTACATTGAGTTTCTCCTTCACGCCTATCATAGTTTGTAATATATCAAAGTATTCCTCTTGCGCCTTCTTATTTTGTTGGTTATCATTGCAAGACAATCCATGACGGCGGCCATTATTGTTAAGGCAATATTGATCACGACTTACATAATTTACAAGTTCTTCTCACCATCATGTTAGTTGTTCATATGTATATTGAAAATCACATGCTATTCATGACTTTTGTTTTAAGTTAACGATGATCATCATGATGGATGAAGTAATTTTATCATGATAAATTATTTGTTGTTGTTCTCGTTGTCCCTAATAATAAGATCACTTTGTATTCATTTATAAGATGTTGTCTTTTATCTTGCTTCAATATTTAATGATAGATATAATGTGTTCCACTTTTTGTTTATAATATTGTATTCTTTTATAAGACTTATATCTATATTTAGTTATATTTTTCATTCATCATATAAAAAGATTAAATTTAGATGGCAAAAAGCACACAATATCCGTATAAGTTATGTATTCTAATACATTATGTATTATTCTCTAGGTTCCTTCCTTGATTATATAGCTTTTTTAACTTAACATAGTAATATGTAGTAAAAAAAATAGAATAATAAAATACAAAGATTAAAATTATAATATTATTTATATATATATAAGTCAACATCTCAAATTCGAAATAATATGAATCGGATTTGAATATTCAAAACTCAAAATGAATCAAATCTGAATTCGGGTTAATTAATTTATTTGAAATTCAATTCAAGTTCAGATTCAAAATTTTTAAAATGAATCGAATATGAATCTTACTCATTTTAAAGATATTTGATTCGATTAGCACCCCTAATTCTGCGCCCAATGGTAGGATGAGTCAATATCTTGGCTAGGTTGACCAGATTCGAATTGATTGAATTTAGGTCTTAGTCAACCGAACAAAAATATTATATTAAGTGGATTTTAATTAAGTTTCTTTTACAAGAATCATATGTGAAACAACAACTAACTGCAAAGCATCTTCTGCATTATCATTGATCATTATCGCATAAATATTACAATAATAGGTTTATTTGTCAATGTTGTGTAGTCCAGAGTAAATTGCATGCATGAATATTAAACTTGCATAATATATTTGTATAAAAGGGAATACTCGATATTCATTATTTAAACCTCAACAGGGCTAACATAGTTAATTTTATGTTTCAATCATATTGATATGATTTGGACACTGTTGTAAAAAAGGTGTTTCAAAGACTTCATTCAAGCAAAAACTTGTATGCATTTGTCTGCACATATGATACAACTAGGGTATTCTGTAGTATTCCTTTCTCCTTTGCTTTAATATTGTCACTCACACATCGTATGCAGTGTTGAACCAAAGGTTGAATTGATGTATGTCTCTTTACAGCCTTACTTGCAATTGTCATTTTCAATTTCTGAGATGGCTAGTTTTGTATATTGAATGAACGAACAAAAGAGATAGTATAAGAATCTGGCCATGAAGTTGTGTTTTGGCGGAATAGTTACCTTCAACCTCTTTTCATTTCCCTTCGGGGGGAGGAGGATTATTTCTACATAAATACCATATAATCTTTAAATGTTACATAACATCTTTACAATCTTGTATTTACGAACATATTTGTGCAAACTTCTTTATTTTTACAAAATTATCTTTACTACCATATTAAAAAAGAATATTTTTGTAAAATAGATAAGTTGACATGGGTATTTGTGTGATCATGAAGGTTATTTTTTTAAGAAGAGAAGCTGCATGATTACTTTCTCACAGTGTTTTCATATTGTTCATGATTCTTTTGAACCTCGTTTACATATCTTTAATACTTTCTCTTGGAAATATCACGAACCTTTGATATGTGTGAGTCAACAGTAAAGATTTTTAAGCTCTTGACCTTATTAGTTCCTTCACCATGACAAAGAGGGTCTTCCATATCTCATAGGTTGTCTTACACTAAGACACATGGTTTTATTCCTCAACCAATAAAACAAAGTAAATAATATTCTTTGCCTTTATATTCTTAGTCCTCTCCGCCTCTAACTAGTGCATGTTTAACAAAGGCCTTCAATGTGTAGTTCCATAAATTTTAGTCGGCTAATTGTATAAATATTTCCTTTTTGCTTTGTTCAATAAGAGTGGTTGTTTTCCACTTAAGTGTGGAGCTTTAAAATCAAGAAGCCTATGGTAGTAAAAGTAGCGATTGGTCTCTAAGCCAAGGTGCAAGCTTGTGATTACACCTAACCTGCAAGAACAAGGCTCTGAAATCAAATGAAAGTGAATCAATTGTCACAAAAGGACATTTTGAATCATGCATACATAAACTTTAACAGATCAAAAGTGAATCTAATCTTACAAGAACATATGAGATTTTAAAGTGGAAACCATACTGGATGAAACTCACAACTTAGAGCATTATTCTAATATTTCTCTACAAGAACATATGAGATTTTTATGGGCCTTTCCTTTCACTTTCTTGCTCTTGAAATTGAGGGTAGTAAAGTATGTTTACTTCTTTAGGAGGGATCCACACCTCATGTATCTATGATACAAATAAAGGTTGTAGAAATTGGTAGTCCATACTTTGTTGGTCAGGTCAGTGACTAAGGGTTTATCGACAATGGGGGGGAGTAATAAATTTTAGTCAATCTATTTAGTTATTTTTGAATTTTTTAAATTATTTTAAATATATAAAATATTTTTATACATAGATTCTTCTATATTTACATGGATTTGTAGATTTTTTTATACTATTAATAATGAAATTAAAGAAGTATTTGAATTCAAATAAAATATTAAGCAAATTAGAATGAGTTTACTTTTTTAAAAAAGTAAAACAAGTATGATTTCTCCATGCAAAATGTGATTGACTAGTCGACTACGTCAGACGATTAATTGTGTCGAGTGGTCAGCTAACCAACTATTGACTGATTAGTTAATACAATTGCCCACCCCATCAACTCGACTAATTGGATCAACTAATCAGGATAGTCAAATGACTTTTACAACACTGATACAAATCATTCAAAAATAAACTAAAAGAGCTTTATTAGTGTGTCATTAAATTTGGCATAGATTGAGTATAATTGAGTTGAATTGAATTCCATTAGAATTGCAAAATATAGTGCACAAAGAATTAGAAGAACTTATGAAGGAGCTCTTTGAAGAATCAAATCAAAACGCATCTTATAATACTTTCTTTGATCTTAAAGTTCGAGTTTACAGTGAGCACTTCCAGTCTAGAATCGAGAATGAAATGAATAAGAACTTGTAATCGATAAGAAACTGTGTCATGTAAAGAAGGAGAAGTTCTCCTTATATAGAAATGAATACAACGATGTTGGTTGAGTACTGATGAACCTCTATTTCATCACCTTTATTCTTTCATTTTGGCCTTTAAACCATAGCTAAATGCTTGTAAATATCATTATTTTACAGAAATCAACATTCATTACTTATTGTTTAAATGTTGTATAAAACATTGTAACTACAGACAAAATAAAAGAATAAAGAAAAGAAAAGAAAAGGATATAAAATACCAAAGGTAATTTATGACTCTAAATTCGAGATCAAGTCAAGAATTGATTTGGTCGATAGGGAATAAAATAGGGGAGATAAGGGCCAAAAATAACTATAAAAACCTTCATTTTATTCTTCAACAATTCATTTTTGAGACCTATTTCATTCTTTATTATTTATACATCAAATCAATAAACCTTGTACATGAAATTTGTAGATGACAAAACATAGAAAAATACAAAATTTACTTCACATAATAATGCAAATTATACATTCTACACTCAGAATAAAAATCCCCAAATCCCAAATTCTCAAACCTATATCTCATTCATATGAACTCAAAATGTACCAAAACATCATTTATTATATATAAATTTAATAAGCCATTTAATGAAGGTAGTTTCATTCAATTTGGAGTTAAGATGCAAAAGTTAGGTTTTGGACCCCTATTGTATAGTTTACTTGAATAAAATAGTCATTTTATTTATTCTATATATTTTTCATAATTTTGTAATTTTATAATTTTTTAAATATTCTTTATAATGCTTGTACATATTTAGAATACAATAAAACCATAAAAATACACTAAAATAAAATAATATACAAAAATATATAGATGAACTACCTATACTTCTACCTATATAATAAATACATCTATTTATTTAAGTGTACAAATAACATCAAAAAACATAATAAAAAATATATTTGTATATATCTAAATAAGTTATAAATATAAAATTAGTGTATAAAATAATAAAATCTAGAATAAAAAATATTCAGAACGTAGGTCATTATACCTATAATTATACTTGTAAATAGTAACTTGTAATAAATAACCTCATAAAAATAAATAAAAATATGAAAAAAAATACCACATAAAATAATAAATAAAATTTAGTTTATAACCTAAAATCAATAAAATCATTTACTACTATTTACTGATTTTACCAATAATTTTCTCTAGGATGTTTCTGGTTGGTCTACGTGGACCAACCATAACATTCCCCATGTTGACCTGGGTCAATACTCCCCTCTCTCTTCCTCAAGTCGCCACCTTGTCAGAACCCAAATTTTCACCATTTATTTCCTTGATCTCATGATGCTCCGGTTAGGCGTGATGTGTATTTCATGGAGATTAAACATCCTTGAATCACGCCCTAGCCAAATCAAATCGAGTGTCCTTGAATCGGATGCAATCATCGATCAAAGTTCACATCTTCAACAGCCTATAAGTGAGCTCCTCCAGCCATTATTTGATTTTTTTATCACTCTTCAAGCCCTAAATCCCTTTGCTTTGTATATGTTCCCGGTGATAGAGAGAACATCCCCCCAGGTTGAGGCAATGCTAGGAGGAGAGAAGGTAGTCCAAGGCGTTGCTCCGGTGAGGTCTCTACTTCTTGGTTCCCAGGTACGAGATGCACATGTTTATTCATTTTTAGGTAGATTTAGTTTAGTTTTTTCCATTCTTGCATTATATATCGTACCTAGATCTTAATATTAGCACCAGTTTCAAATCTTTGATCGTCGGATCTCATTGCTCTGACCACGTTTCACTGTCAATAACACTCGTTCCGGCCCATCTATCATTCACATTTCGTTCCCCATCGTATGTTGCACCCATTCCACCCTTCGATACCTCCTGGTCCTTCATGGATCAGTGAATCGGAGCTCCTCCGCCACCTCTCGCTGGAGCTCCTCTATCTCCCTCACCCCCCATGCGCAGCAGCTTCATCTGGAGGTTCGATTCCATTGCAGAAGGAGGCTCCCAGGTGCCTCGTTCTTCTTCGAGCTCCATGCCTCCCCCAGCGAGGTTCGAACTTTATTGATGGTGCTAATAAGTGCATGACACCTCCAGGAAGCTTAGGCTATCATCAACGAACTACCATGTGTTTAGGACGAGGAGCAATGTACGATCGAAGGAAGGACAGGGAAATGTTCTTCCTCATATATTCATAGTTGTTAGATCTTTAGTGAGGCATGGATCTAATATGGGTCGTTCACATCATACAAAGTGGTGAGCATCTCCAATCGTTGATCGAGTTAAGTGATGCCTACGTGGTGCCACTATAGTCGTTCCCTTCCGTCTACGAATGGGGTAAAATCATTAACAACCATCTGTCTTTTTTATTTCATTTTTAATCCTGTAGATATGCACCGTAGTGTAAACAAATGTGGTTATTTGCATGGAACCCCATGTCTTTTTATGTTATTACATGTGTCCATGCCATCTCACCTCATGTGGTCTCCCATGTGAGGTAGCATTTTGCAATCATACCCCAATAAGTTTTAGTATTTGTAAGAAGCCTAAAAATATGTATATTAAGTATTAATTTTCGTGGATAATTTGAAAAGAGGATAAGGAATTTTTTATTGAATTTATGCCCCTAAATGTGCGTTTATTTAAATATTCATGGATAAATTACGTACTTGCCCCTGGATTTTTAAGGGTTAAGGAATGCATGGAAACTTGATTTTACTTGTAAATTGATCCATACTAGCTTATTCATTTTTATTCATGATTGTTTATTTTTTTATAAATATCATCTACACTCCAAAATTTATGCAAAAATAGGATAAGGTACATGGATGCATGTTCTTTCACACTATATATTTAGTTTTGCATTTCATGCATCTGCCTATTTATTAAAAATCCAAAAGAGCACATTTTATCCATATTTGCTTTAAAAATCCATAAAAATTATAAAACCGTTTTTTAAAAATCCAAAAAATATGTATCTAAAATGGGAAAAGAAAAATATAAAAAAAACTAAAAATCTCGAAAATCCTTATAAAAATTATTTTTTTCAAAAAAATCAAAATGTTTATTTATGTCTCTGAAATTTTTTATTATACATGATCTATTAAAAATAATTTTGGGAAATTTTAACTATATTTAGTATTTTTAAATTCTAAAACAACTCAGCCTTTTTATTTAGTTCTTATTTTGGGATATTTTTGACTTTAAAATACATAAAAATTAGCAAAGGTACCAATAAAATAATAAAAATATTAGAAAAATATTAAAAACACAAAATCATTCTATTTTGGAAATGTTGATTATTTTTATCTATTTTTATATTTATAATACCCTATATTATATAAATATGTATATATAGTTTATGTTATTACTAATTTTATAAATACCTTATAAAAATTTTAGAACCCAAATATAAATATACTAATTACTATTTTCTGAATTATATTTATTATATATATTGTATATATAAACCTTATATCATATATATATAGTCTAATATATATATATAATATTATATAAAAAAGAAAAAGAAAATAAAAATGAGAAAATTAAAAAATGTAAAATTTATAATTCAAAATGAAAAGTAAAAAATATAATAAAAATAGAAATCAAATAAATTTTCTAAGAACCCACACAAAAAGATTAAAGGACACTTGTGTACATAATTCATTTTGATTAGAAATAATCATTAGGCTACCTTATTTGCGCTCAGTGGTTCATCCTCTACATGCTTACACATTACACCTTTGTTTGTAGAGTTAAATAAATCTTACTTCACATATTTGTCATTCGTTGTTTGTTTTTATGTTGTGGGTATTTTTTGAGTAGTCGCTTGGTGTCAATGAGCAGTCGCCACTTTGACTGCACTCCCGCAAAATGCGGAGTGCAAGACCCTCCTCAGTTGATAATGTTTGTCCTATCAAATGGCACCGTTGCATAGGAGAAAGTTGTTGTTGCCTAATTTGCACTCATTTATCTTTACTTTTATTTTATTTTCTTGTACATGTTTTACTATATTCTTCTGACTTGTGCATATTTTAGCTTCCATTTCTTTGAACATATTATTTGATTATCTGTGTTAATACATCTCTTTTTATGTTTGATGCGACAGCCCACTTCGCGAGGATGACTTTCTTAAGGAGTCGATGCAGCCAAGCTTGGCGGAGACTGGCCTTCTTGCCCTCGCCAGTAGGAGAGGCAACAACCATAGTAAGGAGAAAACTTAGCATATATCTTAGCTTAGGATTTTATTTTTTGTGACAAATGATTTATTATTCATCATTATTTGTAATAATACAGGGACTTGGATATTAGACTCTAGGACGTATTTTACCAAGTGTCTGTTCACTTGGGGGTCCTCAGGGTTTTCTCCAAGTTTTCTTCACCTTCTTACTTTATTTATCCCTATTTTACCCTTTATTTTCATTTATTTCATGATATTTTGAGTTTTCACTTTTGTTTCTACTTATTTTGTGTGCATGAAGCCCCTAGATTTTAGGATTGCTTTTATCGGTAATTAGGTCCAAATTCTAATAAGAATCATGTTCCTATAGTCTTTTAAGTTCGGATCTAGCCAAATTAATAATTATCAACTATTTAGACTTGAACCCACATATGGAGAGAGGTACCATACATCGTAAGCAGGACCTGTTGTGGCAGACACCGAGGAGTCTCCAAGACCGGACTCACGGATTCATTTCCGAATAGCTGACATATGGTTCTTCACGACTAACAACAGTTTATGCTTAGGGTGATTTTGACGAATGCACACTGCCTTGTGGATATGTTTTAAAAAAATTGTTCTACATATCATATGAAGAGAGCTGAGAAGCATTGTAAGCCCTCTGACTTTACATGCATCATTAGATTCTATGGTGAGATTTCCTTCATCGAATCAACTTGCACGGCTTTTTCGTTATCTCCCTCTGATTTTGAGCACCTACCTTAAATGAAAATTCACAAAATCATTAGGCACTTGTATGCAAAATATGTAAAAAAGGGAAAATCCAAAAATTTTAAAACTAGGGTACTGTTAAATAAACTTTGAGCTTAATTAAAATATGTAATGGACTTTATTGCTTTGGGTTCATAAAGCCCTCATTGTTTTCAAGTACCTTAAGAGGGGACCAAAACCCCTCCGATGAGCGAGACATGACCCGCTAAGGATTAGAGCAAAAAACTCAGTCTGCAACTGCCTTGTGTATTGCTTGGATTTCCAAAGTATTGGCACTTCTACCATACGTGTACGAGTAGGACCTGGTCAACGATAGCGTTCTCTCCTTTTGTAGAATGTCAACCTTATATGAAGTACCAAGCTTAGGCCATGCCCTCACGGGTGTATCTATCTCATCATCTCGAGTCTGAGTAGGGCTTTGCATGCTCACAAGTGATTTCGTTACAAGTGAGGTCCGAAGTAGTGGTTCTGCCCATCGACATATTCTCTCTCCCACACACACATACATTCTTAAGCTGAGTAGGGATCCATGAAGGGTTACAAGGACCTCAAAAAATGCAGACTACATGATACAAGGAGGAGGACAAGTATGAGATGCTTTTCCAACAGTACTCTTGCTCCTATAGGGTTAGCGTCTAAGGACTTATAAAAGATATACATGAAATAACAACTCTAAAATGAAAAGATAAAAAGAGTCGATCCTTCATGGCTTCACATGTGTAAAGTTGGTGAACCCAATTTGGTATTGTGTATTGTATGGATCTAGATTAAGGTTCAAAGATCAAGTACCGTTCACTTGCGCAAACTTTGCCTTATGTGTTTCCTCTTTGACCCCATGCTCATTTTGAGCCTTTCTACTATTTTACATTCATTTTATTCATCATTGATAATCACATCTTTCCTCTTGCATCGATCCTTCTTTTGTTCCACAATGTCGATCCAGGGATGGTCCAGTTGGAACTCCATCGACACCTACATCGATTCCATGGACTCAACATCGTCAATAATTCAAGGTGATTCCCGAGAACCTAATTCATACCTTGCGAACCAATCTCCAGAATCCTCGTCTTCTTTCCACTATCTTTCTATTTCTTAATAAAATGGGACCACTTTTGTCCCACTTCCGCCCATGCGAATGGAGGTCGATTTCAATCTACATCTTTTACTCCATTCCCAACTGTTTGGGATTGAACTTAATCTCAGATTCATCACTTCAACTAGAATTTAATTTCACAGTGGTCTGATTGGGAAACCTCTTGCATTGCAGATAGAAATCAATCCTGGATCCCAATTCAGAGTTCATTTCGTCAGATTCAGACCTAGAGATGGATCCTCAGGGAAAAGGGAAATGACAACAACCATCCCAACTAGAGCAGGACAAGTCACTAGATCAGAATCAAGTGAGCGCTCAGTTGCTTGCATCCATCCAAGCCATACAACAATAGCTAACTGAGCAAGAAATAGTGTAGACCGCATTCCAAGACATGTTGATTGATATGAGGAACATACCAAGAAGACGGAGAGAGGATTAAGACCTCGCGATGATCAACAAGAAGAGGAGTCAAGGAATGAGAACCCTAAACCTATGCTGAAAGAGACCTATAATAATCGAGACAACCAGATGACCGAGAGTATTCGCATCCCCTCGGTGCATGCTCACTTTGAGATCAAGCCTTGGTTCCTTGCCCTTCTTCCCACTTTCTATGAGAATACTAATGAGGAATCATTCACCTATAATAGTTCATGTGCATCTGTCGAACCACGCACTACCCTAACATCCCGTTAGGTGTAGTCAAGATGAGCTCATTTCCCTTCAGTATCAAAGATAAGGCCATGTATTGGGTCAACCATTTGGGGAAGGTCGTGACAACCTGGAAGGAACTTAAGTCGGTGATCCTTCACTTTTATCCTCTCGATCGGCTCAACCAAATGCGGGCTTGGATTAGCAACTTCTCCCAAACTACCCACGAGTCGATTCATAAAGCATGGGAGGGATTCACATACCTGTAAGAGAAATGCCCCACCATGAGATACCGAGGACCAGCTTAATCCAACACTTTTCTGAGGACCTGAATATCAAAAATCAAAGATTATTTGACATTTCTTGTGGGGGATTCCATTTTAACAAGAATGAAGATGTAATATAGCTGAAGAAATGGTTGAAGGAGAGGTCGTCCTCTCTTCATCCCATATGTATCAAAGACAACTCCATATCCTCCACTATCTAGTCCACATGGCAGCAACTCAAGAGGCAGAGAGAGATGAGAGCTCCAACCTTAGCATGATTGATGGTCATATATACAAGGTTGATATCATCAAGAAGTGATAACAAAATCTCGAGAAACTTGTTGTGATTGAACAGAGTACTCGGAATCTGGAAAACTTGGATCATGTCACCAAGTAAATGGATTTGCTGGTGAGTGCCATTAATGCTTACCAGTTGGCGACTCCACCGTCTGAGACTCCTGTTGAGAAGAAAGAAGAGCAGCCCATGCAACATCAACCTCATTCAGTCCACCACAATCGGCAGTCCAACACGTGTATTACAAGTAGACTCTTGGCTAGGTATTGCAGCAGCATCAGTTGGTGATATACCAACCATAGCCCTTGTCTTCTTATGATCCATTCTCTCCTCCACCACCTATCATTCAAGAGGTGAGTGGAGTTTGGTCTAATTATACATAGATGGCCCGTCCAGGTGGACCTCAACAAGTCTAACCTACAAATTCTCATCCATTCCCTCAGCATCAAGGTGGGAGATTTGTCCAGCACCACCAACAACCTCAATACCACTAGTTTCTACAGTATCATAATAATTGGAGACAAAACCAACAGTCGTAGTACCGCCAGGACCAATCGTATCTTTATACGTTGCTGAACCTCAGCAGCAGTATCCTCCTCCTCACTAACAGAATCAGTATCAATTTCCTCCACCTCAGCAACACTACCAGCAACACCCATCCCAGCCTCTGCACCATCAGCCACAACATGGTCAACATGTTGAACCTTTCAAGGTGGTTCTGGTGAACCTGAGCCTCGATTGCTTGGCCCGGTTATTAAAGGGCTTAGCAGAAATGACTCAGAAGCTGGACGACCTGACGAACACCAAAACCCAATTCTGACCCAGGTCAAAGCAAACCCTAATAACGTCAAGCAAAAAGAACAGGTAGAATGTGAAGTATCATCTATGCTTGTAAAGTCAAATGATTATGATTTTGTTTTGTGTAATCATGTTACTCTCAAGAGAGGTAGAAAACCTTGCCTTCATCTGTCACTATCAAGGGGAAGTATAAAGCTTCATCTAGTGAATCATCATCTTTTGCATCAACCATTCCAGCTACAGGTCTGAGAGAGGAAGAAGGAGGAGGAGGAGCCATGCAGCTACCAATCGCCACCATCACCAACAAAAAGAACAAGAAAATCAGAAAAATGAAAAAGATCGAAAATATGATCATAGTCGAAGCAAAGTCGTGTTAGTCACGGAGGAGCAAGATACAACAACCGATCCAGCGCCAACTGACGGAGAAGAGATGACAATTTTTATGTCCACCCCAGCCCCAGATTGCACACCTTTTTGTAGTCTGAATGTACAAAATGTTGTGGACATGAATATTAATATAAATAAGGACAATACTTTTGATTTTAGTTCTATACATACTCCTATTATAGATGCAATCGAAATTTCCAAAAAAATGCAAAACAAAAAAATGCATTACATGACAAAGCAAAAAGAGCAGGTAGAATACGAAGTCTCGTCTATGCATGTAGAGTCAAGTAATTGTGATTTTGTTTTGTCTAATGCTGATAATCTCAGGAGCGGTAGAACCTTGCCTTCGTCTGCCACTATCAAAGGGAGGAATAAAGCTTCATTTAGTGAATCATCATCTTCTGCATTAGTCGTTCCAGCTACAGGTTCGAGTGAGGAAGAAGAAGGAGGACGAGCCCTGCCAACTACTAGCCGCCACCATCCACAGCAAAAAGAACAAGAAAATCAGGAAAATGAAAAAGACCAAAAAGATGATCGCAATCGAAGCAAAGTCACACCGTCATGGAGGAGCAAGCTACAACAACCGATCCAATGCCAATCGACGGAGAAGAGACAACAATTTTTGGATGTCCACCCCAGCCCCAGATTGTACATCTTTTTGTAGTTTGGTTGTACAAAATGTTGTGGACATGAATATTTATATAAATAAGAAAAATACTTTTGATTTCAATTCTATACATATTCTTTTTCTAGATACAATTGAAAAATGAAAAAATGCATCATCTGATCCAGATGTTGTGGTTATTCTTAAGAACTTGGTTGTTGAATTAACTTTGCTGAAAGCTATGGAATATATGCTCTCAGTGAAGAAGGGCTTGAAGGAAGCATGCACGAACAGGCATCGATCAAACCGCAATAGCAAACGATAGCTAGTTGAAAAGCACGTCCTCACTATGGCTATAGTGGCTACAATCAACGACCTCCTAGAAAAGAAGCCAAACAAAGGAGCGCCTTTAATCAGATGCAAGATTTTTGATCATATCTTCAAGCGAACCCTCCTTATAGTGGCTCTTTTATCAACCTCATGCCCACCTCATTGCTCACAGAATTTGGGCTGGGATCGCTCAAGCTAACATGCATAATCCTTCAGTTCATTGATTGATCAATCAAGCGACCCTGAGGTTTATTGGATTACGTTGTCGTAACAGTGCAGGGCATGTAGTTTCCTGTTGATTTTGTAGTCCTTGACATGGACTCTCCCGCACCATTACTCCAGACCCCGATTATTCTTGACTGGCCACTCCTACGAACTAGAGAAGTCAAGGCTGATTATGGGTCTGGAAAAATTACGTTTTGATCGAGTAGCAACAAAGTAAAAATGAATATGGTCAGTAAACCAAAGGTTGTGTCTGATAAAGGTCAAGTAGAAGTGCCTGAAGCAGATTGTGACTTCATTGCAGAAATCAGGGATGCAGAATTTTCTTTGAATGACACATGCGT
Organism: Ottelia alismoides; assembly: GCA_037367405.1. NCBI lineage: Eukaryota > Viridiplantae > Streptophyta > Magnoliopsida > Alismatales > Hydrocharitaceae > Ottelia > Ottelia alismoides. Next base: position 162,523 of record JAZKJV010011035.1, read on the forward strand.
TCAGGAAATCCTCTCTCCAGAGGAGGACCTAGATAGCATAGTCGATACATGCTCTGATGTCAATCGAGAGACATATTCTTACTTGCTAATGGGCCTTATTGAGGTAGAAGATTCATGTCAATACGAACATAATGAATTCATTGAAGATTTGGTCAGCACATTGTCAGCAGAGCCACCCATGACCGAGGTAAGCAACACCTCTGATATCATGGAATATCATCCACTTACCAGTTAAGTTTTTGAAGTGACCAAGAAGCAGGCTGGAATAGAATCAGAGTTAAAGACATCCCTGGCAGGCCTTGACTATGATTTACTTACGGATATAGAAAACATCATTAGCATCAAGTTGACCTCGGATCAGGAATCTCGATTGCTCGAGGTTCTACAGAAAAACTGCAAGGCACTTGGTTGGCACGTATCAGATCTCTGTAGGATAAATCCTATCTGTGTTCACACCATATGTATTTGGAAGATGATGCCAAGTCGTCCCTAAATTTCAGAGAAGACCGAACCCTAACTTGTAGGATGTCGTCATGAAAGAAATCATAAAGTGGTGTGGTGCAGGCTTCATTTATCCCATCTTCAATTCTAAATGGATGAGCCCTTTGCATGTAGTTCTTAAGAAATCTAGGCTCATCGTGGTTACCAATGAAAGAGGAGAGAAGATTTCTACTCAGGTACCACATCATGGTATGTGTGTGTGTTGATTATCGCTGCCTCAATGCAGCAATGAAGAAGGACCATGCCATTTATTAATCAAGTTCTGGAAAGATTGGTCAGCAAGGAGTTCTTTTGCTTTATGTATGGGTATTCTAGGTACAACCAAGTGGCAATCACCCTAGAGGACCAAGAGAAGACTACCTTCACTTGCCCGTTCGACATCTATGCTTTTAGGAGAATGCCTTTTTGGTCTGTGCAATGCACCTGCCACATTTTAGAGGTGCATGCTTGCGGTTTTCACCAATATGGTTGGTAGTTTTCTCAAGGTGTTTATGGATGATTTCTCCATCTACGATGACAGCTTTTATTCTTGTCTTGAGCACCTAGACATAGTACTTCAAAAATAAGGTGAAGTCAGTCTCGTATTATCTTGGGAAAAGAGTCACTTCATGATGATTGGAGGAATAGTACTGGTCCAACATGGAAGTCAACCCGATGAAGGTGGATGTGAACGCTAATCTTGAGCCACCTCAGAATGTCAGAAATGTGAGTTCATTCCTGGGGCATGTGGGTTTCTACAAATGATTCATCAAGGATTTCAACTGCATCGCTTGAACTCTCACTGAATTACTATGCAAGGAGACCGCGTTTAATGTTGATCAACAGGTTCTCCTATCCTTTAATCAGCTGAAGGATCTAATCACTCAAGTCTCCATCCTATAGCCGCATGATTGGTCTCTACCCTTTGAGATTATGATGAATGCTTCCAATTTTGTAGTTGGGGATGTGTTAGGATAAAGGAAAGACAAAGTGCCCTATGTCAGTCACTACGCCAGCATGACATTAGATGAAGCATAGAGAAACTATACTGTCATAGAAAAAGAGTTGTTGGATGTAGTTTTTACCCTTGAGAATTTCAGATCCCATCTGTTTGGATCTTAAGTCGCAATTATACCGACCACTCTGTAGTCCGATATCTAAAGCAGAAGAAGAATGTGAACCCAGATTGATCAGATGGATCCTTCTCCTCTAGGAGTTCGATTTGGAAATCAAGGACAAGCCTGAAGTTCAGAATGTGTAAGCAGATCACCTCTCCAGAATTGAACATCGAGAACCTTCACTGAGCATTACACTCATCATAGACACCTTTCTAGACAAGTCAATTCTGGTCGTGGATTCTCTCCCTTAGTACTGATGTCGTGAACTGCCTCGTCTCGGGTGTAGTCCCAAAATATTGGACGAAGATCAAAAAGGACAAGTTCTTATCCCAACTTCATTTATACCAATGGGAAGACCCACTCTTATTCAGGGAAGGAGTAGACTGCATTTGGCGTCGGTGTATCCCTCATGAGTAGCATCAAAGTGTCCTCGAGCATTGTCACTTACTCAAATCTGGTGGACACCACCCTAGAGACAGAATGACAACGAAAGTACTACAGTATGGCCTCTGGTGGCCTACACTATTTAAGGATGCCACAACTTATGAGAAGCGATGTACTGACTGTCAGAGAATGGGAGGTACCTTCACAGCTAAAGACACGATGCTCCTGAAATTCATTCAGATTTCATATGTATTCAATGCTTGAGGCATCGATTTTATGGGATCCTTTTCCCAGTAGTCATGGATTTGAGCACATCCTTCTTGTCGTTGATTATGTCAATCGTTGGGCTGAAGCTATTCCCTCCGAGTCGCTAATAGCTATACAAATTATCGGTTTCTGAGAGAGAACGCCATTTCAAGGTTCAGGATGCCAAAGATTCTGATATGAGAGAGGGGTAATCACTTCATAAATAAAAAGAGTTCAAGAAATTAATGAAGGAGTATGTTGCACTGAGTTGCCTTTTCATATCATCCTCAGACCAATGGAATGGAAAAGCTATCGAATAGAGAAATCAAGACAATCTTGCAGAAGCTTGTGAAGTCGGACAGAAAGAACCGATTCCAACTCTTAGACTCGGTGTTATGGGCCATAAAACCACTTACAAGCCTTCCTCGGGCATGCCACCCTATTGTTTTATGTATGATAAGCCTTGCCATCTGCCCATGGAACTAATTCATAAATCATTATGGACCATCAACAGTTGCAATTTGGACTCACACAAAGGTGGTCAACAAAGAAAAGTGGATCTAAACAGGCTCTTAGAATTTTGAGACTATACTTATGATAACAGCTTGATGTACAAGGAGAAGGTTAAACATTGGCATGACCGACACATTATACGAAAGACCTTCGAGATTGGACAGAAAGTGTAGTTATTTAACATAAAGTTGAACATATTCCCAAGCAAATTAAATAGTATATGGACATGTCCATTCAGAGTGAAAGAAGTGTGTGACATTGGAAGCATATTAGTATCAGACTTGTCATCTGGCGCATAATCGTTCATCGTCAATGGTCTGTTACTGAAAGCATACCTTGAACGTGAAACTTTCTTGATCATTGTCGACTCAGTTCAAGTGATAATCAAGGAAGAAGACTGAACAAGCTTAGCAACAACAAAAGATTCAGATAATGCTCCTCAAAAACTTTTTCTTTGAGTTTTCTTCTTTTATCTTCCTATGTTCATTTTTCTTTTGCTTCTTTCATCAGTCTCAGTCAAGTCATCAGACTCATTACTCCTATACTTGGTATACGCTTCATCCTAAGTATAGGGAGGATGAGTGAGTCCCGTTATTCATTCTCTGATACATCACTTGTCTCCTCTCTTGTTGATATTTCTATCTATACTTAGGAATATTTTACCCTAAGTATAAGGGGAGATAGGACGAGTTGTTGATCTGTTTATTCCATCCATCAACTCTCTCTGCATGTAGATACAACCCGATATACTTAAGATTACTTCATCCTAATTATAGGGGGTACGGTTGACTTCTCATTCCTTATTTCTTCATTCTTTACTCATTGTAGTATAGGCTCTTTTATGCTTAGTATGAGTTATGTCTTCTTTTTTCTCTTTGATCTATGAGGACATAACTCAAGTTAAGTATGAGGGGTCGTATATATGTTGTGTATACTTATTTTCAAATAAGTATGGCTAAAATATATTTAATTAATTTAAAGAAACATACTTGTATAAAAGTCATTAAAATTCTTTGTATATGCCCATTAATGAATCTGTGAAAATGTTTATAAAATCATTTTGAAAAATATTTTGAAAATTGTTTGGATTTGTAAAATGTTTTCGATCTTTGTAAAAATATTTATTTATAAAAAAATATTTTCTTTGTTTGAAATAGATGTTTTGAAAATATATTTGCAAATGTTGGAAAATGGTTGCAAAAATAGTTTGAAAAATCTTGATGAGTACATATTATAATGGTATAATAGTATACAAAATGCATAAAGAATTCCATTAATATCTACCACCTCAAACATCACTTAATCCATATATTATCGATTCTGTAAATACAACAAGAAAATTACCTCTAAAAATGCATAATTAAATTAATGACCAAATTCTATCTTCATCATCAAATCCAATTACTCATTGAAATATTTTATCCAAACAAATTGCATAATAATTAAATCCAATTTTACTCTACACAATTTGTTAAGAAGAAATGAAGAGGAAACACTGTGCAAAATTCAAATTCTTTATTCCCTCTCCCTTTCCCATACAACACATGGCCCAACAAGCATTTAAAACCCATCACCTCATGTTCCTCATGCACCTTTTCCCATGCAAATATCAAATCAAATGCATTGGTAATGTGTGTTGTCTTTATGTGCAGGTGAGAAGGGGGGACACCTACAACATCTATAAAATGACCCCCTCCCATGCAAATAGGGGGACTTCTTCCTTCTAACATCCCGACCCACTCCCTCTTATACCCTCTCGTCCCAACGCAGGCCAACTTCTCCTCGACATCCTCATTGCTCTAACGTGCAGCAACACCGCCGGATGTGTGCTCCTCCAGCCCATGGACAACCCGTGCGTTTTTCTCCTCCATCGCGCACCACTTACGCTCCAACGTACACCGGCAGCTCGCATAATCATCGTTGCTGCCATTGTCATCGTCTCGCATTCGGATAGAGAATCACCTCCTTTCTCATTTCTTTTTACATCTCACTTGCACTTTGTTGTATTCGTAACTCTTGTTTAAGTTAAATTGGATGAAACAACTATTTGGTAACATCATTTATTTACTCTAGTTTGTTTCTCAACATATGCAATCCAGATCTTATATCTCATTATTCTCTCTTTAAACATTGCAAGTGACATCTCATTTCCTCCATCTTAATTTGCGATTGAGCCTCTGTTTTCTTATTTAGTTGCATTCATGCCCTCCTTCATTTACTTTAAGTTCTAAAAAGTATTTTCACCGTAGATCTCATTCTCTCATATTTTTTCTTTCGTCGCAATAGATTAAAATTTGCATCAAGTTTGAAAGAAGAATAAAAAATACGAGTTTGCTTAGTCCCTGCGGATACGAACCTCTACTTGCACTATACATCTTGTGTATTTTTATTATACTTGTGGTTGTAAATTTATTTGTTTGATTACAGTTTTCGTGGGATAACAACGACGTGGTAAAATCAACTTCTTAAACCGCGTAAAATTGCATCAACATTTTGGTGCCGTTGCCGTGGACTAGGCAACATTTGCAATTTTGTCTTCACTTTCAACTTGTTTTCAATATTCTAATCCGTGCATTTTTTTATTTCTGGTACTTGAATCCCGAAAAAAGAAAAAATGAAGAATCCATGCATTTTTTGCGAATTTGCAACTTGTTCTAAGTAAAAAATTTATTTCTCCCCCTTCTCGGAAAAGCTCGCCATCAGCAGGACAAAACATTACGGATTTAGCGTCAGAAGTGCAGACACTGTGAGCTTCCTTTTTCACTAAGGCATTCTAAGATTTACATTTCTTGCATTTGTTTGCACATCGAATTAAATCAAAAAAATTAAAAAAAGGAGTTATTGATTGCATCATCTCTGTGGTCTTCTCCCTCTGATAACTTAATTCGAAGACAACCAAAATCGTGCTTGATCATATTAAAAAGATAATTTTGAAAGATCACCGCAGTGATCCGAGCGAAGCAGACAAAAATTTGAATGCTTGTTTGATGCACATGGTGAATGACACAAAACTCACAAGCACATAGAACCACGGGATAGAGACAAAAATCTCTGGTGCTACGTGGGATTGTAGAGAGAAATCGTAACTCCTCGACGTGTTGGGCACATGTTCTTATGGGAAGAACATATCATTGATATGAGTACCGTATCCTGGATCCCCCAGCCGGATTTGGACATCGATTTCTCACAATCTTCTACACATACCTCTTCATTAAGGACTCTTAATTATCTGATAACATTTGTTGAATCGTTAAATTTAAATCGAAAAGATAACCGCTTCCGCGGAAATTTTTGTGTGAGTTGGTAAATCAACAACTTGTTTGGTGTTTATGTTGTGTATGTTAGGTCGTATAGATCTTTGAAAAATCAATTACAACAACCATTAGATTACGACCTAATCTATAAAAGAAAACCCCACCCATATTGTTCAACTGAGAAACCTGAGAATTCACCCGACCTAGGAGACATGGGAAAGAGAACCGACCAAACCCCATGGAACTCATTCTGCATCAGCTGCAACTTTTGAGAGAAGAAAATGCTACCATCCGTCACACCATAGCTCCTCTCATCCGACCACCACCCATAAGCACACATTATAACCCTGCAGCAGAAGACTTAGTCCATTGGGTTCAGATTCCACCTGAAGTAGGAGACTTTGGAATAAAGCCAGCATCCCTCTCCTTAATTCCAAAATACTACGGAAATGAGACTGAAGATTCCTGTCTTCACATCCAAGACTTCCGATCTACCTGTGACACCATGAGCATCCCTGGGGTAGAAAAGGAATACATCTATATGAAAGCCTTCACATACTCTCTGAAAGAAAGAGCATTCCAATGACTTCGGAATTACGGAACCCCTCTCACTTCATGGGATGTCTTAAGGGAAGCCTTCATCAAGAAATACTTCCCAATAGGAAAAACAAACGCCCTGAGACAAGCCATATCATCTTTCACCCAGAAGAACAAAGAACCCATTCACGAAGCCTGGGAATGTTTTAAGTAACTTCAAAGGAAATGTCCTCATCATGCGATTCCTAAATGGAAATTAGTTCAAATATTTTATGAGGGCATAGATACATCATTTAGGAAAGTGATCGATGGCTCCTATGATGGAAATTATATCAGCCGCGATGAACATTTTGTATGGAATTTATTTGAAAATATGGCTGATAATTCGGTGAATAGTTCCTCCATTGAACAATACAATGGGAACATGAGATCAGTCAACATAATCGATCATGAGAGATCTACTAGTGACCTATCTAAAGAAAATCATGATAAATGAGAAACCCGCTCCAAGGAAGTGGACCTTATGACCCAAGAAATAGGAAAATTGGCTATGAACAATCCCATCGTTCAAGAAATTGACCACGTCCCATTCACTTATAATCAAGACATGACCCCTGAGACTGTGAATTGGGTACAAATAAATCAAGGAGGGGCATATTCAAACATTCAAAATGCAGTATGGAGAGAACAATCAAATAATGGGTGGAATGGACAATACAACTATCATTTCCGAAATCACACTCATCTCAGACAACCGATGGCACCACTAGTGACTCAACCACACACTACTGCTCTGAATTTTGATGCATTGGCTCAAGCGATACAATAACTTGCCATAGCACAACAACATGCCATTGAAGCTCAACAGCAAGCCAACTCTAAGAATGCCTGACAATCTGTTGAGATCAGGTCTTACGTCCCAGCCTTGTCACCTCAACCTCTGCCAAATCCCAACACCAACAAGGCTAGCTCATCTGGAGTACTCCAAACTCCACCACCTGCCGGGTCTTTCACTTCACCACCTGGTTTCCAATATCAAAATCAAGGATTTTTCACACCTCCCATGACCAATAATACAAACCAAGGGAACACACAACAACAACCTAGGAATCAAGTGAGTTTCAAAATACCAACCTGTTCCAACCAAACTGCCAATATTGTAACTCTTCGCAGCAGGAAAACCACATCTGCTCATACTACCTCACAGACCACTGAGAATCACATGGAAGAGGAAGAGGACATTAACAATGACAAGGAACAAACTGAGATCACCACCCCTCCGCCTTCTTCCCCGACCATAACCATCCCCTTTCTTGAAGCTCTTCACAAGAAAACCACCCGATCATTCACTATTGATCCAGAGTTAGAAAAGTTATTTTTGGACATTGTCATTGAAACTCCACTCCTGAAATCCCTCGAGAAAGTTCCAGCCTTCTCCCACTTCTTGAAGGAAAAATGCACACCAAAACAGAAATCCAAGGGAAAGAATAAAAAGGACAATGAAGATATTGAAAAACATGTGCTCTCTCGAGCAACATCCAATGCCATCTCCCAATTCCTGCCCACCAAAAAGAAAGATCCAGCAGCTCCTCTAGTTAGATGCATAATTGGTGAATTAACCTTCGAGCGCATCCTGCTAGATATGGTGCTTCCATCAATCTCCTCCATACTGCTATTCTGGAGCAATTTTACTTAGGAGAGTTGAAATATGTGTCGATGATTTTACAAATGGCTGATCGTTCTGTGAAAAGACCAAGAGGACTACTTGAGGATGTAATAGTTGATGTCCAAGGCCACCAATTCCCAGTTGATTTTGTGGTGATGGATATGGATCAAGCTAATACACGGAGTGAGACACCCATCATACTTGGACGACCGTTCTTGGCCACCGCTAAGGTGCATTTTGATTATGAGGATGGGAGAGTAGAATTTAAAATCAATGGTAAAGTCATTCCTGTTGATCTTGTCGCCCCTACTTCTGTTGACTCTGAAATTGAAGATTGTGGTTGGATAGAGAACTGTGTCGTTCTTGACATACAAAATGATTTTGCCCCTATCCATCTTTCCAAAGATCCTCTGGAGGTTAGTATGAACACCTTGCGATCCACTTACAAGGACATGTCTCATCAAATTGCCACATATTATCCGAACTCTGCACTTGAAGCTCCACCATGCCCTCTCACTAGTAAGGAAATTTTTGAGTTAGATGAAGCCTGGGACACACTAAGCACTGAACTTGCATTATCTATGATCATGCCCATGATGGAGCCACCATTTGATACTATTTCATCGATAAATACAAAAGAAAATGCCCCTCTAACCCCACCAACACCTATTGTCGAACTGAAACCCTTACCACAAGACCTGAAATAAGCTTTCCTCGATGATGCACACACTATGCCAGTTATCATTAATGCCAACTTAGATAGCACTCAGAAAAGCCAACTCATGGAAGTGTTGAAAAGGAATTCTTAGGCTATTGGATGGAGAATAATAGACTTTAAAGGAATAAGCCCGACATTTTGCACACACCACATATACTTGGAAAATGACAGTAAACCCTCTTGAGAAATGCAAAGATGGTTGAATCCTAATGTACGAGAGGTTGTGAAGAATGAAATATACAAGTGATTGAGTACGGGCATCATTTATCCTATTGCTGATAGTTCTTGGATCAGTCCTCTCCATGTTGTCCCCAAGAAAGCTGGATTGACAATTGTCAAAAATGAAAAAGGAGAGGACATATCCACCCGATTAGCCACATCTTGGAGAGTCTGTGTCGATTATCGGAAACTCAACAAGGCTACCCGAAAAGATCATTTCCCATTGCCATTCATTGACCAAATCATCGAGAAACTAGCTGGAAAAGAATTCTTCTATTTTCTGGATGGATATTCCGATTATAACAAAGTAGCCATAGCACCATAAGATCAAGACAAAACCATGTTCACTTGTCCCTTTGGGACTTATGCCTTTCGTCGCATGCCTTTTGGATTATGTAATGCCCCAACAACCTTTCAAAGATGCATGATGGGAATTTTCACCGATATGATCGACGATTTCATGGAAGTATTTATGGATGATTTCTCTATTTTTGGGACTCCTTTGAGGAAACACTCAGATTTTAGGATAGAGTCCTACAAAAATGCATTGAAGTAAATCTAATATTATCTTGGGAGAAATCACACTTCATGGTGAAGAAAGGGATTGTGCTGGGACAAAGAAAGGCATGGAAGTGGATCCATCAAAAATTGAAACCATCACTCACTTAGGTCCACCTGTGAATGTAAAAGGAGTTCGATCCTTCCTAGGGCACGTCAGTTTTTATCGCCGATTTATCAAGTATTTCTTGAAAATTGTCCGTCCGCTCACCAAGCTACTTGAGAAAGATCAAGATTTTACGTTCACTGAGGAGTCCTTCACTCTTCTGAGAAAAATCATCACTGAAGCATCCATATTGCAACCCCCTGATTGGACTCTTGAATTTGAAATCATGTGTGATGCTTCTGGTTATGCTGTTGAGGCAGTTTTGGGACAAAGAAAGGATGGAAAATCATATGCCATCCACTATGCTAGCAAAACCCTAGATGATGCCCAAAAGAACTACACTGTGATTGAGAAAGAACTGCTGGCGGTGGTATTTTCACTAGAGAAATTTCGATCTTACATCTTAGGATCCCACATCATAATATACATAGACCACTCTGCTTTGAAATACCTCTTCACAAAGAAAGATGCCAAGCCTAGACTCATTAGGTGGGTATTACTGCTCCAAGAATTTGATTTAGAAATTTGAGATAAAACTAGAGCAAGGAATGTAGTGGCCGACCACCTTTCGAGACTCCCTCCATCAATCATAGATACAATCCCAATTTTTGATAACTTTCCGGACAAAAGTATCATGTCTGCCTCTCAACTCCCTTGGTACGCAGACATCGCCAATTACATCGTCACTTCCACATTTCTTGATGACTGGCCAAGACATAAGAAAGACAAAACTAAAGCCCAAGCCCGATACTACCACTGGGAAGATCCTTTGCTCTTCAAGAGGGTACTGATTTGATATGGAGACGATGTATCTCTGAATCTGAAGTCAATGATGTCATATCTCACTGCCACACTTCTGGGTGTAGAGGACATCATCCAGGGAAGCGCACAACCGCTAAGGTCTTACAATATGGTTTCTATTGGCCTACACTCTTTAAGGATGCCCATCATTTTGCTCAATCTTGTCCTGCCTGTCAGACCAATGGAACAGTGACCCGACGCAACATGATGCCCCTCCAACCCGTACATATAGTCGAAATCTTTGATACTTGGGGAATAGACTTCATGGGACCTTTTACCATCTCACAAGGCTATCAACCCATCCTACTCGTTGTTGACTATGTGTCCCGTTGGGTTGAAGCCATTTCCACTCGCGCTGCTGATAGCACCACTGTTGTCAAATTCCTGACCAGCCTTTTTTCTCGATTTGGATTACCTAAAGTTGTCATTAATGATGGCGGAATCCATTTTCTGAATGCTTCAGCTAAGAATTTACTTAAGAAGAATGAAGTCAAACACTGTGTCTCAACTGCCTATCACCCACAAACCAATGGAATGGCTGAGCTGTCAAACCGATAAATCAAGATCATCCTCCAGAAAATTGTCCGCTCTGATCGTAAAGATTGGTCTCAACACTTATCTTATGCCCTTTGGGCCTACCGTAGAGCTTTTCGCACACCCTTAGAAATGAGCCCATATCGGTTAGTCTATGGAAAGCCTTGCCATCTATCCATTGAGATCCACCACAAATCACTCTGGACAATCAAGAAATGCCATATGGATTATGACGAGGCTGGAAAGAGAAGACTATTGGATTTATCTGAACTGGAAGAATTGAGATCACAAGCCTATGACAACAACTTGTTGTATAAAGACAAAATCAAAATATGGTATGATGCGAACATTTCGAGGAAAATATTTCAACAGAATCAAAAAGTATGGCTTTTCGATGCAAAATTGAAACTATTTCCAGGAAAGCTGAAATCGAAGTGGAAAGGAGCATACATTGTAACTAAAGTCTTTGATAACGGTGCAATAGAAATCTGTGACCCACACACAAAAGCCATTTTTAGAGTTAATGGTCAAAGACTGAAACCTGTTATTGAACCATCCGGTCTTATGCATGCCTGCACAACATACCTTCTGCAGGAAATATGAACCACAACATCGTCAAGATGAGGCGTTAAATCATGCATTCTCGTAAGTCCCCCCTCACAGGTATCTTTCCTTTTTATTTCTCACATGTTTATTTTCACTGCATTACATAAGTACGGGGGTACACCTCTTTACCAAAAAAAATAAAAAAATACAAAAATACTTTTTATATCACTCACCCCTTCTTTTGGTCCTCCTATTACACATTGTCTTCACCATGAGGACATGGTTTCTGATAAGCATGGGGGGGGGGTGTTTGTAGTTTTCAAAATTGCATACTTTATCAAAAAAATTATTACATCTTCAAAAATTTTGCAAAAATTCCCCTTAAAAATATTTTCAAAAAGCAAGAAAACCATCAAAAATACATCCTTCCCAGTTTTATCCTATTTTTGAGAAATCAGATCTTCACTACATAAAATCATAGACTAAGGCTGAGTTGACCTTAATCCTCTTAATTCCATCAGGATTTCACTAGGCATGCATTTTTAAGCTTTCTTCAGGTCCATATGGACTTTATTCTCCCAGTTCCACTAACTCTACTGGTGAATGAACTTCTGTATCTAACTAGATCACCGGAGCAACTAGTAGCACTCTTAAACTCTTCAGTGGATATTAAGCAACTGCATATTGCACATAGCTTGATTGAGTTTATTTTACGAGATACAATTACAATCTAGTTGAGGTGAGGAGGTGTCCTCTTGGTTGTGCCAATGCTTGAATCTTGTCTATAGTCAATGAAGGAACTTGACTCAGGAGCAACATAATCTCTCTAGTCTAAGTGTGCCAGCAAATAAGCCAGTATCGTGCCTCCAAAGTCAATATTAAGCCGATACTACCTTTGAAGCCAAACCCAAGACAAAAACACCACAAAAAGGCATATCACAATACAAAAAGAATGCCAAAAACCAGCAATCATGCAAAGATGTGTGAAACAAAAGGAATGAAAGAAGACCACCAAATAACCCTTCTCCACCAAAAAGCCATGGTTGCAGCCCAATGATGCTACCTAGTTTCTTAAAAGAGGCCCAAAGAGGCCCAGTGTTATACTCTGTAAAAGGAAAAAAGGAGAGAAACGGACAAAGCGGCCTACGGGAAACCCCAAAAATTAAGTCCCATTCTCCAATAAACTATGCCCTATTTTTTCTATGCTGACATACTTGGGTAAAAAGAGAATATGCCTGAATTCAGGTGAGGACTGATGCTATATGTGTAGGGAATCATTCGGTATCTTGATAGATTGTATTGTTAGCTCGTTCTCTTGACTCACGAAAGCTAAAACATCACTAACAATGTTTATATCCATCCCAAGTCAAAGAGAATACTTGTTTCTTAGGGATGAGCTGACCTGATCGACCTTCTGAAACCATGTCTGATTTTGTTGGAACTGAGAGGCTGTTGAAACTACAAAACTCAAGTCAAGTCGACAATTAGAACAAATCATTAATCGATGGGTCAACTCTACTGAAGTTTGTGTATTTGTATGGTTAGGATCTGAAAACTCGAGACTTTGTGGGTATGTATGCTGCAAACCCTCACCCAATCTATCTTGACTATTTTCCTTGTCCTTCATTATTACTTATCTTATTCTTGCTCGGGACTAGCAAGATTTAAGCATGGAGGTGTGATGAGTACATATTATACTGGTATAATAGTATACAAAATACATAAAGAATTCCATTAATATCTGATGCATACACCTCAAACATCACTTAATCCAGATATCATCGATTCTGCAAATACAATAAGAAAATCACCTCTAAAAATGCATAATTAAATTAATGACCAAATTCTCTCTTCATCATCAAATCCAGTTATTCATTGAAATACTTTATCCAAACAAATTGCATGATCATTAAATTCAATTTGGCTCTACACAATTTGTTAACAAAAAATGAAGAGGAAACATTGTGCAAAATTCACATTCTTTATTCCCTCTCCCTTTCCCATACAACACATGGCTCAAGAAGCATTTAAAACCCATCACCCCATGTTCCCCATGCACCTTTTCCCATGCAAATATTAAATCATATGCATTGGTAATGTGTGTTGTTTTATATGCAGGTGAGAAAGGGGGGCACCTACAACATCTATAAAATGACCTCCTCCCTTGCAAATAGGGGGACTTCTTCCTTCTAGCATCCCGACCCGCTCCCTCTTATACCCTCTCGTCCCCAATGCAGGCCAACTTCTCCTCGACATCCTCATTGCTCTAACGTGTAACAACACCACTGAACGCGTGCTTCTCCAGCCTACGGACAACCCGTGCGTTTTTCTCCTCCATTACGCACCCCTTACGCTCCAATGCACACCAGCAACTCGCATAATCGTCATTGTCGCCATTGTCATCATCTCGCATCCGGATAGAGAAGCACCTCCTTTCTCATTTCTTTTTACATCTTCCTTGAACTTTGTTGTATTAGTAACTCTTGTTTAAGTTAAACACGATGAAACAACTATTTGGTAACATCCTTTATTTACTCTAGTTTGTTTCTCAACATATGCAATCCAGATCTTATATTCATTATTCTCTCTTTAAACATTGTAAGTGTCATCTCATTTCCTCCATCTTAATTTGCGATTGAGCCTCTGTTTTCTTATTTAGTTGCATTCATACCCTCCTTCATTTACTTTAAGTTCTAAAAAGTATTTTCACCATATATCACATTCTCTCATATTTTTCTTTCATCGCAATAAATTAAAATTTGCATCAAGTTTGAGAGAAGAACAGAAATTACGAGTTTGCTTAGTCCCTGTGGATACGAACCTCTACTTGCACTATATATCTTGTGTATTTTTATTATGCTTGTGGTTGTAACTTTATTTGTTTGATTATGGTTTTCATGGAATAACAACGATGTGGTAAAATCAACTTCTTAAACCGCGTAAATTTGCATCAACAAATCTATACATACTATTTAAAAAATATTTGCAAAATATTTTTCAAATTTTGTAGATGTTTGTAAAAATTATTTGTGAAATTAGTTAGTAAAATAAAGTTTTCAAAATGTTTGCAAAAATATTTTCAAATTATTTTGAGAATTATATACATAACTCAAGTAACTAAAATTCTTTACAAATTGTGTACATAAATTTGTGAATAAATAACTTGCATAAATTCTTCACCAAACTTCTTGTAAATAATAAGTTGCACTCCCTTGTAAATATATGATTTGCCAAACCTCCTTTTGTTTTGAAAAATCCCTAAAATTTTGTAAAATTTAAAATCCCAAAAATATTTGCAAAATCTTTTCAAAAACATGCATAAAAATTTGCAAAACTTTTTCAAAAATCCATAGAAAGTTCAAAGTTAGAAAGTTACATCACAAAAATATTTTTTTGCATTGTACATGGTATTTGCATTTTCGGATTGACGTTGATAATTGAACTAGTCTAAGTAAAATCCAAAGATTGGAGCTTGGTTGGACCTCAAATCTATTTAATCACAGGAATCTTATAGGAACTAGAATTGAGGCACTTCAGGTCTACTTGACTTAATTCTTTGAGATCACGAGACTTGGTTCAGTGTCATCTTGATCGCCTTAGTAGAATATTTTGGAACACATGCATGACTCTTGTTGATAATGATCTAGCTTGCACAACTGCATCTTACACTTTGTTCACCTTAGTTGAAGTGGTAGAGTGTTGGATTTGTCGGCATGAGACTCAAGCCAATGGAAACATTCGAAGTCGTATATTTGTGACCATTGTACCCCAATCCGGTCCAATAGCCATGAGGTCCAATGATGGAATGCTGTGGGTTGCAACAAAACTTCAAAAGAAGGATAGTCTACTGGCTCAAGAGGAAAATATCCTTATGTAAATGATGTTGTATATAATATTAAAAAATGCAATAAAAATTCCAAAAAGCGGACATGCCTGAATCAAAATAAAATACTTGTTGGAGTCTATTTATAGTCAAAGAAGCAAGCTCGAACTTCAAAGTCATATTCATGCAAGCCTGCAGCCAGATGACTTGGCTACACTAGCCAAGCATCCCATGATAGGTAGCTACATTGGCTACGTCCATTCTTCTCCATCTCCTCTTCTTGAGCCGGTTGTACTTGAACTTAGAAGGAAATACCCCGCTTCTCGAGGAAAAAGTTGTTGGATTTGGGAATTCTCACCATGTTGGAGAAGAGTGACTTTTACCGCTTCAACCAAGGAAAGCTACATATTACACACACCGTCCAAGATAGATTTATAGTCATAATGGTTTACGTATGAGTTGACTTATCCTGACCTAGCTATTGAGGAGACTTGAGCATAGTTTTATGGGTCCTAAAGGTTGTTGTGTTTCAAGTCCAATTCTCAATAAGGTTCCGATCAAACCTTAATGTCAAAAGGTCCGATTGAGCTCCAAGCTTTGATTTTATGAAGACAAGTTTAAGAATTAAAATCAATCCAAGTTCTTTCCTTTTCTTTATTTTCATTTTCTGCACTTATAGACATAAGTGTTTGATAGGGACTAGCAAAGACAAGTATAGGGGGTGATGAATCTCCATTTCATCACCTTTATTCTTTCATTTTAGCTTTTAAACCCTAGCTAAATGCATGTAAATATCATTATTTTACAGGAATTAACATTCATTACTTATTGTATAAAATACTGTATAAAATAATATAATTAAAGCCAAAATAAAAGAATAAAGAAAAGAAAGGAAAATTAAATAAAATACCAAAGGTATTTTATGACCCTAACCCATGAGACCAAGTCAAGAATTGATTTGGTCGATAAGGAATAAGTAGGGAGTAAGGGCCAAAAGCAACAATGAAACCTTCATTTTATTCTTCAGCAATTTATTTTGGGATATATTTGATTCTTTATTATTTATACTTAAAATCAATAAATTTTGTACATAAAAGTTGTAAATAAAAGTACATAGAAAAATACAAAATTTACTTCACATAAAAATAATGCAAATTGTACACTTAGAATAAAATCCCAAATTCCCAACTTCCCAAATCGGTATTTCCTCCATATGTAAAAAAATGCACCAAAATCACTTTTAATTGTATATAACTTTTAATAAGCTATTTATTGAAGACGGTTTCATTTAATTTGGAATTAAGATGTAAAAGCTTGATTTTGGACCCCTACTGTATAGTTTACTTGAATAAAATATTCTTTTTATTTAAATGTATATTTTCGTAATTTTATATTTTTATAATTTTGTAAATATTTTATGATGCATGTACGTATTTAGAGTAAATTAAAATCATAAAAATACACTACAATAAAATAAAATAATATATATGAGCTACCTATACTTCTACCTGTAATTAAATGCATCTATTTATTTAAGTATACAAATAACATCAGAAAAATACAATAAAAATATATTTATGTATATCTAAATAAGTTATAAATATATAAATTAAGTATCTAAAATAATAAAATTTATAATATAAAATAAAATATTCAGAACATAGGTCACTATACCTAGAATTATACTTGTAAATAGTAATGTGTAATAAATAATCTAAATAAGATAAATAAAATAGGAATAAAATGCTACATAAAATAATAAACATTTTTTTATAACCTCAAATTAGTAAATTTATTTACTAGTATTTATTTATTTTACAAATAATTTCCCCTAGGATATTTCTGGTTGGTCCACATGGACCAACCAAAGCAGTCCTCGTGTTGACGTGGGTCAACACTCCCCTCTCTCTTCCTCGAGTCACCACCCTATAAGAATCAGATTTTTGCCATTTTTTTCGCTTGATCTCATGATGCACTGGCTAGGCGTGATGCACATTTCACGAAGATTAAACATCCTTGAATCGCACCCTAGCCAAAGATTAAATCAAGTGTCCTTGAATTGACTGCAATCCTCAATCAAAGTTCATATCTTAAACAACCTATAAGTAGCTCCTATGATCATTCTTTGATCACTCTTCCATCCCTAAATCCCCTCGTTTCGTGTTTGTGTGTTCCCCATGACAGAGAGGAGGCAACGCTAGGAGGAGATGAGGCGGTCCAAGGCATCGCTCCGATGAGGTCTCTGCTCCTTAGTTCCCAAGTATGAGCTGTGTACCTTTTATCCCTTTTTAGGTAGATTTAGTTTAGATTTTTCCATTCCTGCATTTATTTTGTAGTTAGATCTTAATCTTAGATGTAGCTTCAAATCTTCGATTGCAGAGGCCACTGTTCCAGCCATGTTTCACTGTCAATCACACTCATTCCGACCCATCTATCATTCCCATTTCGTTCCCCATCACATGTTGCACCTGTTCCACCCTTCGATCCCTCGTGGATCAGTGAATCAGAGCTCCTCCTCCACCTCTCGCCGGAGCTCCTCCATCTCGCTCAATTCCATGCGCAACAACTTCATTTTGGCTTGAGGCGACTTGCCTCGAGCCCCTGAGTCTTCCTCTGTAGGTATGCAACGCCAGAGAAACCCGAAGGTTCGATTCCATAACAGAAGAAGGCTCCCAGTGGCCATGTTCTTCTTTGAGCTCTAGGCCTCTCCACAGTGAGGCCCAGACTTTCTTGTTGGTGCTAATCGGTCCGGGACGTTTCTAGGAAGCTCATGTGATCATCAACGAACTCCTAGGTGGATGGGATGAGGAGCTATGCATGATTGAATGAAGGATAAGGAAGTGTTCTTTTCTTTTACTCCTCATATCTCCAAAGACGTTGGATCTTCTGTGAGGCCTAAATCTATTCTGGACCGCTCACATCAGATGAAGCGGTGAGAATTTCCAACTGTCGATCGAGTTAAGTAGCGCCTAAGTGGCACCACTACAGCCATCTCTTCTCTCGATGAATGGGGTAATATCATCAACACCCCTCTATCTTTTTTATTTCAATGTTAGTCCTGTAAATATGCATTGTAGTGTAAATAAATATGGTTATTTTGTAACCCCTTGTCCTTTTATGTATTTACATATGTGTCCATACCAACTCACCTCACGTGGTCCCCCACGTGAGGTGGGAATTTTGTAATCATACACATGCGGGTTTTTTTTGTAATAAGTCCAAAATCTTGTATATTCAATATTAACTTTTTTGTAGATAATTTGTAAAGAGGATCATAATTTTTTTGTATATTGCATTATACCCCTATTAGGTGCGTTTAATTAAATATTCATGGATAAATTACGTACTTGCCCCTATATTTTGTTTAAGGGTTCTAGAATGCATGGAAACTTAGTTTTATTTGCAAATTGGCCCCTGCTAGCTTATTTATTTTTGTGCATGTTTGTTTAATTTTTATAAATATCATCCATACTCCAGAATTATGCAGAAATAGTATAAGGTATGTTTATGCATGTTCTTTCATGTCATATATTTTTTTCATTTTATACGCTTTGCCTATTTATTAAAAAAACAAAAAATATCACGTTTTGTCCCTATTTTCTTTAAAAATCCATAAAAATTATAAAAATTTTTCAAAAAATTGG
Organism: Ottelia alismoides; assembly: GCA_037367405.1. NCBI lineage: Eukaryota > Viridiplantae > Streptophyta > Magnoliopsida > Alismatales > Hydrocharitaceae > Ottelia > Ottelia alismoides. The sequence continues at coordinate 181,670 of JAZKJV010011035.1, forward strand.
AAAAAACTATATTTTATTTCTATAGTGTGTATTAACCCCAGACTAAAAATCCCTAAAAATAGAAAAAGAAAATGATAAAAAATTAAAAAGGTCTAAAATCCTTATAAAATTATAAAAAATCTTCAAAAAAATAAAAAATATTTATTTCTATATTTAATTTTTCTTTTTTATTATATACGATCTATTAAAAATAGTATTGGGAAATTGTAACTGTATTTGGTATTTTTAAATTCCAAAACAATTTGACCTATTTATTCAATACCTATTTTGGGATATTTTTGATTTTAAACATATATAAAATTAGCAAAAATACCCATAAATAAAAAAACATTAAAAAATATGAAAAACACAAAAACATTGTATTTTGGAAATGTTGATTATTTCTATCTTTTTTATAATATATACACTTATTACATAAATACACACACATATATAGTTTATGTTATCACTAATTATTATAAATACCTTATAAATATTTTAAAACCTAAAAAATATATATTTATTAATATTTTTTTGATTTCTGTATATTTATTATATATGTTATATGGGTTAAATGGGGTTGCCCCCTATGTTTAGCCAAGGGGCTGCACCCAGCCCCATTTTCCCTCCATTTTTTTATTTTTTTTGAAAATGAAAATATGTATATTCATCAATATATCACCCTAACATACCATTCTAATTTTGTCAGAAATAAAGACTCCTATACCATCCATCTAAAGGGGTCAATTTCAGCAAATCAAAGACCGTTAAAATTTCGCAATCTTGATGGAGGGGATACAAGTCTCAAATTAAGTCGAATTTTGAATGAACCATGGTGACATATTGTGTTCTAAATTGCAATAGGTTTCATTTCAGAAAAATTAAAAAGTGCAGGGGAAAATGGGTGGGAGCATGTAAGTTGGCTACACCTAGGGAGCATACTCCTTTTTTCCATTATATATATAAATCTTATATCATACACACACACACACTTATATATATGTATGTATAATTTATATTAAAAAGGAAAAGAAATTAAAAATCATAAAATCAAAAATTTAAAATACTGATTGTTAAAGGATTGCCAACTGAATAAATCCGTAAATTAAAATACATAATACTATATTGAGATGCTTTTGACCCCTTGATAGTAGGATGGGTCAATATCTTGATTATACCAACTCTCAATCAATTGGAATTAGGCTGTAGACGGGTGAATCAAAACCTTTTGATTTGTTATGTGGATTTTAATTAAGGTCATTTTATCATAATTTATGAAATAAAACAATAACTAGAAAGTTGACATTGATCATCATCGCACATAGTTCAAGTTCATTTGTCAATGCTTTGTAGTCCAGAGTTAATTGCCTGCATGAAGACTAAACTTGCAGAATATTTCTATAACACAAGTAATCAATATCCAATTTTTAACCTCAATACAGCCCTAAGAACTCATAGAGTTAAGTTTATATTTCATTCTTGTTGATGTAGCTAGGCACCTTCAAAGACCTGGTCCAAGCAAGAATGTATCTGAATCAGGGTTTTAAATTTCGCAAAATTTCAACTAAATTTTGATTTCGACACCCTAGCGAAACCGAAATCGAAATATTGATATATACCTTTTCTTCATAAATCTAGGCCAATTTGTTCATTTTTTCACCATCTTGAAATGATATTAAAACCGACATTTTAAACCTTTGATCCGAATTGTCTACACTTCCAATCCAGCTCGGGAGTTTCATAGTACTCTTTTCTCCTTTGCGTTTTTTATATCACATGCACATCATCCGCTATGTTGAACCGATGGTCAATTCCCTGTATGTGTCTTTAGAGCCTCGCTTGTAGTTGTCGTATTTCAAATTCTGAAATGGTTAGCAAAATAGTCCAAGGAATAAGCATCTGACCATGTGAGCTTGCTATATTACATAACACCCTTACAAATATTGCATTTGCAACAATGTCTGTAAACTTCTATGTTTTACAAATGTACCCTTCTCCACACTAACAAAAGAACATTTTTGCAAAACGGGCAAGTTTACATGGGTATTATTGTACTCATGAGTGGTATTTTTTTTTGCAAAAGAAGTTACCTGAGTAATTTTTGTGAACACGAAGTGTGGAGGAGCATTTATGTAATAATACATCTTCACAGGGGTATTTATATAAAAATACTACAAAAACTTGAATTTAATGCTATACATCATCATATATCCCAGCAGGAAATATGCGCCGAAAAGATGACGATAAACCACTAAGGATGCAAACGGTTACGGATATATCTGTATCCGATCTGTCATTGTATCCGTTTTATACATATTTTGACATCCATATCGGTATATGTATATCTGTTTTCATATATAAACATAGTCATAGATTTATTTTTAACTCCATATAATATAATTCTATACATTTTTTAGGGATTTTATCACTTGTGCCCCTCCGAGATATCGCAATTTCAGTTATGCCCCTATCTTTTTGGTAATATCAGTTGTACCCCTCAAAACTTGCTAATTTATCACTTGTGCCCCTCGGGTTAGTGACCGTCCATCCACAGTGCAAACGGCCGTTAACTTTGAGGACATAGGCGGAATTACTTTAAAAAAAGGTTAGGAGGTCATTTTAACCTTCTTCCTCATCCTCTTCTTCTTCCTCCTCTTGCCCATCCTCCTCCTCCTCCTCCCTCTCCGCCCCCGCCCCTGCCACGTGCCGCCCAGCTCCGCCCCGAGCTCCCCTCCCCTCCCCGACGCCGCCCCTCCGCCCCAGCCTCGAGGCAGCCCCGACCTCCCCTCCCCTCCCCGACGCCGCCCCTCCGCCCCAGCCTCGAGGCAGCCCCGACCTCCCCCATCCCCTACGGCCCCTCCGCCCCTCCGCCCCAGCCTCCAGGCCGCCCCGACCGCCCCTCCGCCCCCTGTGCCCTCGCCCCTCCGCCCTCGCCTCCCTCCGCCCAGACCTCCCCCGCCCCCCTGCCCTCGCCTCCCTCCACCCTCGCCTCCCTCCGCCCAGACCTCCCCCCGCCCCCTGCCCTCACCTCCCTCCGCCCCAACCTCCCTCCGCCCAGACCGCCCCTCCGCCCCCTGTGCCCTCGCCTCCCTCCGCCCAGACCTCCCCCCGCCCCCTGCCCTCTCCTCCCTCCGCCCAGACCTCCCCCCGTCCCCTGCCCTCACCTCCCTCCGCCCAGACCGCCCCTCCGCCCCCTGTGCCCTCGCCTCCCTCCGCCCAGACCTCCCCCCGCCCCTGCCCTCGCCTCCCTCCGCCCGAACCTCCCTTCGCCCAGACCTCCCCCCGCCCCCTGCCCTCGCCTCCCTCCGCCCCAACCTCCCTCCGCCCAGACCGCCCCTCCGCCCCCTGCCCTGACCTCCCCCCGCACCTCCTCACCTCGCCGGTGCCGCCCCCTTCTCCCCCTCCCCCTGGGATGCACCCCCTCCCCCACACGCGCGCCCCCCCTGCTCCCCCTCCCCCCTGCCCCGCACCGCCACCTCCCCTGCTCTGCACCGCGCAATCGTGCAACCTCGCAACCATCGTCAACCCCCTGATCTCCCGCAACCACGCACTTCCCCCAGCCCCTGCCGCCAGCCCGCACCTCATCCACAGCCCTGCACCTCCTCCCCAACCCTCCTTCTCATTTGATTTTATTTTGACCATAATACCCCTCTTAACCACACCAAGGTTTGAAAAAACCATGGTTAAGTCAATTCATTGACGGTCAACCTGACGGAAGGGCACAACTGATGACGGAGAAAGTTTTGAGGGGCACAACTAATATTACCAAAAAGATAGGGGTATAACTGAAATTGCGATATCTCGGAGGGGCACAAGTGATAGAATCCCTTTTTTTATCACATTTATGTATTTTTTATGATACAAACAAATTTAGTAAATATATACCATGTATTTTCTATCTAATTTGTAAATATTCAAATCTATTCTATAGAGTATTTTAAATATTAAATATTACTCATATACGATCAATATCTGTGATAAAATAATTTTAATGTCCGTCAATATCTGCATCTCATTTATAAAAAACGGATAAAGATAAAATAACACTTGTATCCAAATCCGATCTGTTTACATGCGCTTAAACCACCTCTCCATCCCTCGACACTCTTTTAGTTAGTTCAAGGGTTTCACTATCAAGCACTCGCCCTGCCTCCGATCTCCGATCGATCGCTTCTTCCGATCATCCCCTAAAAGAGACACTCATAAAGCTAAGCTCAAATCATTGAAGATGAGTTGCTTGCAAGTAATCGTCTGTTGCAGCGCAGCAAATGCGAGCCGCAGTTCAGCTCAGGCACCGAATCTGCGTTCCGGATGTCCATTTTCCGTGCTCCCGTCGAGGAAAAAGTGCCCGAAGTTGTTGGTAAATGGCACACGGAGGTACGGCGGCGTATCCCCCACCTGTTTGTCCGGCGGGAAGGGGAAGGGCCAGCCCAACGACGATACCGATGTAAGGCGCATTCCCTTCACAACTATCTTTTTTATTTTTAATTTCACGATTGTAATGTCTCTCCCTAATCTTAGCCCAATCGGTATTCCCGTAATGAAATTGCACAGCATACGTTCCCATCCTTTTCCACGTGGTTAATCTCTAGAATACCAATTCAAACAAATCGAAATAATGGTTTGGGGTGCGGAAGTGTTGTAAAAAAAGCTCCAACAACAACGACTGGATCTTTTCCCACGTCAAACGGTTATTCATTTGGATCAAACCCGGGCCCTGGTTCCAAATAAGTTATATGACATGCCATTGTTGATAGTTTGAGGAAAATTCGGCCAGGCCGTATGCGGAAAACATTATTCCCCGAATGCAGTTGGTAGGCTTCTTTTTTGTTATGTACTGCAATGAAGCTGCTTTCTCAAAATGCAGACATGGTACTTAAGCAAGATGAACTCCTCCTAAGCCGCCTCTCAAAGAGAGGCGGATATTGCTAAACTTAAAACTACCTCTTGAGGATGCAACTTTATGCGGAGCTACAAGCATAGAGCTTCCTCGGTTCCTCCTCAAGAGGAGACGACTTCGTAGGGGCTTAGGAAACCTGCAGCATTTGCTGCATATTCTGCTGTTCATACTCTCTCCATGTTCTAGTGTCTGATGAATCTAATCCACTTTCACTTGCTAAGAAAGTCAATGAAGGCATATCATTTCACTTAATGCATTCAACTCCGACGATGCATTCAATTCAACTAATGAGGCACATAAACTCAGTCTCTTTATACACATCAAAGCATTCGAGTAATCAATTCATTCCATCCATACTTTGTTCATTTGCTAAATATTAGTCTTATGTCCACAAGGGTTCATAAAAAATAGTATACATACTGACGTCGGAACAACCTAAACATATTTTAATTTTGTTGCTCTCTCCTTTAGCAGAGATGTTCGGTCTATTTTTGGTCAAAATCGGATAATTGACTAGCATGATCGATTTTGGAAATCATTGAAGCTTCTTCTTTTCAAATGCCCTCCAAGTCGATGGTCGGTAATGGGTAACTACGAGAGGGGGCAATGCTTGTAATTGGTTTTTCTTTCATGGGGACAGACGGTGTTCTTTCATGCTAGTCTGTCACCTCGATCAGTGTATCGCTGAGTCAACCTAGATCTCTTGATCAAGAGACCCCTGTACAAATAACCTCAGCTGGCCTTCATTTGAATTTGATCTTGATTCCACCTCAAAGCCCCCAGATCTTCTCGTGTCCAAACTTACCAGTGACAGTAGCAAGTTAGTCGGACCATTTGGTGTGAAGGAAGAGGCTAGGAGCTAGTGATCCGAGCATAGCTAGCGACCTCCTAGCAGAGCTCCTCTTTGGCTCCCTCATTTGCAGGTTTAGCCCTAGAATCTTCAGGTCTTTTCATTCCTAGCTGTAGCAAGAATCTGATTTAGGATTTATTTCTGTGCCATATTGTCTTTTGTTTCATTATTTTTCAAAGTGTAGTTTACCAGAGCCTAAGCTATGGTCGTCATTTCTCGTGTCCTTGACCGTGCTCTGCCCCATCTAAACACTCCATCATCTTCCCCTATCCTTTCTCTATGCCCCCCACACCTTCACTCCCACTGTCGAACCCCGATTAGTGAATCTGCTCTTCCTCCTCCATCGTCAGCCAGAAAACCTATGTCGTGCACCATCTTAATCGATTCCACCAATTCATTCCCCCAAACCCATCGTTTCTTTGCCTTTGACCTGACAGTACAGGTATGTTGGGTAAAAACCTCATCAAGGCAATTTGCACTTCAAGAAGAGCTCCAGGTGCCCTAAACCTTCTCTGAGATCCAGGGATCCATTGCTGAGCTCTGGACCCCTTTTGAGCACCTCAACTAGCGGAATGTCCCCATGTGTTGATTGAAGACCTCAGCAACGCCAGCAGCCGTCGGAGCAGGGAGATATCATCGGAAGAAGCTCGCCCAAGCGGAGCTTTTTCCCTGTTCCTCCAACCATCTCATCTGCCATGGATCAGTCGCTTCGTCCAAATCGTGCAGCCACCATCAATCTTTGGCACCATCGACCGTTGGATCCATCACAAGATTGGATCTCCTCTATTTTTTAGTGAAGCATCACCATGCAATGAGAAGCAACCATCGTGCCTCGAGGGGTATTTTGCACTGCCACCCCTCACTTTTTGCATTTACTTTTTAGTCTTTAAACATTTAGTTGTTCATTTATTTCTATAATATTTGCACTTTAGCCCAGCACTTATTTCATTTACAATCGAGTCTAGTCCACGTCACCTCATGTGCGCCTACATGTGAGGGTACATGCATTTTGAATGGACCACCTTACAGGTTTTTGTTATTAGTAAGTTCAAAAGGCTTTTATTTTAGTGTAAAATTTTGTGCATAAATTTGAAGTTGCCCTTGTATGTTTTTGGAAATTGTATTTATACCTATGATGGTACATTAATATTACTTCGATTTTTGATTTGGAAATGAAAAATAAAATAATAAAGATATTGAAATTTATTTGAAATTTTTCAAAATATTTTACATTTTTTGGTATTTTTAAATGAAACGAGGGTAATATTCATTGTTTTTGAATTTTTTAATATAGGAAAATCTTGTTGATTATCTTACAAAAAATATATGCGATTTAATATAATTTCAAAAACTTAAAATATTTTTCTTATAATTTTTAGATGCAAAATGCTATCAAGAACAATTTTGAAATTTGAATGTGGAAGATGCTTCAATGGTTGGTCGTTGTATAAACCCTCCAAAGTCATCTGGTGGGATCTAAGATCGACCTTCACCTTGGTGATGGGCTCGTCCTTTGCCTCAACCACATACTCATCTTTGAGAAGAAGATCTTTGGCCGCACCCCATGAAATAAGAATCTTTTTCTTGTACCTCCCATAAATTTGTGTCCCTTCAACACTCATAACATGTCTGCAATGCCTAAAAATATTGACTCATGGACCAAATGCCCAAAAAACATATAAACATTTCTCTTGTAACAACCGTGGTCTTCTTCAGATCTGTCACAATCCCGGGAGGCTGGGATTGAAGACTCCCTCTGAACAAATATGGCTTATTTATTACAAGAATGATCCTAATCACGATAAACTGTTTCTATACCCTTTCTTTAGCATCTCTACCTCCTAGGTTAACCATATATCCATAGTCATCCAAATTCATGCCATGTAAAACTAACATCTTGACCGACGTCGATATATTTATTTGATTGATAGATTTTTGAGTCATAAAATTGCAATCAAGTAGCAGATGTTCTTGATTTACAGCTCGATTTAGGCATGCGATGCATCAACCTTGGATATTACAAATTATCCATCTAGTAATCGATAATGCTCATGCAACCGCTACATACAACCTCTCTCTCTCTTTGCAATATACATCCCAAAACATTCCCGTTAGATTCATGTACTTCAAAATTTTAATGGTGCTTGATGTGGAACAACTTCACTCAGTATACCAAGGTGAATAGCTACTAAGCGGTATGCGAGGGAATATGCAGGGTATATGCAGTTCTACATGATTTTCTATTTTTTATTTAAAAATAAGTAAATAAATATCTACAAAAGTGAAATGTGGTCCAACAGAAGATCTATGAAAAAGACTCTATGAAAAAGACTATCACGTAGAGCTCAAAATAGTACAATTGAATTTCAAAATCATCAAAGATAGTAGTACACAATCCGATTTAATATATAGAATCACAATAATACAACTAAAATTCAAAATCAAAGAAAAATAAAATAAAACTAATTAGTTCATAACTCAATACAAACAATTTAAACCTTAGTGCAAACAAAACTAAATAGTAAAAAGATTGAAATTCAAAATTAACTGAAAGTACAAAACAAAAGTAAACAAAATAGTAAGATATACAGTACAAGTTGAAATTCAGACCTATTCATATCAAACTAAACAGATCAAGAAACTGAAATTGAAAATTGATTTTTTTTTTGAAACGAAAAAGGACCTCCACCTTATATGTGTGTGCCCAAAATCATTATCACCTTAAAAAATATTACAAATTTAGAAAAAGCCAAAAAAATATAACGATTATAACATCCAACTTTTTACAAGAACTTGAGCATGCACCACCACATTCTCCCTATACATTCTGCCGTTGCGAAACACAACCCCATTCCTTGCCAACCATAAAGTCCATAACAACGCTATGCACATAATCCTTGCTTCTTCCATACCTCCCCAACGCTCCCCAATCGAGATCCAGAAGCCTGACATACCATCGCAACAAACAAATTGCTCCTCGAAAAGTTCCCATGCATCATTCGAGCTCTTGCATTTGAAGAACAGATGATCAACATCCTCCACTTCCTTATGACATTGAGAGCAAAGCAGACTAGTGGTCGGGAAAAGATGCGCTAGCCGCTCCCATGTCACCAATCTACCTCTTCTGCACAACCATAGGAAGATCTTCATACGAGCAGGAATCTTCCAATTCCAAATTCTTCTACAGTCCATGACACACCCACCCGGGTCATAACTTTGGGGCCCCTTTAGGGATTTGTATGCATTTCCCACCGAGAACGATCCATCCTGCTAGCACCAGCAGTATCTTCCCTTACTTGGCTCTGCCACACTCTCCAATTCCCTCAACATCATCACCAACTCCTCAAGCATCTGATCCGACAGTTCAGATTTAAACATAGGGAAGAACGACTGCCCATCCCAAGCCTTCACCATCGAAGCGTTTGGATCAGAAGAAAGTGCCATCTACCGTGGAAACCACCGACCCAGAGAGACGCTCTAATCATCCGTCCAAAATCTGAAACCCCTACCATCCCCCACCATCGGACGCAGGTGAGGACAAACTCTTGAACCAACCTGCAGATGCCACGCCAGAATAATGATGAAGCCATGGTCATATCCCTGGAAATAGGAAGCGAGGTCCCCACTTCATAGACCTTGCGTAGGATAGCGCAAATCAAACTGCCACACTCACCCCAAACATAAGTGATTCACTTACAAATCAATGCCTTTTCATCTCTTCCAAATTTTGCACCCCAAGACCCCCATCCTCCTTTGCACTAGTGACCGCGATCCTATACATCAAGTGCATCCATCTCAATCGGGAAGAATATTGGTTGAGAGGAAGAAGATTGGTATCGCGGATAAAATCGACTTAAGCAGAACATGTTTCTCACCCCTAGAGAGGCATGGTGCCTTCCAAGTTCCAACCTGCCAGCCTTTGTTCTACCGTCTCGATTACATGTCTCCAATCGGTTGCGACGCTGGCAGTTGTGACCTAAAGGGGGAACAGTTGGCGACGATCATGGCTATTATGGCGCACGCATGGGCTCCTTCGACTGCAGCTACGGGTTTGAGTCCCTCAAGCTCGACGGTTCTGCGATGTACTTTCAAAGACCCAATGATGGTAGGTTGGGGTTTCAACCCCTATAGGAACCCTAGGGATGGGTTCTCCTGTCGTGGAGACAATGACCATGATTGAGGGAGCCTCATGATCTGCCTCTTTAGGAGAAAATTACTCTACAATTTCTAGTTTTCCATATGCGAGTCTTTCGTCGGAAAAGGGTCCATTGGATATTGGACTTGTGTCTTCATTTTTTTCCTTGTATCGAAGATGTGCTAATAAATCTTTATGTTGCATGAAAATACCTCCAGGGATCACATGAGTTATTGTTGTTTATTCTTTATGAATGAATAGATTGTCATCTAGCCATTGCTGAACTTATACGCTTGATAAGTGGCAATGCTTGAATCGTTGTCGTCGTGGACACGAACCGTATTTGAGATGACTTAAATCGAATTGCATTCGCTTATATGCGATTGGATCGTCGAATCGTAAGAACGATTTGGTTTCCATGCTTTGATACAAAATGATGCAAATGAAAAATCCAACAGTGAAAAAATTGATTGGTGGAAGGAATTTAGAGAGGAGAGGAAGAAAAAGAAGAATGTGCTGGTTACACGGGATTTTGGAGACCAATCATGAAGATCGCATTGAGAGAGAAACAGAGAGGGAGATAATTCTCAAATTTTCATATATTCCGAACTATCCCAAACAAATGTCTAGCGTCCACTTTATATAAGAGGATGCGATTACAAAAATAGAAAGTGAATCGAATTCAAACTAAATAAAATCCTAACCGGTTCTAATGACTCTAACTGACTTCCTAATTTGACTCTAACTAAAATTATCTATCGGAAATGTTGAGATTACAATCTCAATTTATTAAATAAAATAAACAACTATTAAAATAACTAATCAGGATGGAAAACCCTAATTTTGAAATTCCCAAATTCACGACGACTTCAATCCGACTTGACCCGTCAATTTGGGAATAATTGCATCAGAATCATTGGTGGGCAAATTACATAGTAGAGACAAAAGATACACGAATTAGGGAAAGATAACAATGTCTCTCAACACTCTCCCTTAAGGTGGAGCATATATGTCAATGATTCAATCATGCTCAACTTGGAATAAAATATTTGTAATAGCCCTTTGGTTAGAGCCTTGTGAAAACATCTACTTCTTGTTCCCCTGAGCTGACATGAGAAGTAGAGATAGAACCCTTCTGAATCATGTCACGTGTATAGTAACAATCTACCTCAACATGTTTGTTCCTCTCATGAAAGGCATAGTTACTGGCAATGAAAAGAGCAGTCTGATTGCCACATTTTAGATGCATGGGAAGAGACATGTCAATTGATAGGTTAGTCAGAACGGATCTGATCCACATCATCTTAGTGCTCCACTGTGCCATGTTTCTATACTTTGACTCGACACTAGATCTAGTAACCACGGTTTGCCTCTTGCTTTTCCATGACACCAAAGAGCTCTCTATGAACATTGAAAAGCTGGATGTAGATTTCTTGTCCTTGGGCATCCTTCATCGTCTGCATTTGCACATATCCTGATGGCAAGGGACGTCCCTCTACGAAAGAGAAATTAAGTACATGGAGAGGACTTCAGATACCCTCAAAATCATGTGACTCGTATCTATATGCGCCTGTCTCGACTGCTCCATAAATTGGCTAACTTTACTTACAACAAAGGAGATGTCTGACATGGTAATGGTCACATAGAAGCTTCCCAATGAGCTCCATGTATCTCCTCTTGTCCACCTCCTCTTATCATCATATAGCTTCATGGTAGGATTCATGGGAGTTGTGACAGGTTTGCAGTTCGCCATGCTTGTATTTGAGAGGTTTTCGATAACATACTTCCTCTGGGTCATCATAAGACCCTGCTGGTTCCTGGCGAACTCAAGCTCTAGGAAGTATTGTAAATCGCCAAGATCCTTGGTGATAAACTACTGTCCAAGGAACTCCTTAGCTGCGCTAATACCCTACACATCATCTCATGTAATAATGATATCATCCACATAGACTAGTGTAACACAATACTTCTCTAAGTCCTCTGATAGTGTGGAAACCTTATGTCACCCCCCAATAGCGAACCCAAGTGGTTGCTTCATGTATACTTCTTCATGCAAATCACCATATAGAAATGCATTCTTCAAATCTAACTAGAACATGACCGGTTCCGTACCACTATAATTAGGGATGCAAATGGACGGGTACAAACATAGGTATGTCATATCCTTATCCGTTTTTAAGTACGAATAAAGATGCGAGTACGGATATTGATGGATATGAACATCATTTTACCGAATTAAAAATAGATACGAATGTAAAACAGATATTGATAGCATATGAATAATATTATAACTCTATAGATAAGCTTAAACATACAAGTATTGGATGGAATACACATGAGATGTACTAATGTGCTTATATCACAATAATTATACCAAATATGGTGTAAGAAGATACAAAGTTATGTTATACATGGTTAAAAATAAATATAAAAATATATTTATATATGAATATACAGATACAAATACGGATACATATACATATATTTGCAGATTAAGTGATATCCATACATGTATCCATTTTGAAATGTATATGGATATGGATGTCAAATAGGCGCGGTGTATTCCCTTTGGCTATATAATCGTGTGGTTTCTGGAAATTGCAAACTCGATTTCCTCCATAAATTCTCCAATATAAAACGGATGTGGTGGCAGATCGGATACAGGTATATCCTTATCCGTTTGCATCCCTGACAGCAACATAGAAAGGATCCTAAGAGTAGAATGACGTGCCAAAGGAAAGAACGTATCCTGATAGTCCCTCATAAGTTTGGGTGGACCTACGAGCCACATTCCTCACCTTGTAGCGATTAACATTGCCATTTCCACGACACTTCACTATAAACACCCATTTGTAACCAACCATAGACCCCCGACCAAGCTCCATGTATCATGCAATTTTAGCGCGACCATCTCCTCCTCTATAGCAAGACACAATTGACTGTCTCGCATAGTCTCATGATATGTCCGTGGGATCTCTACAACTGATAGACCCATGACAAATCTCTTGAAATCTGTTGAAAGATGCCCCAAAGAAACATCGGCAACGAGAGGATACGTTGCACACACACGCTTCCACTTCTAGAGAGCAATGTGTACATCAAGATCCTTTGTACCATCCACGACCTGTAAAGTAGCCTCCTGAGGAGGCACTTGCTCGTCCTGCAAAATAGCTAATTGTGTAGTCAAATCCCCTGTACCATCAGTAAAAACAAAGTGCTCTATACATTTAGAGGTGTGCTGGATGATGGGAAAGGCCCATGAGCGGGGGTACAAAAGGTAGCTTGCGAATGCAAAAATGTGGAAAAAACTGAGCTAAAATACTAGGAGGTGTGTGCGTAAGAGCAACCACAATAAGAGGTAGGAGTGGTAGAGGTGGTGGTAGTGTAGGAGGATCCACAACTGGAGGTGGTAGTGGCGTAGGGGGAGGCATGTAGATCTCCTCTCTAGAGTTAGACGGAGTCAACCTGTCACATGTAGCAGAAAAATACATGACTGACTCAAAGAAGGTGACATTAGTATTGATGTAGCACTTCCGTCGAACGGGATCGAAGCACCGATACCCCTTCTAGGTTCGATAGTAGCCTACGAAGACACACTTAACATATGTGGGGGAGAGGTTGTCATGACCAGCTCATTGTCACTAGTATCTTCTAATAATGCACCTCTTTTCCGCCACCTCCAACCCTTCCACATTTCCAAATGAATATCTGAATTGGGTAATAAGATTGATGTTTTCTTATTGACATATGGTGACAAAGAAACAACACTAAATATAATCAACTCCCCTCCCAATCAAACGAGATCTTGCTTGTCACTCAACATGTTCGCACATGCACCCTTTGATCTGGTAAGGTTAAAAGTTGCCTGCGTCCTTTGCAGCTCACAATCGACCTATCAACAGAGGAGGAAATCCAAGAGGATTCGAGATGGTTGGTTACTTGTCAATGAATATGACTTACTCATTCATAGGAGATGAACAACTTGAAGCCCTCTTGTAAAGTGGGACCTCCTATTCTGGCTATGCTTTCGGAAGATGAAGAATTACAACCGATTTCCAATGAGGAGGTCCCTACCATGTTTTGAATCCCACGGACTTCACTTCATATTTAAGGGTGCAACAAGAATAACATTTTGAATCCCTCTAATCATGAATTATTCTTGCTCAATCCATTTTCCAAAACCACCTTTAATCTAAAGAGAATCAAGTTTGGGTTTTGTGGTGCGTTCTTTCAAGTAGATACAAATACAAGTCCAAAAGCTTGACTACTTTCAAATCCAAACACTGTCACATCATGAAAAAGAGCTCTGAACAAGGCACGATCAGTGATACATATTTTTTGACTCAATCATCTTTTTTTTGACTCGATTGTCTTTTCGAAACCTACCTTTTACCCATTGATAACTTATGCTCTAAAATCTATGCCCTTGACTTTTCTCCTCATGTTTTTGGATTCACCAACATGTTGCCACAATGGCGATGGTGTACCATATCGACCCATGAATTTGTGTTGCTGTCTACTGAGGTAATCATACCTCCTTGGATACAAAAGTGATAAGGCCAGCATGTTGCGCCCCCCTAGGACCTCGATACTCAACAACCATCTTGTGCATGTTAGATTCACATTCAAAATACAAAAACAAGCATGATAATAAGAAAAATTATGTAAATGTTTCACTATTTTTCCCATTTTCATTCCACAACTATACAAGTATGACCATGTCCAAGGATAAATACAACCACATGATATCATTAGATCGACGTATAACAAAAATACATTTATCCACGACTCTCTCAAAAGTATAACTAAAAGTGAAAGTAACTGCATAAGAATGAGGTAGAAAACACGCACCCGGTTTGGTGCAAAAAACCATAGTAAAGCTCCACATCACTTAACCGCTACTGATGCGAATGACTCTTGAATACCTGTAGGACCACAAAAAAAGTACATCATGAGCAATTGCGCAGTACGACAAGAACACTAACCACTAGTGTAAAAGAAAAGAACAAGTTGAACAATTACTCTCAATCTTATGCACATACTACCAAAACAAGCAGTTTCTCTAGTTAAGACTCAACACAACAGGGCACAACTCCGACAAGTGAAACATTATCATTAGTTTACATTTACTACATTTAATTATTATCTATCTCATCTCACAATGTCTGCACAGGAGAGGCTTTGTGTTTAACTTTGATAACTGATAGTTGATTATGGGTGAAACTGAATTTGAGAGTCTGAAAAACATGGAGGGATCGAGGTCTAGGTGGGAGGTGCCCAAGCATCATCGGCGGCGACGTCGTGTGCGATTGAAGGTGGCGAAGGGGGTCAGCAGGTGGTGAGGGTATTACCCGTTTGGGCAGGGCTATTTCAGGCGTGGTGCGATGGATCACTGGGCTCCCCAGTGCAGAGACCCGATGAGGTGCTTCCTTTGCTGGCATTTTGCCCATTCGGTCAAGAATTTCCCGTTGCAAGGGAATGCGAGTCAGCTGCTCATCGGTAAAGGTGGTGGTTTAGAGACGCTTTTTCTTGCTACATCAGATGTGGGACTGGTTTCGCAGGCTCGGTTTGTAGGGGATGTTCTCTGGTTACTCCCTGGCATGTTCTGGCGAGGGGTCTCAAGCCGGCGGAGGAGGCGGCTTTGCTTTGCGGATCGAGGGAGGGCTCGACATTGGTGCGTTGGTGTAGGCTAAGATGTCGGGATGGCACGGTGCGGCCTCGGCCTCTGGAGCAGGTTCGGGTGAGGAGCTTGCCCTTCATGACGCGGACTTGCGGCAGTGCCGGGAAGTGATGCGCGACATTGTTGAGGTCGTTGAGATCGAGAGTGGCGGCTTCCTGCCTGGTGAACTCTAGATGTTATCCTTCGGGTGGCGGGCCTTGGCCCTGAGAAGATCAGCTGGTGGGAGGCCAACTTCGAAGGAGCTTCGTCTTGTTGGAGCTGCTTGCGGGTGGATTCGGAACCCATGACTTTGGGGGTGGAGAGAGGCTGGGGTTTGCGCAGAGCGCGACAGTCTGTGGAGGGTGATGAGTGCGCGTTGTCTCCTCGGCTGCTGAACCTCATCCCGGTGGTTGAGGCGGTGGAGGGTCGCCTTGGAGGTGGGATGGTGGACCTGTCGTTCAAGCCGCCTGAGAAGGCACGAAAGCTGGGAGCCTGGGATTGGACACGTGACCTGCAAGGGGAATATGGTTCGACGCGATTCCTGAGATTCGAGGCCCAAGATCTGTGTCGTTTTTGCTTCCAAGACATTTCAAAATTAACGACGGTTCTATTCGTATGTTTCGAGCGCGCACAGGACACGACCTGCTTGTCGGGTAGGGTTTCCGAGGTCTTTCATCTGGAGGGCCCCAATTTGGATTTAAATGGAGATCTGGATGCTAGGTCGGGCCAGGGATGTTCCTATACGGGCCTTGGGCACGCGGATACGGGTTCTCCTTTTTGGTGTGGGGCCTCTTCGCTTTCAGGCTGGCGGTTTGGCTGCCCTCCCGACCCCAAGGGATGAGACCTCATCATCGAACTGAATGGTACCCATGATTCGATGGCTTCGGAGGGGCACTCGCTGATTCTGTGGATGGTGGACCGGAGATGGAAACTCCGCCTGCTATGGAAGTGCGTGATATGGCTGTGCTGCTTGGATCCTCCTGTGGTTTGGTGGAAGCTTTGGAATCGAACCCTTTTGCTGCTGGCAACTCGGTACTACTGGTCAGGCTGGGGAGAGAATTCAAGGAAGGTTGTGCGAGAATGTCTTAGGGAAGGGTCCGTAGCAAATCCCAGTAGAGGGGGGGGGCAAGGTTTGGCGCGACTTACTCGAGGAGTGGGTCCCAGAGATCTGAGAAGGGGAAGAGGCGCGCGGCGTTGCGTGCATCCTTGGCAAAGGGGGAGTCTTCGCGCGGTTCGCCTCCTGTTCTTTGCGATCGAATGGAGTCTCACAATCAGTTTGGGGTGGCTTGACCCAAGCATAGCTCGTAGGTTGGGATTAATCCCTCCGAAACAGAGTCGACAACTTGTTGATTAATGAAGATTCTGTCGTGGAACGTCCTGGGGGTTGGGCCCGCCCCGACAAACGGTTGGGAGTAAGGAATTTGATGAAAGAGGGTGGGGGCAAACATTTTCCTATTGCAGGAGATGAAGTTGGAGGTATGTGATGACAAATTGCGGTATGAGCTGGGTGATGAGGGACGCTTTGAGCTGGCGGAGTTGGCATGTATCAGTGCCTCGGGTGGTCTCCTGACTGGTTGGTTGGCTGAGAGGTTCGAATTGCTGGGTGTGAATTCGACATCGTCTTGCCTGTCGGTGGGCTTAAGGAGGGTGGATGGTTGCTTGCTCTTGGTCACGAACATCTATGGGCCGACTAGGCCCGGGAGGGGTTCCTTGGCGGAAGAGTTGGAGACTCTGGGCAGCGATAACACAGGTGATTGCTGGATTATTGGTGGAGACATGAATGTCACGCTCTTCCCTGAGGATCAACCATGGTTGGGCGGTGGCAGAGATGCAGGTTCAGAGGCGTTCAGAGGGGTGGTCCACTCCTTGGGCCTTTCGGTTTTCGATGCAGCTAGCTGCTCATACACCTGGCGGAACACGAGGTCGCGTTCTAGGCTTGACCGGTTCATGCTGTCCTCCACAACGGTGGAGGCTTTTCCTCTGGCTCGGGCGTGGGCTTTGCCTCGGGCGTACTCAGATCATATACCTATTCTTTGGTCGTCCGGTGAAGATGGGCGATTGCGGTTCACTTTCCGTTTTGAGCGCTCCTGCTCATGGAAGATGGTTTTAGAGATCTTGTGGCTGAACAATGGATGAGTTGTTCTGTAGTTGGTTCGGTGATCACTCGATTTGCAGCTAAATGTGAGCTTCTCAGAGACTTCCTCACGATGTACGACATGGAGGTTAGGGATTATTGGAAGGCCAGGCGAGGTGAAGCAGTCCAGGTGTTGCGAGGTTGGATGGTCTTGACGATAAGAGGAGCTTGAATATGGAGGAAACGAAGAAGAGGCTTAGATTGCTGGATGAAATCATGCGGGAGGATCGGAAAGAGGAGGTTTAATGGAGGCAGAGGTCGAGGCAGAGATGGCTGAAGGAGGGGGGATTCCAATACCAGGTTCTTTCACTCAATGACATCAGGGCGAAGGTGAAGGCGAATGACTTTCTTGCATGAGATTGAGGTAGGGGGTACAAGAGTGTCGGGCGAGGAGCAGATTGGTGTTGCTTTGCGGAGGCACTTTGTAGAGTGCTCGCGTAGGGGGCCAGGGGGTGGTGAGGGCTGGGGTTGGTCGGGTGTTGGAGCGGGTTCTGTGAGTGCGGACCAGGAGGCGTTGGTGGTTGCTGAGTTCTCTGATGAGGAGGTAAAGCGTTGCGGTGTGGGCCTGAATGCAGATGGGGCTCCTGACCTGATGGTTTTCCCGTCCTGTTCTACTGGGAGTTTTGGGTCCTTCTGAAGGAGGGTTATTGGAGGTTCTCGACTAATTCAGACATGGCAACAGAGGTCTCAAGAAGATCAATCGGGCGTTGATTGTTCTACTTCCGAAAAGGGCTAATCCGACGTCTGTGGGGGACTTCAGGCCAATTTTTATTTCCAACACCATATATCTGGTGGTGGCTAAGGTTTTGGCAAACAAGCTCAAGGTGTGCTAGCTTTGGTGGTGCTTGAGAGCAGTCGACCTTTGTTCTGGGCATGCATATAGCTGACAGTCTTGTCGTGGCATCGGAAATCTGTCTTGATTGGAAGTGCGAGAAGAAAAAGGGGGCTCTTTGGAAGGTTGATTATGCCAAGGCATATGACCGTGTCGTTGGAAGTTCTTATGGACCTCCTTAGGCTTAGGGGGTTCCCTGAGATGTGGGTGTAGTAGGATGAAGAGGTGTGCCACTACTTCCTCCTTCTCGGTTCTGGTTAATGACAAGCCCGAGGGTGGTTTTTTTCAGCCACAACGGGTTGTCCGTCAGGGCCGCCCGCTGGCTCCCATGCTTTTTGTCCTTGTCGTGGACTGTTGGCGGTGCTTTTGAGAAGGGCGATGGGGCCGGATGGTGTGGGGGATTCCGTCGGATGGATATTTTCGTCCCTTTGCTTCAATATGCCGATGATACGATCATCTTCGTGGGGGGGGGACGGAGGATCAGAACCACAACGTGATCAACTTGATGGACATCTTTGGCAACTTATCTGGGCTTCAGATCAACAGGGAGAAGTCAGTGGTGGTTTTTTCGAGCTAATTGAGGTCGAGAGTGGAAGGCTGGCTAGTTGGGTGAGATGTCCTTTGGGAGCCTCCCTTTGTCCTACCTGGGTCTCCCATTGATGGATGGCAGGCTTCGGAAGTCAGATCGGGACATCGTTTTGTGCAGGTTGGAGCCTTGGAGGAGGGGATGGCAGATTGGAAGGCGGTCACTTTGTCTAGAAGTAGGAAGTTGACCCTCCTAAGACATGTTCTTGCTGCTATTCCGATGTTCTTCTTTCTACTAAGCTGATGTCCGAAAGAAGGTGGAATCTCTCATGAAGTCCTTTTGGTCAGATGGGAAGCAACAGTGGCGCGACTTGCACCTGGTTGGCTGGGGATGATGTTACGAAGAGGATTTCTGGTGGGGGACTTGGGGTCCGTGATGTCGAAATCATGAATAAAGCATTGTTGACCAAGTGGGTGATTAAGATTTGGGGTCCTTCCTCATCGATGGCGGCAAGGGTTTTGAGATCCATTTATGGAGTAAAGGGTGAGTTGACTGCAGTTAGGAGGAGATGCAAATCTCCTCTATGGGATGGGATTCGGGAGGTATTGCCGTGTGTTGCTCCCAATCTGCGCTCGACGCTCGGGAACGATCATGTCTTCAGGTTTTGGACGGATGACTAGACGGGGGATGGTGCCCTGGGGATAGGGGCGGAGCCAGGGAAAATTTTTATAGGTGGGGCCAAAACATATATGTACAATTTATGTCCAAATCATAAAATGGAATTGTCTGATTTGTGTTCGAATAATAAGGTACGTTATGAGGTTAATTATATGATTGAAAAAGTTAATTAAAAATATAACAAAAATGGCAAGTGATGTCGAGTCATCGATGTGCCAACGATGAAGCTGTTTTGAGTCGCTAACATGCAGGACTGCTTGGACTATGAAATCGCACCAAGTCAGACGTGACGGACTACCGTGAAGGAGGCAAAGTTAGTGGGGGCAAGTGTGTCTGGAAGAACGCGTGCTTGCTATCGTTCTAACATTGCTAGACCAGTGGTTTTCCATGTGAGGTTGGAATTAGTTTCAATATGAAATAATAGGGAGAGGGGGAGTGGAAGGCTCGAAGTAGAATCATTTCCTGAAAATTTAGAAAATGAGCGATAGGGACTAAGCATGCAAACATATATAAATATATATGTATTCGACCGCTACCATATCTGCTTTATACGTATTTTGACATCTGTATCCGTTTTAAAACGTATACAGATATGGGTATCACTTTGATATCCGTAAACATCCCTATATGTATCTATTTGTCCATTTCAAGCATAAATATACTTGTAGACGTATTTAAATAGAGGTTAATGGGGGCAGCCCCCTTAGGGCAGCCAATATGGCTGCCCCCATGTCGTTTTCGATATTTTTTATTTTTTTGAAAATATTGCCATGTATATTCATCCCTATATCTCTCCTATATGCCATTCGAATTTCGTCAGAAATAGAGACTCCTACGGCCTCCCATCCAGACAGTCATTTTTTAAACGGTAATAGGATTTATTAAATCGACACTATCTCGATGGAGACCGTAGGAGTCTCTGTTTCTGACGAAATTCGAATGACCTCACAATATAGCGATGAATATAGATGGTGATATTTTTTTAAAAAAATAAAAAAAACATCAAAAAAGTGGGCTTAGCAGCCATGTTGGCTGCCCCTAGGGGGCAGCCCCATTAAATCCATTTAAATATATGTATATATAAAACATAATTTTGTACATTCTTTCACCTATTTGTATAATTATTATGAAACCGATTTAATACATTCAAATGATGTGCATCTATCCAATACATGTATATTTAAGATAATATATACAATATTTCTAACATTATTCAAATGCAATATTACATATGTATCCATCTTTTAAGGATATAATAATATAGTTTTCATATCCATCAATATCTGTATCCACATCTGTATTCGTATTTAAAAATAGACAACGGTATAGTAATACCTATATTTGTATATGTTTCTTTGCATTTTTAATAGAAATGACTGGCTTTTACAGGATTTGGAAAACAGGAAAGGAATTGTGGTGGTATATTATTGAAATTTAAAAAAAAAGGAGAAAGGAATTGTTGTCCTTTATAGAAATTTCAAAAAATGGGAGAAATGCTTCTACAAATGGAAAATGATAAGACCTATTTAATAATTTACCCATTTGGGAGGGGGGCCATGGCCCCTACCCGCCCCCCTCTCCCTCCGCCCATGCCTGGGGATCCGATTCCCAGGTTGGGGGCTCTGGCAGTGGATAGGGATGCGAAGCTTGCTGAGGTGGCGGAGTCCGGCTCTTGGGCCCTGCAGTTCGTCTTGGACCTTTCGGATCAACGACTGGAGGACTTGCTGAGGTTGCTTGCTGAGGTTCCCCGGCCGTGGCGAACCATTTTGTTTGGTCTAGGACGAGATTCTCGGTTAAGAAGGCTTAGGAAGCTATGAGCAGGGAAGCGGTGGAGCGAGACGAGGTGATGTGTGTGGACATGAAGATTATTTGGGCAGCCATGATCCCATGTAAGGTGAAGATAATTTTAGGTTTTTGCGAAGAAATTGTTTGTATGACAAAGCGAGGAGGGGGGGTGGGCTGTTTGGCTTGGCAGGCACGTTTTGCAACAGATGCGAAGATGTGGTGGAAGATGCAGAGCACGTATTCTTCTGACTGTGAGACATCAGGCTCAGATCTGGACGGGCATGGACCTTCTTTGGGTGGATGACAGCAACCTTGATGCCTTTTGGAGGTCGATTCGCGCTGTGGGCCTGGGGTCGACAGATGACTGTTCTAAAGCCTTCTCGGTGCTTTGGGTGATCTGGCTGGGATAGAATGAGCCGATTTTTTAAAAACCAAAGATTTTATTATGAGAATGTTATCTCTCATTCTAGGGCCCTTTACAATTTTCGGGCCTGCATCTAATGTAACCCACTGATTATTAATTAATGAATTTATGGTCGTGGTGACTCCCGCCTTAGGAGCTTACCCTCTTTGCAATAAAAAAATATATCATCTCATTAGGACCAACTTTGAAAGATAAGGCTTACACTAATTCATGTGAAAACTATCGAGACCCCCCCCCCCCCCCCCAAGTTCTCTAACCATCAATGAAGGTCCACGATGACACATGGCGCAAGTCAGTGCGCGAGATTATAAACTAATCAGATCAACCATTTAATTCCCAGTAGTCGAAGAACCTATGACCACCTATATTTTTCATTTTCCCCGTGGATATAGAAAATCCGAACTTCCCCTCCTTCGCTAACCACCTCTCGAAACTTCCCTCATAGGGAAAACACTCAGATACAAATTAGTGGACCAACACTTATTTCATCTAAATATTATCTCTATGTACGGAGGTAACATAGACTATCAGCCATGCAACTTGACATCAAACTCCGTTGAGCAGACATCGGAATGTTACATCAGGTGCCACCTACTACATGTCACCCAATTAACGCAATTGAGGTTGCTAGTTGCTACCATCTAGGTTTCTAATGGGGGAACCAACGGTGCATGCCCATCCCTTGCGGTCACTAATTCCAACCAAGGCCTTAAATGTCGGTTTCGGTCACCATTTCAGTTTCGACCAAAACAGAATTTCGATGAAATTTCGACCGAAATTTCGGTCATTAGGACCCCCATATTTCGGTCGAATTTCGAGTTTCGACTGGAATCGATATTTGACAGAAATTCGACCGAATTTCGCTGAAATTTTAGTCCATGATTCCAACTATATACACACCACGAAAACATATCCAAGTGCAATGCGAAGTCCACGTGGGGAAAAACCCTATGCATGTCTATCACTTTTAGATTTAAAAATCCAACTTAAACCATGATCTAGGTCCAACATATCAGGAGATGATCGATAAGCTGGTTGGCATGATCGATCAACCAATTAACAAGATCAATCGATTTGAGACACTTGTCCCAAAGATGTTTAGATTTTTAAATTTTTATACCTACGTGCGTTCCTCTTTCAATGCTCATCATAATGATATAAAGTTTGTAATTTTTGATAAAAGATGCTCTTAATCAACATAAAACCTACGTAATACAAAAATAAAACACAGCTTACACATGCTTGAAAACTCTTCTAATTGGCTCCAACACTCTGTTCATTTGATGTGTGTAGTGTGGAGGCCCAACATCAGGAAACTTAAATGTAGCTGTACCTTTGGGGATGCTCCCTTGAGAAATCTCCTCTCGAGCGAAATGATAGTTTATACGTGTTGTGCTCAATATGAGCACCACCATGATAAGGACATCGTCATCCTCTTTGCGATAGTGGTATTGGATCGCTGATCTAAGAAATTTTTTCCGGTGAGGTGTCGACGTGTCGGAGAGGATTTCGACGACATCTTTGGTGAGGGGCGGGGATCCGATGACCATGCTCAATTGGTCAGACCAAACCCCTTATATAAGCTCATGTTTCGTTAATGGGATCCAATTCGGATCCGGATTCACTTAATGAACCGTGAACTTCAAATGGTTGTATCCACAAACTCGGATTTCAACGTTCTTGGACTCATTAAGGTCTTGGGAGTACTGCTCAATAGAATGCTCATATGTCTGATTATGGTTGTAGAAGTCGGCAGTCGATACTTGGTCGGCCGAGTCACTGACTAAGGAGTAGTCGACAGTCGGACGACTAGTCGGATTTAGTCAAGCATTAGTTGGTTTTGATTTTTTTTATTATTTTAAATATAATGTACTAAGCCTTCTCCCACTATAAGTAGGGTCGGCTACATGGATTCTTGCTCAAATCTATGTTGAAAGATTCGACTATTTTTTACACTGACCGTCGACTGCCTAATGCAACCCCTGTAAGAGTGGGATTTGGACCCTGGTCTTTTG
The DNA here is from genome assembly GCA_037367405.1 of Ottelia alismoides. NCBI lineage: Eukaryota > Viridiplantae > Streptophyta > Magnoliopsida > Alismatales > Hydrocharitaceae > Ottelia > Ottelia alismoides. Next base: position 205,587 of record JAZKJV010011035.1, read on the forward strand.
TGTGGTAGACGCACTGTACTGCCACTAGACCATTAATTGTGTACTTTTTATTTATTTTAGATATCTAAATTATTTTTACATATACTATCATATATTTGCATAGATTTTAACAATTTTCAATTTCATAAGGCTTAAAAGAGAATCAATTGAAGAAATAGAAGGAAAAAAGAATCAAGTTAAGAACAAATGTTGGCTACATAACATTAGCCTAATGTTCACAAACAGAAGTGACGTTCATGGGGTGTGTGGGGGGGGGGGCGTGACCATCTACAGTGTCAAAAACTCATAAGTTAAAACATGACATAAAGTTATCAATAATGATAGTAAGCATCGACTGCTGAGGCATGAGTATCTTCCTCATTCTTTTCATATTATCTATCTATTTTATCTTCTTCTTGTAATTTGCCCAACAGGTACCTCTCCTAAATAAGAGAATCCTCGGGCCTCTCATTAATATAAGCAATTCTTTTCCTTCTACATGGAATCGGAGTGACGGTCCAGACCAGAGTTCCCGTATCCCACCAAACCCTAATTCTACCTGCCTCCCCCCTCGGCTGCCGTTGCTCACCGTCTGCCTCCCCCTACAGGCTACCGCCCCCTCTCCGACAGCAGCCCAAGCCGTTGCCTAAGCCATCCCAGGCCGCTGCCCTAGTCGCCTAGGCCTTTTCATCCGCCCCCTTTCTCTGTCAGCAGCTCAAGCTCCTGCCCCGGCCGCCCAAGCCCCTTCGTCCACCGTCTTGGCTGCACCAGCCCTCCCATGCGCTTTCGTGCACCTTTGCAAGTCGTTTCTGCGGTCTGAACTGATCTGATTTTGACCGGGAAAATGTGTTTTTAGACCTATAAATCACGTTTTCCGACCTTAGCGAGTAATGAGGATTGATGATGATGGTTGTATGAGTCCGGCACGTACAATCAATCCTTCGTATGATCGTGTAGACTCGTTAATATTGGTCTACTCCCCAGTTGAGTTCTGTTATTTGGTCGTTTACCATTATGTCAGAGAACAAGGGTGACATTTTTTCGTCTGGAGCCTTCAAGGGCCCGGCCCCATCACTAAGATGGATGGGACCAAATATGAGTTGTAGTCCATGTAGTTTTTCACCCTCATGCAATGCAACAAGGAGCACATCATGACAGATTCAGAACCAATGGATAAGACTGAGAAAAATGCTTCTTGGGAGCAAGATGATGCGTATGCGCGTTGTTTGGCTATGTGGGACCCTGACCACTGAAATAGCCAATGATATTTTGAATCACCCTACCACCAAGGTGATGTGGGACACTTTGGCTTCTACCTATGCTCAAGTGAAGAATGAGGCCAAGATTCTTCAGTTACAGTTTGATATCTACTATGCCAAGCAGAATGGTCGTCCTTTACACGTGTACTACTCTTCACTCCATGACATGTTCGAGAAGCTGAAGCTTCATAGCTATATACCTTTTACGACATCTCTAAAGCAACAAAAGACATATAGGAACATCTCTAAAGCAACAAAGACATATAAGGAACTCCATGATGGTTGGAGTTTTCATGGCTGGCCTTTATACAAAGTATGATGCAACACGTATACAACTTCTCACTAGAGCTACCATACCTCCCATGGAGGATGCCTATAACTGTCTCAGCCGAATTATCATGCCTTTTATGACCACGCCTCAGTCCTCGTCAGCTATGGCCATTTCTCATGGCCGAGGAGGGATGGCCCGGTTTAGAGGACACACCCCTTATGGCAGAGGCAGTGGACGTCTGCGTGGCCCTTGCATCTTCTGTTGTCGACCGGGACATGCAGATGATACTTGCTACCAGAAGCATGTATTTCTCGTTTCTGGTCACGTAGCATAACAGATCGAGCCTTCAGATACACTTGCTTCCTAGACCGATCCTCACATGGATGATATTGTCTCTCGTATTCGAGAGATCATGACTGATGTTGCAGGAACCATCACTGCATATACCGCAACCACAACTAGAGCCTCTTCGAGCTCCTCAAGTATCTCTTATGCTTTTACTGGTAGTACTGGTGCGGATATGACACAGTGGTTATGGACTCTGGTGCTTCCCATCATCTGCGTAGAGACAGAGCATAGCTGAGGTCCTACATGACCATTCCACATGATAGATGGGTTGTCATTGCCAATGGCGACCACTTACCCATTACAGGACATGAGCAGATGCATTTGACACCGTCCCATGCGCCTTCAGAATTTTCCTGACTTTTAGATGAATTTACTTTTTATTAGTCAGATTACTAAGGATCTGCATTGTCGTGCCATCTTTGACCCAATGTCTCTTGTATTTCAGGACACGCTCACATGAAAGGTGATTGGACGTGGCCGTGAGCAGAGAGCGCTCTATAGACTTGTCTAACCTCCTCATACCGGCGTTTCTACTATATCTACAGGACCAGTCTCACCATATATGTGGCACCTTCGTTTTGGCCACCTTCCTTTGCAGAAGCTATTTCTCATGTTCTCCCACAGATTTCCACGAGATCCTCCTTCCAGTGTGAGGCATGCCAGCTTGGGAAGCATCACCGTTCCTCCTTTCCATCCCGTCAGAGTTGAGCAGTTCTCAGTTATTTGAGCTCCTTCATTTAGATATATGGGGTTCGAGTCATGTTCTGATCACCAGGGACACCATTTTTATCTTGTTGCTGTCGATGATTTTTCTAGACTTTCTGGGTCTTTTTATTGAAGAATAAGTCCGAGACTCGATCTATGATCAAATCTTTTATTAACGAGATAAAGAATATTTTTTCTGCCAATGTCAAATATATTCGTTCTGATAATGCTTTAGAGTTATGCACCTTACAGCTTTCTGGCTTTCTTAGGATTTCTTGTCATTGATCACTAGAACCTCATGTTCCTATACATCCCAACAAAACGATTTTGCCGAGTACAAACACCATCACTTACTTGATGTGATCCGAACCTTGTTGATACAGAGCCGTACTCGTTACGCCTATTGGGGCGATGTTGTCCTCTCGACATGCTATCTGGTGAACCGCATGCCTTCATCTGTGTTAGGAGAGAAGATTCCTTTCTCGATTGCGTTTCTTGAGAAGGATCTTTTCTCCCTTACACCTCATGTGTTCTATTCAGTTGCATTTGTTCTTGATGTTTCTCCAGGTCGTGACAAGCTCTCTCCAGAGCTGGCAAGTGCGTTTTTGTCGGCTACTCTCGTACCTAGAAGGGATACCGTTGCTTTGATCTGCTAAGGCGGAAATACTTTGTCGGTGCTAATATTACTTTTTATGAGTCTGTCATGTATTTTCTCCTACAGGTGACAAACTAGCTCCATCTAACTTTGATGATGAGATCTACATGCTTCCACCTCCTACTGTCGTATCACCACCTCCTCCTGCTCCACCACCTCCTCAACCACCGCCACCACCACCACCACCTACACCTATTCCTACCTTCACACCCTCTCCTGTGGCTCCACCTCCTAATGTGACTCAATTTTTGCCACGTGTATTTACTCACAGGTCTCGCTATGTTCCCCCTGCTCAAGCCTTGCCCATCGTCCATCATGCCTCAGATATGTAATGCGCACATTGTTTTTACTGATGCACTACTGAGTTGTTTGTGCAACAAGATTTTATACATGATTGTACTACTGAGTTGTTTGTGCAACTAGATTCAATTTTTGCCACGTGTATTTACTCACAGGTCTCGCTCTGTCCCCCTGCTCAAGCCCTGCCCATCGTCCATCACGCCTCAGATATGTAATGAGCACATTGTTTTTACTGATTGCACTACTGAGTTGTTTGTGCACAAGATTCCATATATGATGAGCATGTGCCCTCTCAAGAGGGGAACTTACATGCTCGGGACTTGGTAGATGATCTTAATATGTTGATTGCTCTACGTAAGTAGAAACATAGCTGTGCTACTTATCCTTTTTCTGTCCAGGTTTTCTTGAGCAGACTGTCAGAGGATTTTAGGAGGTTTACCTTGGCACTATCAACTGTGGAGATACCATGGACATATCAGGAGGCTCTTCAGGACAATCAGTGGAGGTTAGCCATGGAGCGAGGAGGAGATGACTGTATTACAGTCACGTTGTATGTGGAGTCTTGTTTCTGCTCCATTTGGCGCATTCGTTGTGGAATGCAAATCAGTGTTAGATATGAAACACCATGCAGATGACAGTGTTGATCGCTATAAGGCGAGACTTGTGGTACATGGGTTTACCCAGACATATGGGGTGGACTATCAGGATACCTTCCCTCTAGTTTACCAAACATTCTACTATGCGTATTCTACTTTCTGTTGCTGTGACACGAGATTGACCGCTTTGCCAGCTTGATGTGAAGGATGCTTTCCTCTATGGTGATCTACATGAGAAGGTCTACATGCAACAACCACCTGGGTTTGCTGCTGAGGGCAGTGTCAGAGGTTTGCAAGCTACACAAGGCTATCTATGGCCTTAAGCAGAGTTCAGAAGCATGGTTTCCAGAAGCTCTCGTACTTGATAGAGCAAGAAGTGTTTGCGCAATCGACTGCCGATCACTTTTGTTTATGTACCCGGCCCAGAGAGATACTATTGTCATTCTTGTGTACGTTGATGACATTATTGTTATAAGAGATGATGAGCATGGTATTCAGGGTGTCAGGGACTTCCTAGGTCAACAGTTTGTGACTAATGACCTTGATAATTTAAGTAACTTCCTTAGATTGGAGTTGCTAGGAGACATCGAGTTCTTGTGATGACCGGACCCAGAGGAAGTACGTTACAGATCTTCTTTCAGAGATAGGTATGGTAGATTGCAGACCTGCCACTACTCCTATTGATCTGAGCATGAAGCTCTATGATGATGACACTGAGGTGGCCGACAAGAGGAGGTACATGGAGCTTGTTGGCAAGCTACTATACGTGACTATTAGCATGCCCAACATATCCTTTGCCGTGAACAAAGTGAGTCAGTTTATGGAGCAAGCTAGACATGCATATATGGATGCGATCCATATGATTATGAGGTATCTGAAGACTTCACTAGATACGGGACTTCTTTTCAGCAGAGATACATCTCTTTCAGTTATAATGTGTGCAGATGCAGATTATGCTAGATACGAAGTCTACTTCAGGCTTCGCTGTGTTCGTAGGGAATTCCTGGTTTCTTTGGAAGAGCAAGAGGCAGTCTGTGGTTGCCAGATCGAGTGATGAGTTAGAATACAAGGCCATGGCGCATGCTAGCACGGAGATGATGTAGGTCTGACCTGACTAAAGATGTGCCTCTTCCCATACACCTCCAATATGACAATCATTATGCTCTTTTCATTGCCAACAACCCAACTTTTCATGAGAGGACCAAGCACATAGAGGTGGACTGCCACTACACTCGTGACATGATACATAAGAGTCTTATTTCCCACTACTCATGTCAGCTCTGGAGATCAGACAACAAATGTTTTTACTTAGGCCCTAGCCAGAGGGCCTTATCAGAGATGTTGTTCCAAGCTGAGCCTGATCGACATCTGCGCTTCGACTTGAGGTGGAGTGTTGAAACATGAGTTATCTTCCTTATTTCTTTCATATTATCTATTTATTTTATCTTCTTATAATTTGCCCAACAGGTTCCTCTCCTATATAAGAGAACCCTAGGGTCTCCCATTAATGCAATCAATTCTTTTCCTTCTACATCGACCTTTATTGAAAGGAACCTATTATCTAACTCAATCGACACGTTTTTTTTAACAAAATGGACGACTCTACTCCTTTTTCCGAAATTGGGATGTAACCTTGCGATGTAAATTCTGCAACCTTAGGATGCAACATACTGTGCATAACCGACTTCTGTAACCTTGGGATGTACATTCTCTAGGAAAATTGGGATTTAAAACCAATCTCATGAATTACATCATCAATTTATCCAATAACAGTTGAAAATCTGCCATGCATCATAACAATAACATGATAACAATAGTGACGAATGACAATAAAAATAGCATGATTGCATGATAACAGTGAATAAAAATGGGAAAATGGTCAAGTGCTGAAAAAAATCAACCCTAAGGTGCGTTTGGTACGCGAGTTAGGGTGGGTTAAACTAGTAGAGGGTAACCCATTTTTGTGTTTTGGTATTTGGATAGAGGGTTAAACTGAGGGTGGGTTTATTTGTGGGTTTGTTGTGATATGATTGTACTGAAGTTTGGAAAAGTAAGTAGTTATTGTGATGTGATTGTATTGAAGTTTGGAAAAGTGAGTAGAAGTTGAGTAGTTTATAATTTTTATATGATATGATGGTATAATATATTATTAATTTATTTAATGTATTAAAAAAAAGAAAATGTGGGACTTACATTGGATAGAGGAGTGGGTTAAGCGGGGTAAACCCCTACCCTTACTCGAACGATACCTAAGTCTAACCTTTTGGAGTCAGAGACATTGGCTGGAGCGGGAGGAGAGGAGCGTCGAGCGACCAAAGAAGTGTATCGATGGGAGGACCTGATAATTGAAGGAGGTGCGACGACCAGAGGAGGCAACGATCTGAGGATGAACGACAAGGCGATCGCCTGGAGGCTCGAAGAGTTGGGGATTGAGTTTACGAATAGTGCATGAGGAATGGAAGTCGAATCGGGTAACCTAAATCCTTAACTCGAATCGAGTATCCGGATCCACGTGCAAAACTTGTTCGATTAGTCAAACGACTAGACCGACTAGTCAGCCCGACTAGTCGGCTTACCCGATTAAGGGCCGATTACCCCTATTCGAGTCAGCTAGGCCACCGAGTCGCTTAATCGGGCTTACTAGTCAGCCTAGTCGGTCAATTTCTGCAAGCTTGTGTCTGATTTGGTTACTGGGTCAAGTCGGAATTTCAGAAACAATGGATTTCATGCCAACATCAAGATTAGATATGCGGGTTTTTTAAGTTTACTGATACTTCTTGATGAACTTGGAGTGAGTTTTAAAAAGGACATCCCCCCGGTTTTCTCGATAATGAATGTAGTATACCATAGTCCTCTAGTCATGGCAAGAAGTATCACACAAAATCCATAGAGCCAAAAGTAGCATCTTAAATATCTCCACCTCTGAAGTAAGGCTAATGCCAATGCAACAACAACTTTTATGATAAGGTCGCACCTATAAGTCACACAATTGTCGGAGGATAGAATCTTTATGTCATAAAAAATGGTGAAGTCTTCTCCCATTTTAAGTAGGGTTGGCTAAATGGATTCTTGATCAAATCCATGTTGAAAGATCTGACTACTTTTTCCATGGCTATCAGCTACCTAACGCAATCCCAACAAGGATGGATTTGAACATGGTCTTTTTGATGGTGGGCACAATGCACTACCACCGGACCATTGAAGTGGGTAGATTCCTTTTTCATACTTTCAAGAAAAATACTTATGCCATCACAATGGATGCTCGAGGAGGAAGATGTTTTCCCATTGAACTGAACCATTGAGTGTAGAGATGATATTGGTGAAGACCGAATCAACGAGGATGTCGTGTGAAAATCTCACCTGCGAGACCAGCAACCATATCCAATGTAGGGCCATCCACAATCGATTTTGAAATGGCCTTTGGCATCCGAAGTCCTTTTCAGATGCACCTTTATTGGCAATGATACACCCTTTTGCACTAGAAGTAAAGCACTGGGTCTTAATAATACCACAAGAACGGGGTGGTCTTCAAACTAGAAAGACTATACATAAAATGTAATTGAGTTTGCTTAATTTTTGTCCGATTTCTGGTTCATATAAATTTCATTGGCTACATCTCTTTGTAGCCGTGTATTATTAAATCTTGTGAATATTTTTTTAAACCAAAAACAGGGGGATACACTCATTGGTGTTCGCCCGGAGTTTTTATTTAAAGGACGAAAAAACGGAGAAAGACAAAGGAAAAAACAGGAACAAAGACATACAACTACAACTCCCACTCCTCAACGAGCCTCGTCGCATGTATCACACACATTTTCCTTGTAGAATCTCTGCCCAGAAAAGAGGACAACATTGCTGCCCAACCACAGGGCCCACAGGATGGCAATGGAGTAAGGAGCTCCCGTCGCGCTCTGCTCCTGTTAGCAACCAACAAGACGTAAAAGGAGGCCAGGTCTACCGTGCACAACCAAGCCATCCTATCCTCCCCCCAAACCAGCAGCGCTTTAGGACATTTGAAGAACAAGTGCTCAATGGGACTCAACCGCCTCCTCGCACAAGAGGCACCTATCAGAGACGGAGCCCGGCAATCTAGCACACCGATCCCTAGTCATCAACCTTTGCCTACGGAACAACCACGGGAAGAAGCCAATCCGCTCAGGGAGGCCCAGACTCCAAAAAAAGGCACAATCACGAACCAAGACCTCCGAGCGCGACGGGGGGGGGGGGTGCTGCAAATCGCCCCAAACGCCTTCCTAATTGCGAACGGACCCATACGCCATCCCCAATGAATCCCTTCCCATCGATGGACGTCCCATCTCCTTGATAGAATCCAACATCGAGAGAAAATCCTCGAGCCTCTGGTCCGAGAAATTGGATGAGAAGGCGGGGAACCAGTTACCATCCGACCAGCAAGAAGCAACCACCACATTCTTATCAGCCGCTAGAGCATACAGGCGAGGGAACCGCGTGCACAATGCCCCCGTCCAATCATTAGTCCAGAAGGCGGATGATTCGCCATTGCCAAGCACCGGCCTAAACAGAGAGATATGCCGGGAGAAGACCTCCATCACCCCCTTCCAGAACGACGTGGGAGATCCCACACGAGTACTAAGGCTTGGCGGCGCACCGCCACACCGTAGATTTGCGCAGAACGATGCTACAGAAATCCTCCCAGGCCCCCAAATTTTGCTTGCCCATTTAAGAAGCAAAGCCTCGTTCATTGGTCCAGCCTCCGGACCCCCAACCCCCCCTCCTTTGGGAGCGCAATTACATCCCAACTCCACAAGGTGCATCCCCCCCCAATTCTCCCCATGCTTGGCCCATAAGAACCTACGCATTAGCTTTTCTAGCCGGCTACGGATCCCCTTCGGCAAGCGGCGATTGGACAAGAAGTAAACCAAGATGGAGGAAAGAACCTCCTTTTAAGAGGACAAACACCCCCCTTTGGAGAGATGGCCGACCTCCATCCGCCAGCCTCGCCTCCAGCTTCTCAACAACCTTGATCCAATCCCGCAACTCCATTCTTCCTACTGTCAAGGGCATCCCAAGATAGTCAATCGGGAGGGAGCCGCAATCCGATCCGATGCTCATCCACAAGCATCCGCCTCCGCCGCAGAAAGGCCGAACGAGATGACCTTTGATTTATCTGTATTCTTGAAGAGACCGGACAGTTCGCTGAAAAGATCCAGGGTCGCGGACATGCCGTAGGCTTCCGAAGTGCCCCCCTCAATGAAAAAGATAGTATCATTAGCGTATTGTAAAAGCGAGATCGAAGAGCCATCCCTAGAGTAACCAGCCGAGAAGCCGCACTCAACCGCACGGTATACAATGTGCGCTAAGACATCCGCAACAATGACAAACAACAGGGGGGGCAAGGGGGCAGATAAAGGGACGATGTTTGGGCGTACACTTATTGGTGAATACCCTTTTCCTTTAGAAAAAAATTGGTTCTTAGAAGATGCTTTGATTATCACCATGACCTCAAATTTCAATAAAAGTCAATCAAACTAAAAACTTAGTTGAAATTTCCATTTCTCTTCAACGAAATCGAAACACTAACTTATTTTTTTCAATGATTTTGGTGAAATATTAGTCCCTCTTAATTTCTGCAATAGTTGTTATGCCCCTCCCTTTTTTGCAATATCAGTTGTACCCCATCTTCTATACTGTTATCACTTGTATCCTCAAATTAGTTGTCATCCATCCACCTCTCAAATGGATGTTAACAATTGGACACAAGGGTAATTAGAAAAGAAACTTATGGTAAAAATGTAATTTTCTATTCACATTCTTCTTCTTCTTCATCTTCCTCCTCATATGTAGACCCACCACCACCTCCGACTCCCTCCTCTCTGCCCATGGTCGCTCTACCTCGAGATCTCTGCCCCTCCTCCCTTGCCCCCATCTACTTTGTCTACAGCACCCCCTCCATGTGCATGCTACCTTGAGCTCCCCTGTGTGATCCATCATGAATTGCATAGTATTAAACCATGAGAATCCATCGATAGAGTTAGCCCTTAGTAGGAGGGGAGAGGGTAGGGTGGTGGAGATTGCTGATGGTGGGGCAAGAGTGCAGGAGGGTTTGGGGTGAGGGAGGTGGTCGAGGGTGGTGGGGTGTACATACATGAGATTGTGAGTGATGGGGTAGTCGGGAGGAGGAGTGGAGGTGAGGGTGGAGGAGGGTGGTGGTAGCGATGGGGCTATGAGAGGAGGTTTGGTGGGGGGGTGGGTGGCTAGGCGACATAAGAGGTGGGGGGGGTGGTGGTGGGGAGGGCACACAAGAAGTAGGAAGGGGGGAGGGAGATCAAGAAGTGAGGTGGCGCGTAGGAGGTCGGGTGTGGGGGAGGAAATCAGAGGCGTTGAGGGGGCGGAGGAGGCAGAGTTGGAGGGGCTAGGGGGAGGAGGTCATCAGGGGTGGAGGGGTTGGGAGGAGGAGAATGTCATGGGTGGAGGGTCTGGGGGGAGGAAGAGAGGAGGTCAGGGACGATGGGGGTTGGGGGAGTAGATTGAGTGTAATTGGGTTGGGCGATAGAGCAGGAGGTCAGAGCGAAGGGGTTGGGGGGTGGAAGTTGAGTGGAGGGACTAGGGGAGGAGGAAGGCAAAGGGGAAAGGACACTAATGTAATAAGATCTTAACCATATATTGATTTGAATAAATCATGGTTTAGTTCAACTCATTGACGCCCAAATTAACAGAAGGGCACAAGTGATAATGGTGAAAGAAGGTAAGGATGCAATTGATTTTAAAAAGGGAGGGGCATAAATGATATTAAAAAAGTGAAGAGGGATATAACTGTAACAAACTCTTAATTGCTTTTGAAATTTAGGATCTAAATCCAAACTAAATTAGTTACATACAAGCTCCAAGAGTTAAATTCAAGTTTTAAACCATTATCATATTTTTATTCTTTCTTTATTTTGATATATATATGCTTGTGCGTGTTTTTATTGTTATTGCATGTGTCTCCCCATTCTTATTGAAGAGTATATATCATGTCTTTTGCTTCCAGTTCAGGATTTAGTTCTAAGAAGCGTGCTACTACATTTCATTATGTACATTGATTATGATGATAATATTATATAAAAACTTTTATTTACACCTTTATTTTACAAACAATTGTGTATTTCTATTTTATTTATTGATTTTAAAAAAATAAAAGACATATTTTTTTTTGAAAAAAATCTAGTTTTGAGTCATTTCCATGATTTCTATCGATTTCAACGATATTCTCTGAAATTTCCCTTTCTAGACTTAGCGAAAAGAAATGAAATTTGAAATTTAAGGTCTTGATCATCTCATCAAAAACACTTCAATTCATGGCTCACATGAGCATGAACCTTCCGCCTTTGTATAAGAAGCATGCGTCTCCGACCAAGCTGTGATGACCCAACTGTGTACAATGACAAAGAAGTGTCCACTACATAGCCTGCTCAACACCGATCTCCTCTTCTTCATTCTCATCTCCCATTCCTTCATTAACCTTTCAGTTTCTACAATACTCTGAGACGCAACTCTATGACTTTTTCGTGGTATGCTTTGAGTTGTTAACGTACTGAGAGGATAGAGCTAAAAAATGTTACGAGTTATGAAGCAATTTCTATCTCATTAACTTTTAATGATTTTATCTTCTTGCTTTTGTTGTCCATAACTTTATTTTCTCTTTCTTACAAGTTCTTTATCGTAGTTTATATCAATCATCATGTGTTCTGATATGTTAATTATAAAATAGAAGCACCAATACACTTTTCTTATCTTCTAAAATTAATAGCACTTAAACATGATATTCCACAAGTGTTTTTTACCCCACAAACCCTAGATACTTTATAAATTACCTTATCGACCTTGTACACATCGTTAGTATCTCCTCGACCCTATAAATTTACTAACTCTCACCCACGACCCTACTGTTAATTTTACACTTTTTGGGTTAGCTTGCTTGGGTTACAGTTGAGTTAATCCAACCATAACAAATCCAACAATGGATTTTCTTCCCTTCTTTCTTCTTCTAATCTTCCCCTTTTCCCTCCTCCTCCTCTCTCCCAAGCAACCCAAGTCCATCACCACCTTCACGAGCAACGTCGCCACCTGCTCATGGGCAGGAGATCTAGGCAGTGCTGGGTAGGTGACGATGCTCCTGGTCGCATAGCGCGATGCTCTTGGGAGGAGGTTGCAGATATGAGCTTCAACCTCCACAGAGGCGGGCATTGTGGATCTTGATACGTAAGGGTCGAGGAGGGGCGGAGGTCGAAGACGTGGGTGGAGGCTGGAGATTTGGGCTGCGCCACTATGGAAGGGGAAGGAGGTCAGGGGCGGCGTGAATCTGGGCAGGGGTGGAGGAGGGGTGGAGGTCGAGGAGGTGGGTGGGAGGCTGGAAATCTGGTTGGCAGCATGGATCTGGGTGATGGATGGAGGAGGGGCAGATTTGGGTGGCGACACGGTGGAGGGGAGGAGGTGGTCAGGGGCACCATGGATCTGGGCGGCGACGTGATGGAGGGGGGAAGTGTCGGGGTTACCATGGATCTGGGTTGCAGGTGGAGGAGGGGCGAGGTGGTGGGGGCTATAGATCTGGGAATGCTGGAGGGGGGAAGAGGTCGGGGACGCCGTGGACTGGGCGGCAGGTGGGAAGAGGTCGGCGACGCCGTGGATCTGGGTGGCAGGTGGAGGAGGGCGGTAGGTTGGGGAGGTGGGGTGGAGGTCGGTGTTGGGTGGGGAAGGGGAGGTGAGGAGGATAGTGAGGGGGAAGAAGGAAGAAGATATTCTTTGTAATTTTGATAAACAAAATGGGTATATGCTAAAAATTAAATAGAATCTGTTTCAATATAACAGTCTAATGGATGTGAGTTAACACATGGTTCATGGGGTAAGAGTTGATTAAGTTTACGGGGTTGTGTGGGATAATAACAATGTTTATTAAGGTCGATGGGGTAATTCAGGAAGATTTTAGGTTCATGGGGCAAAAATCCATTCGCAATTACTTCAGCTTCATGCTCCAACTTAAATGTTTATACAAAAGTTACATCCTTTTATTCTTCTTGATTTAAAGGAATGGATTGATGGTCATTCTATTGAGATAAGTTCTCAAAATAGAGGGCCAATTGGTTCCGGTGAAAACCTGGAAGTAATATTTCAGTAGTAGAAAGATAGTTTTTCCATACCTACAATTTGACATTGTAGAAAAATGATGTGCACATCTGCATATGTCAAGGCACAGATCAAAGAATGCATTGGGAGGAAGCAAACAAAGGGCGTGTGTGATATTGTTCTGTATAGTCATGTTGTAATCGGCAAAACGTGCGATGAGCTGTTGACTACTTGCTTCTGTTTGTTAGTGTTAAAGCTGTGCCATTATGATATGGAACCTATGATGATGATATTTTTGGAAAGACCTTCAGGTTCATAATTTCCATGAAATATTTGGAGAATAAGTTTTTATTTACTCTTTAGCCTGTTGTATCTCCATATATCTAACTGATGGATTGTTTGATAGGAGTGTTTTGATTTTCGAGCATTCTTCTTATTGTGTATTTCATTAATTCAGGCATCGCCCTGGAAATCTCTTGAAAAGGCCATGGGAAATTTGGAAAGGAAAGATCTATACAAGATGTGTTGCGGGAACAGATGAAAGAACAAGAGCTTACTGGTGGTGGTGGTTCAAGAAATCCTCCAGGTGGAGGTGATGGTGGGGGTGACAGTTCTGGTGATTCTGAAGATGCTGGATTTTCTAGGATCATTGATGAAATTGTGCAAGTTGTTTTAGCAACTCTTGGCTTCAGATTTGTGGTAATTTTTTTCACCTATGCTTTAACTCACATTATATTAAACTAAAATTGGTAAATTATTAATCAATTTACTTTCCTTTCTCTTTTACTTCGATCCCTATTCCATGATGTTTCCATAAGTGACTGGGAAAATTACTTGATGAATTTTAGGCCTAGTTAAAAGTAGAATTTAATCACTTTTCCTGTTCAGAAAAGTTAAGTTTATGCTTTAGTTGGTGGAAACCTTTGTTTTTATTTACTTAGTATGTCCATAGATTGATTTTAAAGGTTTTTAAATCTAAAAAACCATTCTTAGGAGATGGACAGCTATTCCCACATGCACACATAGAAAACCCAATATATGTTGGGTCATATGTGGCTGCCCCCGCCTTATTTGGGCAAATTTTTTTATTTTTTTGAAAATAACACCATGTAGATTCATCCCTATATCCCTCCTATATACCATTCGAATTTCGTCAGAAACAGAGACTCCTACGGCCTCCATCCGGACAGTAATTTTTAACGGTAACAGGATTTTTTTAAATCGATACCATCGAGATGGAGGCCGTAGGAGTCTCTGTTTCTGACGAAATTCGAATGGCATATAGGAGGGATATATGGATGAATATACATGGTTTTATTTTTCAAAAAAAATAAAAAAAACGCCGAAAAATGGGGGCGGGGGCAGCCCCAGTTTTTCCATATATGTTTCCGTGGCGTAGATTTAAACATGCAACAATGTGTGGGTGGTTGTACTATGTTCCAAGAGATGTTCTTTTTTGAATTGGTGTGTGTGTATAGAATTTGAACCTGCTTCCAGTTTCCATGCTTATTCTTATGGCCAGGTGTACTGAGCCGAGGCGAAGCAAGTATGAACTCAGTTTTGAATATAACAACTTGGTTTGTATTCATTTGTGCCGAAGGCTTAAGATCCAATTTGAATCCGTCAAGCTTCTCCAAACTGTAGCTCACTAAAGGAGTTTACACACACTTGAGTGCTCAAAGATAAGACATATTTTTAAGGGATATTTACACCCATAATCCTGAGTAGTTTCGTAATTAGCACAGGAACCCTCATAATTCATAATTACATGAGTAACTCCAAATAATCGTTAACTGTTACATGATATAACCTTGTGTTGCGGTTTCTCGCTCTCTCCTAACTCACTCTCTTCACCACCCTCCCCTCTTCCTCTAACGGCGCTCCCATATCCCCCCCGCTCTCTCTCTCTTCACTCTCTCTCTCTCCCCATCTAATTTTATGAGAGGACACACAAAACAATACATACTCACTCTCATCTTTATCAATTATACTATATATAAAATCCAAACTCAATTGTACAATTTAATTATATTTTTATTTATTTTTATCCATACATAAGTAAAACATTGTCGAGATATCACGCCTCTCTTATAATGTTTACTTCTATTAATTATAAAAATGTATTTTCGGTATTGACTGGGTTTTGTTAATTATTTTGGTAAATGCAATTGGTCTTTTATCATCCGTTCATACTATTATAATTTCACTTGAGTGTTTTTTACTTTATTATTTTGTTCAACTAGGAACTAAACATAATATGATAAAAATACATCATGGCATCAATGGAAGTTGTTTTCTATTATGTTGGCATATACAAAAATCCAATAATAATGTCAAGATGCTCGCTAGATAAACTCTTCGCTATGTATGACAATCTGAAACTACAATAATATTGTCCAGATGCTAGCTAGATAAACCCTTCTTGAGGTATGACATCCGTTGATTGTATTCCTATCATGTTTACAATTTTACTTCAATTGATACATTTTATAGTTTTGACTCAATTTCAAGTAGATATATTGTAATATTGTCAATTATTTAAATTAATATTTACTTTGCATACTATTTTTTTTACTTTATTTTATTCAACATGTATCCATTGTTAATGTGAGGAATGTGTTCCTTAGGATAAAAGATATATTGTACCGACATCCTTTTTGTTTCTTTAGTTTTCTTAATGAGAAACATGTCCATTACATTTTTCTCATTTATTCTATCAACTATTGTTACATTGTAAATAATTTTAGATAACAATTTATAGAAGTTGAGAGATGTAACCCTCCCTTTTTAAATTTTTAAAAATTATATAACAATTATTGCAAATGTTTTCTTCCTTTTAGAATATATGCATATAGACATTGTTTAATATGAGTTTAAAATTAAAATGATTATTTTAATTTTAAAGAAAATACTAATGTTTATTTATAGATAAAGTACATAATCTAACAAATATACATTTTACTTTTTAATTTCTAACATATTCAAAAATTTATAATAAAAGTATGACTACATAAAATTTTGATTATTGTTTCATATATTGTGTCGATATTATTACAAACTTTAATATGCCATCGCGAAGCGCGGGTATGTTCCCTAGTTGGGCTACTAATGTAGGGTCACATTGGATATCTTTGTTGCTAGAGTGCTTGATAGCCGCACTCGGGTTCATGCGTTGTCCTGCTTCCCATGTAGAATAGCACCCGCACCCGTCGTGTTTGTCAGTTCTGGCTCATCATGTTGTACTTTTTGTTGTGGCTTTTCATGATGCTCATGAATTGCATTGCCCGCAACTCGTAGTTCGTCACATTTATCTTGACGATGGGACATTGACCTTTGATGGCCCTAAGAGATAGAGTAGCATTAATCTTGCTCTTTTCCATGATGGATAAGTGAAGCACGCGAAGGACTAAGGCTAAAAAATCGGCTGAGTAGCCCACTAGGTGAATCGGTGGGGTGATTGACAATCTATTGACTACTCTGTCAATAGTCGGTTTGCTGACCAGGTCGACTACTCGATAGATTTTTGTAACTCGACCATGCCATCAATTGTGAATTAATTAGCTTCATGTGATATCATGTTTGGCTTTAAGCAACCACTTCTAGTCGCCACTAAATAGATGGCGAAAAATGTAATGCCCTATAAACCTTTTAATTCCAAACAATGTATTTTATTTTGTAATACCACCCCTCAGGTATATTAAGGATGATAGTCATTGTTAAAGTGGAGTTGAAGTTATATTTTTTTTGAGTTTTCTCCATTGTATATCTCTCCCTCCCTTCTAACTCGTCCATGCATTTTCGCATTTTCTTCCCCAAAATCCCACGCTAGGAGCATGCTTTTCTTCCTCTCCAGATTTTTCTTCCACCCCAAATTATAATTTACCTCAATATAATTTCATTGAGTGGCTTTTTCTTATATAAAGATGACTTGTTTGATTAATGAATCATCCAGTTTCATTCTTACCAATTGAACTTTTGGTCACAACTTACAGTACTAGGGGTCATTTATGAATTATCCATTTACGATCCTATCAATTAAAAACCATGTTACTAGTATTAGTAATATATAAAAAGGCTAGGAGGTGGAAAGAGGCGGTAAAGTACATGCATGTATAAGAGACCTCTCTTGTTTACGAGAGAGGCCTGGTATATTGTTTTATATAGAGACGAAACCGTAAAGATAAAGGAGGTGTCTTGTTAGGCTATATAGAAAAGGAAATGAATGGTTGGCATATTACATAAAACTATAGATGATCTATGATTACAACTCTTACCCTGAAGCTAAATCATAGATATCTACTATGCTTCGTTTGGATAAGCCTTTTGGAATGGTCTCATGGCGAGTGCTTTAGTGAATACATCGATCGTCTGTTCTGCTGAACTGACATTGGAAGTAGAGATGGACCTTTCTGTATCTTGTCCTTGTTGTAATGGCAATCTACATCAATATGCTTGGTACATCATGGAACACATGATTGTTGGAAATGGATAATGATGCCTGATTGTCACATATAGCTGCACAGGGGGAGGCACCTCAGTCGTTAGATCAATTTGAACGACTTTGATCCGCATCATCTCAATACTTACTTGAGCCATGGCCATGTACTCAAATTCAACGCTTGATGTAGCCACTGATTCCGCTTCTTTGCTTTTTCCACGAGATGAGGGAATAGTAAAGAACACAACAAAACCAATGGTTGACTTTCTTTCTTTAGGACAACCAAGATAATCCCTACCGATTCTCCCTGCTGAAGAGCAACCTTGTACCTTGCGAGGACTTTAGGGATATGAGAATCATTGAAAGCGCATCCATGTGGGACTACCGTGGTTGCTCCATGAATCACCGACCATGCTTACATCAAAGAAGATTATGGTTTGGTGATGTTCATATAAAGGAGCTTCTCGACAAGCTTCTCGTACTCTATCTTGTCGATCTTTTCCGTGAAACCATAAAAGTTTCATAGTGGAATCCACAAAGGTAGGTTTACCTGTCTCAGTTTCTTGAATAAGATCACGTAATTAATTTGACTTAGTACTCACCATCTGTGATTTCTGGAAAATACTAGCCCAAGGAAGTATCAAAGCTTCCCAAGGTCCTTTAATAAACTGCATCCTGATGAATCTGTGATTCACCACTCTAAAAGTTGAAATAGAGCTTCGTTCCCGAGTAATTAGCTGCATATTTTCATTTATTGTGCACTATTTGCATTCATGCATTTAGAAATAATATCTGCAGCATATTCACATTAAATAAGGAGCCAAATTCACTTGTACATATTCACTTGTATATTAGCGAAAATTCACTTATTTTTATCTATTTTACACTAACTCCAAATCCAATAAAATCACTCTATAGTTGTATATTACTAACACTAATAAAGGAAAAATATCAAAAAATTACTAACATGTAAAATTGACCAATAAACACGAGCCCTAGTTCGAGACTAAGAACTTATAAAATGCGCATGTCTCTA